>JAWNNJ010001109.1:0-126982 GCA_035045125.1 Hypselothyrea guttata
AAAGTTTATCTCTAAATAATATTAGAAACTCTTCAAAGTAGTGTATAAAAGCTAGTCTAGGCATATGGAAATCAGTTTGTAGCATTTCTCTATCGGATGTCCCAATTGTTTCATATTATCTGGTGATAATGATGAAGATTTTTAGAATCACTATAAAAAAATTAATTTTAAGAATTGACTTAAAATGTGGCACCATATAAATATAAACCAAATAAATTTAGATTTAATAAAATAGGGCTCATTTAACTAACAACTTAATTGTATCTTCACGTTAAGTTAAATTTATGTGAACAAATTCTAATTAATTTAAGTAAATTATGTACAATTTAGTAAAATATAATATTATAAAAATTAATTGAGAATTATTTTTAAGCTATTAATTTCATTAATATATTTTTTATGGATTTATTTCTATTAATTTATTTTTATTAATTTCAAGCATACCAACTTGAATATAGAATATTAATCGATCTTAAAGCATGTGAATTCTTCCTTTTCTACCATTCTATCATTACCGTTGTCAAGTTCGAAATGCGTAATTTAAAATTCGAAATTCTTTTGATTTTTTTCTCACTGTGTAGCTTGTCAACGAATCAGCGAGCCAACGGACCGTGAGACCTCTTGGCATGCAATGTTACTGTCAAGGACATTTCAATACAAGACACGCGTGTTGGTGCTGCCATCCTGTTGCAAACTCCAACCTGCCCTGTCACCGAAGCTTGGGCTTTTGTTGTTGTTTTTGGATGCTGCTTTTGACCTTTCTGAAGGAGATTTTCGTAAGCTACTTGTTGGGCCAAAGACAAGTTTGTTTAGGCCACAAGATCGCAGGAGAGAGCAAAGAGTTAAGCCCAGTTTAGATAAGCAGCACTACACGAGTTTAGCTTGGGTAAATGTTATGTGGGCATATAAATCATAATAAATCAATAGATTGTGGGGTATATTAGCATTTTCATATACCCTTCGATTAGATGTATTTATTTTGCAGCATTTTTCAATTTTGTGGAGAAATCGTTGCCGATATTGACAGAGGCAAATAGCAAACAAATCAAGCGAAATTCTCTGAATAAATCTGTTTAAGCACAGAAATCACTTTGGCGCCTCTTCACAAATACAAATGCAAACAGATGTAGACTCTTATTTATAACGGTATAGCTGTTTGAGTATGTGTGTGTGTGTGTGTGTGTGTGTGTGTGTGTGAGGCAGGCGCGTGTCACTAATCAAGTGAAAAGCAGTATGAAAGAAAATGGCCAAGGAGGTAAACGCAAACAAACACGAGAATCGCAAGAGCAAGTGCCAAAAGCAGAGCTCAGGCACCCAACGCTCCCTCTTCTCCCTTCTCCCTCTTCCTCTCCTCTCCTTCTTTCCTTTCTGCTCTCCCCACGCATATTTCGTCAATCGCAGGCGCGTGCAACACTTGTCAATGTGACCTTGGCAGCTGCCAATGCCAGCAGACACGCCACCAAATCCCCCACGCCCCCCTGCCGCCCACGCACACGTAATTTACGCTCTTAGCATATTTTTAGGCGTAACAAGCCTGGCCATAATACTGCCCCCACCAGTTGCCGCCTATACCCTAGCTTGGCCGGCGTTTTAGGGCTACATAAATACCCATTAAAACGCAAACTAAGCTCGAAACGTAGCGCATTTGCCATTCGTCTACAGCCCAGTCCCTAAGTTGGCCTTCGCGTTTTGGCCAAGTTCTGTTGCCGTTTTACGGCTCATCATCAAACCGACGACATGTTGGCCATTATCATTGGCCCCACAAAAGGGTTCTGGCGCTAAGTTAACTTTACGGCTCTTCGCTGAAATTTCACTCAAGGGACCGCAGGCATTTGTGTGGGGCCAAATCAAATGAGATTAAACTAAAACTGTTGCGATTCCGTCGTTTTAAGTAAACGCAGATTTGTTTGGGCTCTTGTAAACTTTCATTTAAATTGAATTTTGGCATTAAAGCCTAATTTAGAAGTCTGCCAAGTTAATTAGAATTGAGCAGAATATTACCATCATTTAGAAACTAATTTGATATGTAAGTTATATTATAAATTTAATAATACAGACTATTTAATATATATTATGGCTTGTTGAAATTCTAATACAAAATAAATACTTTATATTCAATTTTAACTAAGTAATTTATATGTTAATTAATTTAGGAGTTGGGCCAGCGAAAGTTTGGATAGTGAAAGTTCGGCTAGCGAGAGTTCGGCAAGCGAAAATTGAATCAGCGGGAGTTGGGCCACCGAGAGTTGGGCCAGCGAGAGTTGAGCCAGCGAGAGTTGCACCAACGAGAGTTGGGCCAGCGAGAGTTCCACATTCATTAAGCAAAGTCCCCTAGTATTATTTATATTTATTATATGTTATATAATTTAAATTCCAATCAAATTAAAAATATGAAAAACTGTTGAAGACAATCATTATTTTATTATATTATTATCTTATTCTTTTATATTATTTTATTTATATTTTCAAGCGAGAGTTGCACCAACGAGAGTTGGGCCAGCGAGAGTTTTGCATTAATTACCCTTCCGAGGGTGCTCTAGAGTGCCCTAGTATTATATATATTTATTATATGATACATAATTTAAATGCCAATCAATTTTAAACTACATATAACAATTTTATTATTTTATTTTTATTTTATTCTTTTATATTATTTTATTTATATTTTCCAAATGCTTGCACTTGCACTTTGTCCAACTAAAATGCATTATATAAACAAAGCAACAAAGAAATTGTGAAATTATTTTGCACTGACATTTCCGCTGTAGACAACCCAAATGCATTTAAATAATTGATGATTCTGTGATTCCCTGCACAGATTTAGCCTGTTCATAATAGAATAAACCTAATAATTCCCAATAAACAGCAAAAGACCCTGAACTAGCTGTGCGAAAGTGACTCAAGCGCTGTTCCGTGCAACAGACGCTTTGAGGCATGCCGATATCAAGTATACGCCATGCATTACTCATACGCCGCATATGACAGCTGCAGCTAAGTATTACGTGCACAATTCGCATTTAGTCAGTGTATATCGAGATATCTACAATTACCATATAGACGTACTACAGTTTTGTTTAGGCTTAATGTATCTAGTTACGTGTTTAAATAAAATATACTACATATATATATACTATATAGTTTATTTTATTGAGTTTTGTGATATTCATTCACTTGGGCAGCTGTGCGCTTCATCGTTATCATTGCCATCATTATTAACTTGGCTATTAACAGCTTTATCATGCACAGCAACAATAACAACAAATTCTGTCCGCTGCTATCAGCGCTGCTGACGTTGACGTCGCAGTCGCAGTCGCTGCGCTGCCCGCCAAGTTGGCGCATTGCACTGCAGTTCAAGTTCAATGTCAAGCGCATTTTGTTGTGTAGCTGCGTGTGTCTGTGTGTAGCTGTGTGTGTATGTGTCAGTGTTGTGTTTGTGTGTGTCTGTGTGCATAATATACACTCACATTTGTGCTGTGCTGTACTTTCAAAAAGCACAAAAGGGTCTATTAAGTTACGGCAAACAAAAAATTATTGTAACACCCATAAGTAGGCGTGGCGAAACCCACAAAGTATATATATTCTTGATCAGTACGACTATATAAAGGGTAAATATAGCCATGTTTGTCTGTTCATTCGTATGAACATTTAGATCTCGCAAACTATAACAGTTAGGAACAACATTTTTGGTATTTAGGTTCTCCTATTTGTTTTAGATTTTTAATAATACCCTCCGCTAACAACAGACGTCACAATTTATAAACTAAATACTTGTAATTTGGCACTTACGTAGCCCATGGTATTATCCATAGATGCTGTGAATAACATTACGTTCAAACAAGAAACACCAAAGATATGCAACAGACAATACGTTTGAGTTGATTGTGAATACGCGCTTTTATGTAACATATAGCTCTAGCTATAGTAAGAGGCAGTGATGTTTGATAATTGTAATTATTATAATACATAGGATAGGATCTCCTGGTGTCAGTTACATTCGACTGTAGCCTTCTCTACCGCTTTATATTTAACTGCAGACGGCTATACATTTCTGGCATTTATAGCGGACTTTGGCCTGAGCTAAGCTTCAACTTTAGGCTATATTTAAATGGTATAATTATGCCAAAAAGCTGCCAAATAAATGCTCGACAACAGTCGAAATAAAAACCCGCCGTAATTGATGGAGTAGGGGAGTGGTGAGGGGCAGGGGTTGGCATATCATGCGTGTGCGTAAGTTCGTGCTGGGTTCGTGGCTTTTTTATTTGGCGCTTCGTTCAGCCGAGCTACGCACACGCAGCATTGCGTGGGCTCTGTTTTTTATATAGCGCGTGCTCTCATCACTCGCTTCCCCCCGCCCCTTGCAACCCCTCTTCCTGCACCCCTTGGCTCTACGCACTTGCTCCCCCCCTTGCTGCGCGCTGCCCACTTGATTGTTGCGTTCAATCATCTGCTAGAACTTTTGCTAATTTCGTCTAATCAGCTAACCTTGAAATTTTCGTTATTATTATTATTGTTGTTGTTGCTGTTGTTGTTGTTGTTGTTGTTGTTGTTTTCCCGGTATTTGTTCTTGTTGCTAAATACAAATATACACACACATAAAATACTCTGTATTTTATTTGTTGTCGTGGAATTTGCGCGCGTTGTGTGTATTAATTTATTTGAGGCTTGTTTGATTTCAAGGTGAAATACGCAAAAAATAAATATAAGAAAAAAAATTAAATAAATATATAAACGTATATATAAATCTGTTTGTATATATGTATAACTGTCGTATATACGTTGGCGTGTCATGTGTAATTGCTATCGATTATTGCGCCTATCGATTGCAGGCGCCTGCATTAGCCGCGCTGTCGCATTACTCATACGCCACATGTTGCAGTTGACATTGACTTTGCCGATAAGAGATCTGCGCTCCTTCCTCCCTCTCTCTCTCTTTCTCTAAATTTAGAATAAATATCACAATTAATATATGCACATTGACTGTGTGAATCCCCCGCCCTCCTACGCCCTGCTCAGCGCCTACGTCTGACGCTATCTAATGGAACCTTATCTACACGCGGCCTGCTCAGCCTGTCCCCGCGCTTTCTCCCGCTCTCTCTCTCCCTCTCTCTCTCTATCGCCATCTCGTTCCGCTCGAGACAATGCTTATTTGATTATTTCGGCAAATTCATTTCGCGACACTTATCGCTCAAGGTCACGGGCAGAATTCCAAAATACGCGCGCACACAGCCAACGACATTGAAAATTATCGCCCAGCGTAGAAGAAGAAGAAGAGCAAGAAGCAGCAGATGACGGCAAATGGTAGAGGGGAGAGGGGAGAGGGGAGAGGGGAGCAGAGCAGGGAGCAGGGAAAGCAGCAGCGATAGGAGCTCTAATTATGACACATGCCAGAGTAAAAGCATAGCATATTGGACTATGGCAATCTATAAAGATCTATATTTATTAACTGTTTTTATATTCTGTGTCCATTGAAAATTGGGAAAACAGGTTAATAACTTTAGGAGAATGTATGTAACAGGCAGAAGAGGGCGTGGCAGACCCCACAAACTATATATTCTGGATCAGGGTGACGAGCTGAGTCGTTTTCGTCATGTTTAAAAGGTACACATATAAAAAATTTGGACAGGGCAGATCAGTCGGACGGGACAGATCAGTCGGACGGGCCCGACTGTAGAATACCCTGTGCCCTATATTTTAAACATAATTTTTTAAAACTATCACACGGAGCGTAGCAGCAATTCTTCTTCTTCCATTTTGTATATGCCATGCTTTATAGGCCGCGCTGCTAAAGGGCGAGCGGCGTAACGCCTGTAATATTGTTTCGTTCATATCTCTTGTGTTTATTGGCCGATTTTAATGCCCTTTTCAGGATAGGTAACTATTATACACAAGAGTATATATTCCGAGTTTCAACGTTCTATGTTCAATATTACGCTTGTTATTCGGTTTTTATCGATTAAGGCGTAAAAGGGGCGTGGCATTAAAAATTTGAAAAAAACCTCATCTGCGTATGATCTAGACCTACCAACTACTGAAGAGAGAATTAATGTAAATATTTCAGTGTCTTTTAAATTGGCGAATGTATTTTATTTCATTCATTGTAGGCGGCAGGGGCGTGGCATTCAAGATTTAAAATAAACTTGATCTGCGTATGGTACACACCTTTCAAAAGAGACCAAAACGGCTTCTCTAGCTTCTATAGTTTAGAAAATCTCAGCGTTCATACAGACAGACAGACAGACAGGACGGACAGACGGACAGACAGACAGACAGACGGACAGGGCTAAATCGACTCAGCTCGTCTCCCTGATCAAGAATATATATAGTTTGTGGGGTCTGCCACGCCTCCTTCTGCCTGTTACATACATTCGCACAAAGTTATTAACCCTGTTTTTCCCATTTTTCAAATGGGCACAGGGTATAAAAATGTAGAAGAGGAAGCATTGCTACTATGCTTCGTTTAATAGTTTTATAAAATTATTTAGAAAATATAGGGTACAGGGTATTATACAGTCGTGCCCGTCCGACTGATCTGGCACGTCCAAATTTTTTATTCATTTATTTAATACCCACAAAAACTATATTAAATTAATCTTATTTTAAAATATATGGACGGGGCAAATCAGTCAGACGGAAGGCTACAGTCGGACGTAACCGACACACCCTGTTTTACCCATTTAGAATGCAGGGTATTCTGTGAGTTCATCCGGGCGCATCCGACTTATTGGGTCCATCCTTACCTTATTCATAAATATTCCAGGTACAATTGGGGTTCAATTAACCCAAGTACTTATCAATACGTAAATATAGAAAGATCTTATTCATAAATAATTAATCCTTAGTTAAATATTACCAAGTAAACCAATTTAAAATGGTATAGAATTGGGCCCACTCCTTTCCCTTTCCTTCTCCTTCCCTACTTGTAAATAAAACGCACAAATTTGTTGTTTTTTTTTTTGTTGTTGTTGATATATTTTAAATACTTATTTTCAATATTTTATTCACATATTTCAATCTGGTTGCTTTTACTTGTTAAAACAAACTGCAATATTATGTTATTTCACAAATACAAATTTCGTTCATTCTGTGTGTTTGGAGAAAGTTCATTTTTTGTATACCCTGTACCCATTGAAAATGGGTAAAAACAGGGCTAATAATTCTTCTTCTTGTTGGTGTTGTTGTTGTTGTTGTTGTCGGTATCATTTAGCCATATGTGGAGATACAGTTCTAAGTAATTTGTTTAGTATAGTTTAATTATTTGTATGCATATTTATATGTGTATATATATATATATATTCATAATCCGTCTCAACCTGCTTTAAAAACTGTTGTCGCCTCAGCTCACAAAATGTGATGAAAATATATATATGCATGTGTGTGTGTGTGTGTATTTGTGTGTATACGTGTGTGTGTATGTACAGAAATGTGTGCTTACTCAGCTCATATTATAGTTATAGTTATCATTTATCGTTATCGTTATCGTAATCGTTTATCGTTTGTTATTTATATTTTATATTTAATATTTAAATTTTTCAACTCATTTCCAAACGTATTTCAAATGGGGCAAAGACGCAAAGCCCTTGCCTTGCGTTACGTTGCGTAACGGCTTACGTTTTACGTTATACATATTACGTAATGTCATTTAGTTGCTTTAATTGTCGCAATTTCATTGTTTCAGTTGCTGCTCATCGTACAGTTTAACAGTTAGCTATAGAACTACAAATTGTCTGCCTTCTTCTTGTTTTCATAAAATTTGCCCTTTTTATACAATTATTTTGTGTGATTTTTTTTTTTAATTTTTCTGGCTAAAAATTACGGACATACGTACACACGAGACATCTTAGCACATACCTAGCTGTATGTATATATAGAATTATATATTATTATTGAAGTGTGATATCTTATTCTGAGGTCTTTGTTATAGCCCTCCTGCGTCTCTCCTTCGACTTTATGTTCGACTTTGCGCTTTGCTTCTGCTTTGTCTGCAAGTTTTGCATAAATTTTAAAAGAATATATATATATATATATAGATTTGTATTTATATATATTCAGTATATATATAATATGTATGTGTATCTGTATCTGCATCTGTAACTGTATTTGTGTATGCTTGTTTTTTAGCTTATGCATTTGTCAATCTGTGTTCTTTATGCCATTTGATATACAATATTTAAGTACATATAATACACTAAGAAATATTGCAAAATATCAAACCAAAAAGTATAAAGTAGCGTAATAAATTCCCGCTAATTTGTGCCTGAAAAAAGAAAACTGAAAGAAAGGAAAGCAAATAAAAAAACTGAAAATTTATATATTTTTGTAAACAATTTTCTTTTATTGATTTGACATACAAATTTCTGCGCCGGTTTTTCTTTGATTTTTTTTCTCATTTTGTATTTTTGTTTTTTCTGCTGCTTAAAACACGAAATAGTATTATTTAATTAATCATAAGAATTAGAATAATCATAATAGTACTGCATAATTATAATTGTAATTAATGTAATAGGTTTTTTTGCTAACGCAAATTTGTTGATAATTATTATCGTTTAAATAATAATAATATTCATATAAGATTTTTTTGTATTTTCTGTAGATTTTTTTCGGTTTTGTTTTGTTTTGTTTGTATTTTTTGTATTACACCAATTAAACATTAAATCTTTTAAGTTTATAGTTTAAATACGTTAATTTAACATTTAACTATGTACACAACAAATATTTTAACGTTGGGTTTGCTTTCGCTCGCTAAAAACTCTTTAAGCATTTTGTATTTTTTGTTTTGTTTCATTATTATTATTATTAATTATTTTGTTTGATTTAGTTTTTATTTTGTATATAAGTATGTGTATTTTTTTGTGTTGATTTTTTGTTTAGTTTTTAAAAATAGAAAACAATAATATTAAACGCTTTACGCTTTTCTCTTTTGTAATTCATGAAAACTGAATTTCTACCTAAATAAAGTTGAATATTTCTTTTGCAATTTACAAATAATAATAATAGAAATTAAAAGAATCAGCATGTTGTAATTTATGCTTAATGGAGATCGCAAAAAAAATAATCAGACAATTTTTTTTGTAGCATTTTTTTTTGTAGTGTTCGAAGCGAAGGGGAGAAAAATGTGTGTGTGATTTTTGTATGCAGTTTTTTCAAAAAACATTTAAAAAAAGCAAGTAGTTGAACGCTTTGCTTGTTTAATAGATAATTTTAATGATAATAATAGCGTAATAACTATAATAGCTAAAAGTAAAATCTATATAGAGTTATATGTTTAATATGTACAACAAATTTAATGCTTAAAACTTAAAAAACAAACAATCGAAACGCAAATCGAAACAAGATTTGCGAAGCATAAGAATAAGAAAAAAAATGTGACAATTGATTAAGCAAAACTTTCTTTCTGATGAAACGACGGGCAACTTTTGCTTGAAATCATAAGAAACTGATGGAAAAAAATATATAGCCTAGCATTAGGGGCGCGCGCTGTTGCCGTTTTTCACACGCTTTTAATACCTCAACTCTAAGATTTATTAGCTGGTTTTTTGTTTGCATTTATAACTTGTAGTTTTTAAATATTTAAATTGCATGCATGTTGAAACTTTGTACATTGTTTTTGTTTTTTATCTTTATATTTATATATGTATGCATATAGTTAATAATTGTTTTTTGTTTTGCAGTTTTTTGTGAAGTTTTCGCTTTAAGTTAAAATAATTTAATTCTTGGTTAAGGAAAGCGCTGCTGCCAACTTTCAGCTCTACACCACGCCCCCTCTGTAGCTTACGCCTCCAGCATGACCTTGTGCACGGCGGGCAGCGCTGCGCTGGGCGTGGCACTGCCGCTGACGTTGCTGCTGCTGCTGCTGGTGGGCGGCGTGCCTGCGGGCGTGGGCATGGCCACAGCGCTGCTGGCGGCCGTAACGGTCACATCGGCGGACAGTGTTGGATAACGCTGCACAGCATTTGCGGCTGCCACCAGCGCCTGCAGCTTGCTGGGCGGCGGCGTCGGCGACTTCTTGGACAGATTCAGCGGCTGCGCGGTGTCTGCAATGTCCACCTGCAGCTCAAGCAGCGCGGGGTTGGCGCGCGTGGCAGGCGCCACAATGCAGCTGGAGCTGGCCACGTTGGAGCTGGCGCTGGAGCTGGGCGAGGAGCTGGAGGAGCAGGTGACGTTGTTGGAGTTGCAGTTGTTGTTGTTGTTGTTGATGTTGCTGCTGCTGCTGGCGGAATTGCTGCCGTTGCTGTTGCTGTTGCTGGTGGAGTGCGGCGATTGGAAATACTGACAGCTGCTGTTGCTGTTGCTGTTGGAGGAGCTGGAACTTGAGCTGGAACTGCTGCTGGAGCTGCTGCTGCTGCTGCTGCTGCTGCCGTTGCTGTGCGGCGACACCGATTGCTGCCGCTGCTGGCAGCTGTTGTTGCTGACCCAGCGTTGCTGCTGCTGCTGCTGATGTTGCTGCTGCTGCTGCGCAGCTGCTGGTGGCGGGGAGCTGGTGGAGGGCGAGGGGCAATGATTGCTGGTGGTGCTGCTGGCAGCTGCGGCAGGCTCACGCATCAGATAGTTTTGTATGATGTCCGAGCGTTTGATCTGCTCCGGCGTCATGCGCGGCTCGGCCATCAACGATTTGGCCAAAACCGAATGCGTGCTGGCCATGGAGCTGAGCTGCTGCTGCTGCTGCTGCTGATGTTGCTGCTGCTGCTGCTGTTGGCTGGGAATTTGACGCGTTAGATGCATGTGCAGCTGACTGGTGGGCGCCGCGGGGGAGGCGGCAGCGGGGGGCGGCGTCTGCAGCACGCTGATGTGCGGCTGGGGACTCTGGCGGGGGCTGTGCGGGGGCATGCTGGTGGAGCTGCTGGCGTCCGCCTCCGCCGTCTCGTACTCGCGATGGCGCAGCGCGCGGAATTTCTTGTGCGGCTTGTAGGCCTCGTCCATCAGCGAGTTGGTGTCGTAAAGGGGCGGGGCTTGCAGCACGCGCTTCAGCACCGGCATATCCTCCACAATCTGACGCTTCAGATTCAAGCTGGCGCTGCTCGAGGGCTGCGGCGAGCGCACGGGCGAAACCGAGACGCTCAGCTGCCCCACGCTGGCCTGCGCAACCGCAACGGCGACGGCGGCGGCGGCATCGCTGCAGTCGAGCGCATCGTCGACGCTGGAGCGTGGACTGGAGCAGCTGCTGCTGCCACCGGAGCTCACCGCCTTGCACTCGTTCTTCTCGTTGCCGGACTCGATGCCGGAGTCCGTGGGCGAGTCGAGCTTGCGATAACGCGTGGCGCCCGTGGTCAGATGATGATGCAGCTGCGGATGCTGCTGATGATGACTCAACTGCTGCTGCTGCTGCTGCGACTGTTGCTGCTGCTGCTGTTGCTGCTGCTGCTGCTGTTGGGGCTGCTGATGACGCACGATGGGCGTGATTGTCAGACCGTTCTGGGTGAGATGCGCATGGGAGCCGACAATGTCCATTTCGGCGTTGCCGGAGTCGCCGCTGCTGCCGGAGTTGGCGCGGTTGCGCAGCGGACAGACGCCGCCGGATAGCGTCGCTGCCAGCAGCGGGGCGGAGCTGGCTAGCGCAGAGGGGGGCGTGGTCGATGGCGCATGATGCTGATGTTGCAACGGATGCGCATGATGATGCAGCTGCGTGCTGCTTGGAGTGCCGTAATCCAAATCCGCCGACTCTGTGCTGGATACCGATCCCAGGGGACTCTTGGCGGTTTCCACGTCCATGGCATCCCAGCTGCCGGCTGGACTCTTGCTGGAGGCGTCGCCCTCCTCTATGCTCCACATCTGCTGACGCAGCAGCTCCTTGTGCTCGGTGCGAAAGACGACAAGCTTTTCCGTATGCAGCGTGCTCAGCGTGCGCAGATCGGGCATCGTTTCGAGCAGTTTGCTAAGGAAATCCGGCTGATCGGGACGATTTTGGGAGACAATGCACTGCAGGCAGCCTTTGAGGCGACTGTACATCTTCTCGATCAGCTCGAGATTGCGCAGACCCGGACGATCCGGCGTTATCAGCACTATGGCGCAAAACAGACCAATCTCCGCATCCGTCAGATTCATCGAATTCATGCGCTCCGCAAAGTTAAACGTCGAGTCAACCAAAAATCGTGCGTTTGCACCATTCTGTATCGCATCGCGACGCATCACCTGCCCGTTCAGGCAGATGATCGAGTTGATCGAGGAGTCGAACATGCAGATCAGACGCACGAACAGCGCATCGAAGAGTCCCGCCTTCAGCAGCGTGAACTTGTCGTCCTGTGTCAGCAGCTGGAAGCCTGGAATCATGCCCGCAAAGTCGATCACGCCGCGTATGACGTGCGCGAAGCGCTGTGAGAACTCCTGCTCGGACTGCAGTTCGGGCGCGGGGTTGAGCGGACAGGCCTGCAAGGAAAACAGAGAAAGAGAGGGTAAGGTGAGACAAGCTGCGGTTTAGGGAGACTTACAGCTAACTTAAATGGGAAGAGAGGTGACTAGAAATAGAGAGAACGGTCTTGAAAGCAAGCAGAACTCTCGCAGAGAAATGCAGAGATATGTTAGAGCTAGTAAAATAAAATTAAATTAAACTAAATTAAATTAAAATAAAGAAAACTATCTTAAAAGTATACGGAAACCTCAGAGAGAAATGCAGAGATATGTTAGACTCTAACCTCGGTTTAGAGAGGCGAATATCTAACTTAAAGCCAAGGAGAGGTAACTCTCGGAGTGAATTGCAGAGATATGTTAGACTCTGAGATTAGTGTTATCTGTGATATCTACAAAATTAAATAAAATAAATTTTTAAAAACAAAATGAAAATAAAGGCAAGCGGAACTCTCGATGAGAAATACGTAGATATATCATAGAACTACAGAGAAAGCTTTAAAATAAATATATATTTAGTTAAATAAATAAATGTATAAGCTTAAATTGCTCTGGCTTTAAATTGTAATTTAAAGTTAATTATATTTTAAAAGCTTAATAAATAAAAAAAATATTCTTAAATAAATATCTAAGCTATTTAAAATGTGCATAGAATCAGTCAAAGTTCTTAATGGTATTAGTAATTATAATTCTCTAATTCTCCAATAATAAGCTTATAGATATTTGTACTAACAATTTGTTTCTATTTAATTTTTTATCTCTTTTATATTTGTTTTTTTTTCTATTTAGATATTTGTCTTACCCTATTGTTGCACCTTTTATTCCCTTAGCGCTGCGCTGCTATCGCTTTTAACTAATTTTAGCCCAACTGTTGCATTGCGGCGTCTGTTTTTAATGCGCGCTGCTCACGCGAAGGTCAGCGAACCGCAGCGTTGCCAGCAGTTACCTGTTACCCCCACACACCCCCTCCCACACCTACGCTCACTAGAATCAATAATCATAACTATTAGTACTTCCGCACACTCCCACGTAAGCTCCTACGCTCCCCTATCCCCTCCCTTTGCCCACACACGCTTGCGCTCGCCCGCAAGCTTTTTATAGCAAAAGCTCAGACGTCAGCGCGCTTAGCTAAATAGTTTTTTGTTTGCTTTTTTTTGTTGTGTAGTTTCTAGGGGCGGTTTTGCGGCTCTAACAGTAGTTTTTCTGTGCTTTTTTGTTGTTTTTTGTGTAGTTTTTTTTGTTGTGCTTTCGTCGCCTGTCGCTGACATTAGCGCCAAGGTCGACGAACCAGAGTTCAAGGTTCCGGGTAGTAAGCAAGCGCTCTCTCTCTCTCTCCCTCTCTCTCGCTCTTGCTGCGCGTGTGCTGCTGAGAGGCAGATAGAATGAGATGGGGGGGGGACCCTATGACTGACGTTTTGCGCTGTTTTGTCTATGCGCTCATGTTATTTTGCCAGTTCGCTTTCCGGGTGTCGTCTTACAAGCTGACTGCACACGAACAGACACGACAGAACGTGCCAAATGCCCTACACGCCCCCTACCACGCCCCCTCTGCGTGGCTAATAACATAAAAATGATGTTGCATTTCATCATACAACTGTTCGCTTGAATTTGTCTGATTAACCTTGAAAATCTTACGGCGCCTCCAACCCCCAAGTAACCCCCCCACCACCCGCTGCCACGCCCACACGTCCACAGCGGCCTTCGTCAAGTGCAAGCAAAAGCAACAACAACCGGCAGCCGGCAGCAGAGCGAGACAACAACAACAGCGACGCCATTTTCGATTCTTCTAATTTTTCTGCAGCTTTCTTTGCCGGCGACGCCGACGTCGACCGAGGCAGAGGCAGAGGATTCATTACGTTTTGCTGCTGCTGCTTCTTCTTCTTGTTTGTCATTTGAACAAATTTATTTTTGTATATTTGCGTTTCATTTGCGCAAAAGCGGAAATAGTTTAGCTCTCATGTGTGTGGGCCATAAAATTCTATTGATAAATGCGCAATCGCCTCTTCCCCTTTCCTCCTTTCCCCTTTCCCATTGGCCTGGCCTACAATTAAATTCTTATTATTTCGGCATCTCATAAGCATTAATGCAGCGCTCTCCCTCTCCCCCTCTTTCTTTCTCTTTTCACCTTGCACTTATGCTTCCGTCTCCGTCTTTGTCATAACTCAACATTTACATGTCTCGCTTCCTCGTGTTGTTGTTGTTGTTGCTCTCTCGCTCTCGCTCGGTGCAGTCTCACGCTCGCTGCCGCTAGATGGCGCTTGCGACCGTTGGCATTCGCTTCCTCATTCTGGCGACATTTGCCAGCGCTGCTGTGGGAGCGAGACGGCGCATGCGGGCGGCACTTCGCACGCCTTGCACAATGAATGCATTTTTTATTGGCGTGCATAATAATTAAATTTTTGCGTAATTTATTGGCTATAGTTGTGGCTATAATTGTAGTTATAGTTCTGTGTATGCTTGTTTACGCTTTTAAATATGTGAGCGCATGCATAAGTAGTTCTATATAACAGCATTTAAACACACCAACACACACACACACACAGTCATTTCATTCATTCCAAGGTTAAACAATAACTCGCCACAAGGTCGTCTCGCGGCTCGCATGCGAACGTTCTAAGTGTGAGTGTATGTGTGTGTGTGGTATGTGTGTGACTGTGTGTGTGAGTGTGTGCTTTGATTCAGACATGTGCGAAATTATTCTTTTCGGCAAGCGTCGCCAGTGTTGCCAACGCGCGGTTGTACAAAATAATTAAAATTAAGTATAAAAAAAATAATAATAATAAATATATAATAATAATATTATTAAATATAAAATAATAATAATAATATTAAAAAATATATAATAATAATAATAATATTAATAAATATATAATAATAATATTAATATTAATATTTAAAAAATAATAATAGTGGCGATCAAAACAAAAAATATTATTTAAGCGAATTAAAAAAACAATAAAAAAAAATAATAATTAAAAATAAAACTTAAAAATGTATACTGAATACATTTAATAACTAATAAATTAAATATAAAATATATTAAATAAATAATGATAAAATAAATAATAAATTTACAATAAATAAATAAAGTTAATAAGTAATAAATGAAATTAATTCATAAAATGAATAAATAATAAACTAAAAAATTAATCAATCAATAAATTAACTAATGATAAGTTAAATAAATCCTAAATAAATAAAATAGGTAATAAATAAAATAAAATAATAATAAATTACATACATACTTGAATTAAGTTGAATAAATTTACAAATAAAATTTAAAAGCAATTAATTTTCAATTATTACAGGCAATTAATGCCAAATTAAGCTAAGTTGGCAACACTGCTGATCTTCACACACACATACAAGCATAAGCGAGCACACACGCACGCGCTCTCACGCTCTCTCTCCCACTCTTGCCTACCACAATTGCGCTATCTCGCTCTGACTGTTGCTATTTGGAATTTCGATGCGTTGTAAAAGCTTTCCGCTTACATTGTTGCTATTGCTGTTTCGCTTGCTCGCACTGTTGTTGCTATTGTTGTTGTTGTTGCCGTTAGCCTTGCACTTGACTTTGACAATGGCCTAAACTGTTTGTTTACTATCGCCTGTCTTATCTCTGCCTGCCTGATAATTAGCCCCCAAAAATAACAACAAAATCTTTCCCCTCCCTTAGCCTATAGATTTGCATTTATTTAAACAGCCGCCACCTGTGCCCCCTCTCCCTCCCCTTCCCCGCTTTACCTCCCTCCCTTGCCTGTTATTCATCCTTTTTATTGCGCGCTTTCTCACTTCGTTTGTTTTTTCCTCCATTAGAATGACGCTACGCCTGACCTTGAGCTTTAGAAATGTATTATTTTTTTTCTCTGTATTATTATTATTATTATTATAGTTGTTGTTGTTGTTGTTGTTGTTGTTGTCGGAACACGTTTCGCTTTGGGTTTTCAGTTTCCTTATCGTTCAGTTTGATAATGCCTTTGCTAATTCCCACTCTCTCTCTCGCTCTGCCCGCTGACCTTCTGCTTTGTACTATGGCACATATCAGGCTATTTGTGAACAGTCGCATTTACGGCTCAAGTCTCTTTACAGAGCATTTACAGCTCATTTATCATTCGTTTTGTCTCTATGTCAGTCTGTCCGTGCGTCCGTCCGTCCGTCTGTCCGTTCGTCTGTCCATCAACGCTGCTCTCGACATTGACAGCTTTTGGCCAAAGTCACTCAAATTGCTTTTAGGGCCATCAAGAACTTGACCCCAAAAAAAAAAGCGCGACACAACGCCGCAGCTGCCTCCCTCTCCGCTTCCCTCTCTCCCCTCTGCCACTAGCTGAGCCAAGGGCTATCGCAGCGGAGGTTAGCGCTAAAGAAAGATCATAGCTCGAGTACGTGAGATGCTGATGCTGATGGCTGCTGCTGTTGCTGCTGTTGCTGCTGATTTCCTGGTTTAGAATCATGCAAACAGGTTCACCTTGGCGTATGAGTAACGCGCCACAGAGCAACGAGTTTTTGTTGTTGCTGCTACTAGTTGCTTGTTGTTGTTTTTCTTGTTGTTTTTTTTATAGCTGCCGTTGATCTATGCATGCCAATAAATGTTATGCCCGGAAATGTGCTTGACATTCGCCTACGCGTCAACCTTTTAGCGGGCCACAACTAAATGCTTTAAATAGTTCTTTAAATGGTCATGGCAAGCGTTTTGAAAGGGAGTTATTTATGAGTTTAGCTTTAAGCTCTAGCTAGATTTATAGACCTCAAAACGATCTCACAAAAGTTATAACTTATTTTGAAACATAACTTTTAAACAAGTCGGAATTTTGTCAGATCAATATGCAGCGCTTGCATCAGAAGGTCTAGCTTTAAAGCTCATCCAAACAGCTTTTAAGCTCAATTAAACAGCTTTAAAGCTAAACTAAACAGCTTTAAAGCTCAGCTAATCCAAGTGTTTTACATTAATTATTATTCATTCCATTCTGCATAGTTTAAGCATTTTCTGGACTTAATTTAAGTTTGTGGTGCTTACTTTAAGACTGATTTAGTAATCAATAATGATTTTTATAATATTTGTGGCATATTATTTTTCATTCTATCCCATTTAAGCCCCTTTAAGACTAACTCAAATGCATTCCGCTTAGTTTAAGCTCTGCTACGACTCAGTTTAAAACTTAAACTTAATTCTGTGCTTAATTTAATAATTTTTTTTAATTTGTTTTGGTAACTTACCAGCAATGTGGGCATGGAGTAGGATGGACATTCTCTGGCGCGCTGTCGCATGGCGGAGACCTTCTCCTTGGTGAACTCGCACGTCTCGAGGTGGGCGCGCAGCACGGCGGCGAGTAGGCGTGGCTGATCGTCCAACTCGGTGGCCATCGCTCGCTGCTGGCCGCGGTTCTGTGTGCTCTGCTGCATGGCGGCCAAAATGCGCGCCTTTTCCCGCTTGGGCACGCGACCAAAACGCACAGCTGCAATGTAGAAAGAAGCAGAGAATGATGGTTTAGACCTTGGTAGGACAACATGCAGCAGTTAAAGCTTATAGAGGGATAGAGAGAGAGGGAGGGGGTTATTACAGGCAGCAGCTGCAAGTGCAGTCGACAGCTGTTCAGCTGTTCGGCGTCTGCTTTGTCACGCAGGAAGTTGTCCTACCTGTCCCTGCACTGACACTGACTACACTGTAATTTATTCGGGGCCCAGTTGCAAGTTGAACTCAAGAGGCGACTCCCTGGCCCTTGAAACTGGGTCATTGCCTGCTCTCAGCTGTCGTTCAACTCTTTGTTGTATTTTTTTTTTTTTTGTGAACTCGTTCTGCTTTTTTTTCTTCAGCTTGTTGTCTTTCTTTTTCTTGCCCGCTTGCTACACTTTCTCTTTTTTCCTCTTTATTTCGTAGATTTTTAATTTGCACTAACGAATTTGTATGTGGGTGAACTTTCACATTTCGCTGGCGGAGACGGAGACGGAGACGTAGACGTAGACGAAGTCTCAGATTGAGACAGAAATGGAGATGAAGTCAAAAGACTCTCACACACGTTTCTGGTCACGTTTTGCGGATCAATGTTGGCCAAAATGTAAGCGACGAGGTGTAGGCGCTAATTGAGCCAAGTCTTAGGGGTTTAGTAGGTTAAATCCCGCTAAGCACTGCGATCTTACTCGTATGAGAAAGAAAGTTAAAAGCCCTACAGACAATTATCTGCAGCACTTCAGAGTTGTTAGCTGTAGTGAAATAAGTATAGATTGGGGGTTTAAGCTGAGAGGTGTTTGGATTGATAAATGGAACTGAGGAGAATCAGTTAGGAAGCAGAATATGTAGGGAGATATGCAGATGAAAATATAGATATCATATAGAGACAGAATAGATGGAAAGATCAATAAATAAATATATATGAATAGATGGAGATTGTGCCCTAGAATATATGTAGTTTATATAGAAAATATTTTTGGGAACAATTTGAGATCTAATTGAGATTTATTTGAAATATTTTTAAGATCTTTTTGATATAATTCATAGATCTATTGGAAAGCTATTTGCGATATATTTGTGATCTATTTAAGATCAATTTGATTTAATTTGAGATCTATTTGGGATAACTTTAAGATCTGTTTGAGATCCATTTGCGATCTATTTAAGATCTATTTGAGATCTATTTGAGATCTATTCAAGATCTATTTGATATATATTTGGGATCATTTCAAGATCTGTTTGAGATCCATTTGAGATCTATTCAAAATCTATTTGAGATCACTTTAAGATCTGTTTGAGATCCATTTGCGATCTATTTGAGATCTATTCAAGATCCATTTGATATATATCTAAAATTACTTTGAGATCTGTTAGATATCCATTTAAGATCTACTTCAGCTCTTTGAGATCTTTTTAAGATCCATTTAAAATTTATCTGCGATCTAGAATATCTGTATTCCTTGACAGCATAATCAATGAGCTAGAACCGAGAAGTGAAAGACACCTAGAGATACGGAATCTATATAAAGTAAATAACTTTATATTGCGCTGGCTATAACAAATAAACATAAATTTGCATTTAATTAGATTGCAAATTCTCATTAAAATCGCTATTGGCGGAATTGTGGCAGCGAGTTCGTTAAAAGCAACATTTAGTCAGCGGCTAAGTGGAAATCTTGGCCAACTTTTCAATGTCAAATGCAATTTCTACAATTTCACTCAACCACAACCGAAAAAACTGGCACAACAACAATAACAAAAAAGAGAAGGAGAAAGAAGAAAAAAAGAAAAACAAACGCAAACAGTAACAAAAGTGAAATAGCAACAATAAACGAGGCAGATTTTTCACTGCTTTTTCCACAGCAGCCGAGAAATCGCTGCAGCTCTCTCTCTCTCTTTCTCTCTCTTCATCTCTCTCTTTCCATCTCTCTCGCTGTGCGACCTAGTTGCCTGGCAGCGAAATTCAGGTCAAATGAAATGGAAAATGAGCGCTGCGACTGCGCGTAGAAATTAGAGCGAGACGCCGGCAGCGACGCCTGCGCCAAAACTTTCAACGCCGCAAAGTTGGTCAAACATGCAGAGAAAGACGGCTGCAGAAAGAGAGAGAGAGAGATAGAGAGAGAGAGAGAGAGAGCGAGAGGCAGCTAGAGAGATAGCTGTTGCCTTTTAGAAAATAGCAAAAGCAAAAGCAACAGGCCAAAGCAAATGCCAATACTAAACAAAAACAAAAATAAAAATAAAAAAATAAAACTTGACGCGCTGAACAATTTGATTTCAAGTTTGCAGCGCTTCCGCGCAGCCGCAAACAAAATAAGAAAAAAAACTGAGAAAAAACTACATAAAAAAAAAAACTAGAGAAAAAATGCTTATTATTGTATGCGTTAAACGAGGTCAATACTTCAATGGCGCTGAAGAAAACGCACAAAGCAACAACAAGAAACGTAAACAAAACGCAAATCCAAATCAAAGTCAGAGCGGCAGAGAGGGACAGAGAGGAAGAGACAGAGACAGCGGCAGCTCAGCTGTCAATTTGTGGTAAAAAGTGGCAAAAAGTGAGAAAAAGTGGTAAAAAGTGTGTCTACCGCACAATTGCGCTGAGTTTGGCAGATCTGCGTAAGCGATGGCCATGCAGCTGGGACGCTAAGGCCGCCAGCACTGAGAGAAAATGTTTGAAAGCTAAAGAAATTATTTTATTTTATTTTTTATTAATTCTTTTTAAATTTAATTGATTTTACAATATTTATTATTATTTTTTTTATTTGTATTATTTTAAATTTATTTTATTAAATTTATTATTAAATTACTAAATTATAAATTTTTTGATATTTTGATATTTTTTATATTATTATTTATTATTTATTTATTTATTAATTTACAATAATATTTATTAATATTTAAATTTTCTATATGAAATTTTCTTATTATTTTTCTCTTATTTGTATTTATATATTTATTTTTTATAAAATATATTTATCTGTTTTTTTCTAGCTATATACAAATTTTCTTTATTTTGATATTATTTTTCTGTCTCTAAAGAGGCAGTTTTATTTATTTAATTTTACTTTTTGCTCTTTAATATTTATTTTAATTTTAATTGTTTATATGAATTTGTTATTCATCGCATTCCGAGTGATATATTTTTCTACACATATTTTAATTTATATAGACTTTATTTTATTATATAGAAATTTATTTTCTCTAGCCTAGAAAATGCTTTTTTTTCAGTAAACCCCTATTTAATCTTCAAAATTTTATCTTTAATTTTATTTTAATTTTTTAAAACCGTTTCTTGGTTCAACTTACGCGCATTGTGATAGTTGAAGTTGCCTTTGAGTATGCCCTTTAATATTGGTAGCTCTTCGCCCATTTTGTTAATGTTATATGTTGTTTGGTATTTAATTTTGAAGTTTTGGTATTTCTCTTGCATTCACACACACTCGCACACACACATGCACTAGGAGAGAGCTGGAGATTCTTGAATGGAGCTCATTGAAATCTATGTTAAATTTCCATTTGGTTTCTTTTGGCACACACAATCGGAATTTTTCCTTGTTTGAAACTTTGGTGAATTCTTCAAATTTGCGAACACAGAGTTTTCTGTGATATTTTCTGGTATTTTCTTCTTTTATTTTCAGGTACTGCACAATGAATTTTGCATGCAACGCACTTAATATAATTAATAATTTCTTGATATCTTTTTATGTTGTTATCAATGCAGGAACTTTCTTTGCTTTTGCTTTCAAAAAAACTTTGACAATAATATTTGGAATTTTGTTTTGGGTTTTATTTGTATTTTATAATAGATTAATTTATTATTTTTATTATTTTGCGCGTAATCCAAGCAACGTGTATAGGGTTCTGGAACTGGAACTTTTATGGTAGATATTTGTAATATTTTACAAACTTCAGATGAGACTAACAGGTCGACTTTTCTTCACATTAACAGAGTTGCAGGTTTCACATTTATTTTTTAACATTAAGTTAATAATTTAATTTGCCATAGAATATTTTAAATTATTTGTATTTGTAATTATTAAATTTTAATTTAATTTATTTTAAGTGTTTAACACACACAATAATCGTGCTTTGGGTTTTGGTATATTTTGTTGCTGTGTTTGTTCGCTAACATGACAAAACTCGACAAGGTCTCGAACGCGACTAACTGTAAAAGCAAAAGCACGTTACGATTATACCCAAAGGTACGCCAGCCGCAGTCGACGCCGCCGAGCGAGAGAGCGAGCAGCGAAGCAAACGCCGCCAGAGCCAACGACCAGCGCCAACTGACGAAGAGAGCGCAAGCAGGCCAGCAGCACAGCGTGAGCATGCAAAGAGAGCGCAAACACAAGAGAGCGGCAGCGCAAAGCAAAGAGCGTAAGCTCAATGCTTTGATAAAGCAAAGTAGCCTGAGTCATGGCGTCGATTTGCTGATATATGATTTTATTTATTATTTATTTATTATTTTATTTATATTTATTTAGTTTATTTATTTATTTAATTTAAAATTTATGTGATTTTCTTGTATCATGTATTTATTATTTATTTATTATTTTATTTATATTTATTTCATTTAAAATTTGTGTGATTTTCTTGTAAATTCACTTAAAATGTTTAAACTTTTATATAAATTTTTCTTTTTATATTTTTTATTTTGTTAAATTTGTTTTTAATATACTATTATAAATGTATTTACATTATTTAATTAATTTATTTACATTATTTATTATTTTTTGTTGTTATATTTAACTTATATTTGTTTAATTTAAACCTTTTTTTTAGTTTTTTATAAATTTAGCTTTCATTTTTATACATTTTTATAAGCGTATTTTTTTTTTAATATTTTACAACATAAATAAACGTTTTATTTAATTAATATTTATTGTAAATTTAAATTTAATTTAACTTTCAATTCTTTGTAAATTACATATTAATTTAGAGTTTTAAAAATATTTATCTTAAGCGCTGATAAGCTGAGCTGCAGCTCTCTTAACGCTTGCAACAGCCGCAAGTTCAATGCTCGGCTGCGCAACAACAAACAACAAAGCCTACGGAAGAACGCAAGAACTTAAGAGCAAGCAGACGACAACGCTCTTAAGCTTTGTTGCTCTTAGCGCAGCTGAAGCTTTTCAACACAGCGCTGTGTTGAGTTTGCGAGTGTTTAAGAGAGCGCGCAAAATCCAAAGCTTTTGGGCAGAGCTTTTTGTTTGCACTAAGCAGTGCACGCAAACGCAGAGACAGAGATGGAGATAGAGATAGAGATAGAGCAGGTGTGTGTGTGTGTGAGAGTGTTTGTTGGGTGGGGGTGGGTTGCGTAAAAGGCTGTGCGTAAGAGCGAGCGAGCTGCTTTTAGTCACGTAGCGCCAGGAGTTGAGTTGGTGTCAAGGACAGTGGGCAAGATGCGCAGCTGCCGCGATAAAAAATTATTATGTGAGCACTGTATTTAAAAAAATCTATTTTAAAAATGTGTTTATAATAAACTGCATTTGAAACAGATTTAAATGTTTAAAATCGAATTGAGGTCGGCCGTGAGTCAGTTTGACTCATGCGCAGCCAGATAATTTCTACGTATTCATACACCCATATCGTATTCGCATTCGTATTCGTTTTCGTATTCGCTTATTCAAATTGTATGCAAACTAATGCCAATAGCTAGAAAAACGTCATCGCAAATTGCGCTTGATAAAGCGAACCACTTGAAGGAGCCACAAGAGACAGCCCAAGGGGGCAGGGAGAGGAAGGGAGGGAGGCAGGGAGGGAGGGAGGTTGGGACAGACAGTCGGACGCACGGTCAATGAACTGCGTGTCGAGAAATGAGGCCAAAAAAGCAAACAATGACGAAGACGAAAGCCAACAAAATAAAAAACAAAAATAAAAAACGAAAAACAAAAAAAAGCAACCAATTTAATAATCAAATATAAACGAGTCGAGTGTTGTTTGTTGTTATTGTTATTGTTTATTGTTGTTGCTTATTGTTGTTTCTTGTGTTGTTATTGTTGCTTATTATTTCAACGTCATTGCCTCACATTCGTACGCATTTCGCTGTACGAAAGTAAAAGTGAAAGTCGCTGCGTGCTTTGATTTTTTCTACTCTTCTCTGTCTTCACTTTGCTTCTCTTTTCTTTCTGCTTTTTGTTTTTCATCTGCTGCTTTTGGGTAGAAATTTCGTGAGTCTCGGTGTTTGAGGAAGACAGGCAACAGTTGCTTATTGAGCAACCTGGCCAACAGCAACAGGTAGCCCCCGGGCAGGCCTATAAACCGGGAACTCTCTGGCACAGGAGTTTTATAGGTTACATAAGCCGCTGCTTAAAAGTTATGCCAACTGACAACCTGTATATAACTCTAGTTTGCTCGGTTTATTGCCTGGAATACACCTAATTTAAAATAAACATGTGGTGTGGCTGCTAAAAAGCTAGCTATAGACCAAATTTCATATGCCTAGCGCCTATAATAGCAGAGATCTAAAATTGCAAAGATATAAATATGCAAAATAATTTGTTCCACAATGATAATGCCTGCATTTAAAATACAGTCCTAAAATACCAATTAAAAGCTAGTTACGGGCTAAATTTCATATGTCTAAGTTTATTAGAAACAGAGATATAAAATTGTAAAATATATGGAATTTTATATAATGGCCAAAATTCTGCAGATTTAAAGCACACATCAAAATACTGCTAAAAATCTAGCTGTATACCAAATTTCACAGGTCTAGCTTTTATAGCAACAGAGATCTAAAATTATTTAGTTTAATTATTGAATAAATTGCTGAATTTTGTGTATTTTTATTTAATTAATATATTTCTACAGGCATAATTCTTTATATCTAGCTGTTTTAATGATTTATGCTTGGTGCTACACACACTTATTATACCCCTATATTATTATTCGAGTTTTCTAAGCTGCTAAAATGTCATCATAGCCCCCTATTATAGTGCCGATAATAATGGCTGCAACAATATCGGTCGTTAGACAATATTTTGTACGCAATTAAAAGCCAATTAACACGTCATTTCACTTTCACTCTGACCTCGATCGTTGCTTTCTCCAATGTTTAGAGTGTGCGTCAATTGTTTGCAGTGTATCTGGAAGCTTTATTGTGGTTATTACAAATATTATGGCTTATTATTGTGCTATTTGTTTAGGTTTTCTAGTTTTTTTAGATGGAAATATGGCAAGTGTGGGCGCTAATTAAGCTTTGTTGCTCAGCAGAAAACTCAAGCCAAATACACAGTGAAAAAACAGCAGGCAATTGTTTGTGCGTCAGCTCAGCTTGGGGTTCAATGCACTGCGCGAAAGAGAGGGAAAGAAAAAGAGAGAGAGGGCGTAAAGGGGGCGGAGTTAGGCCTACTTTCGGTTTGGGTGAATCACGACGATGCGTAAAGCTTTACGTAAAGCAACGACACAATTTTTGTTGTTGTGTATTTTGTTGTTGTTGTTGTTATTGCTTGCGTAAGTTGTTTACAACATGTTGGCAGTGTGCGAGCGAGATGGCAAGCAAATGAAATCTCATAAAAAAGCCAACGACAGGCCAAAGAAACTTGGAGAAAGACACAAATAACAACAGACGAACAATGCAAGAAAATCGAAAAACAAAATAAAAATAAAAAACAAAATAAAAAATAAAATAATGTATAAAAAATATGCATAAGTTTGTTTTGAAGTTGAAGTTTGACAAAAGAAAGCTTTGTTTTTCATACATTTCATTTTTTAATTTGTGGGTCACGAAAAGCTGGCAATGCCAAGAGACCTAGGAGGGGGACCGAGGGGACCCAGGGGGGGGCCTAGGGGGGCCAGCAGGAGGTCAGACAGCGAAGGCGAGCGGCGAGGGCGAGGGCGAAAACTCAATAACGCGGCATTTCATACATCCATATGACAACAGAGGGTGGGGGGGAGGTGGGAAGGGGCGTTGGCAAGCAGCTGCTGCACGTTGGGGGCGGGGCAACAAGACCCTGTGCCATATTACAATTATTAATTTCACAGCGGAGACAAAAGGTCAGGCTCGTAAATCTATACAAACAGATATAGCCTCAATATATAGCGCTTTTTTTGTGGCCTTTTTACATTCCACATTCCACATTCGATACACAAAAAACCGCCTCTCATTGTCAGTGCTATTATTAAATTTTTAAAATTTAATTAAAATTATTTTCAATTTTTATGTTTAATGCATATTAAATGCCATTTTAAAATTAATTTAATTTTATAAGAATTACTTTATACTACTTTTCACTATTCAATAATTGAAATAATATTAAAAATGTAAATTTTAATTGGGAATTATATTTTTCTAACTTTTTAAGTATTCAATTTTTTTAATTTAATCTTAATATTTTTAATTTTAATTTTTTTTTAATTTAGTTTAATTTAATTTTTATTTATTTATTGGATAACTTCCTAATGCAAGTACAGAAAGACTTATAATTTAGAGCATTAGTCACATAATATTTAGATTAAAACCTAGATTTAAAAGCTTGAAAAACAATTTTTAAATTATTTTAATTTATTTTTGTTATGTTATATTAATAGACGTTTTTCATATTTTTATTATTATTATTAGATAGCTTCATTTTTAGATAGCTTCATTTTATTTTAAATTAGTATAAGAGATATTCTTTTATCTTTTAAAATAAATTGATTAATAAAATTTCATATTTAATTTAAATTAAAGATTTTAAAAAGTTTTTTTTTTATTTTTTAATTGTAATTTGGGTTGGGTTTGCAACTGTCGTCTGACCTTAGGCAACATTAAATAAATATATTAAAGCATCAAGGGAATGCCATATAAGCAGCGTCTGCTTTTCATGCGCTCATTAGCAGGGTTGCCAATTGAACAAAAAAATCGAAAACGCAAACAAAGTAAGTAAAATTATTAACGCTTTTTAATTGAATTATAGTAAAAAATTATATTATATTCGGAATTAATTTAAATACATATTTATTAAGATTTTTTATATGTATTTTATTATAATTGTTGATATTTTCTATTTATTTATAAATTCTTTCATTTTAGTTTTAATTATATATTTATATAATTATATTATATTTGGAATTAATTTTAATATCTATTTATTTAGATTTATTGATATTTAATTATATTTGTTGATATTATCTATTTATTTATAAATTCTTTCATTTTAGTTTTAATTATATATTTATATAATTATATTATATTTAGAATGAATTTTAATATCTATTTATTTAGGTTTCTTTATACAATATTCAATTATATTTGTTGATATTTTCTATTTATTTATAATTTCTGTTCAGTTTTAATTATAGTTTAATTATATTTATTTAAAATTCATTTATAATTTTTTGCATTTATTTAGTTTTAATACATTAATATTTATTAATAAAAAAACACCACTTTTGGTTCGATTGCGCTCAGTGTGGCAACCCTGCGCATAATTAATCTCGAATCATGCTCATATGCACAAATGCGCGCCAAGGCAACGTGAACAATTGCGCGGGCAACTGCAACAGCGACGCCGACTGCAGCGTCGACTGCAACTGCGCTGCCAGCTGGTTGGCTGCCATTGGAGGCGAATGACCGTGCCTGACCCAAATGGAAGTCGCTGCACTCGCCAAACAAAGGCGACAAATGCCTGCGCGCTCGCTGTCTCGCTCGCACGCTGGCTGACGTCGCGACGTCAGTGTGCAAAAAGCAGCAAAGGAAGAAGCAGAAAAAGCGCAGCGCGCAGTCGAAATTGAGGCCGAGTGCAATGAACAGCATTCGGCACAGAGAGAGAGAGAGAGAGAGGCAGAGAGAGAGAGAGCGACGCTCGCATGCAAGTATGAGCAGAGCGAACATGCAAATTGCAGCTGCAGTCGAGCAAGTTGCAGCGCAGCAGCGACGGCGACGGCGACGGCGACGCCGACTGCAACTGCAGGCATGTTGCAATGCGAAACCTTCGAGAAATTTTACAAGAGTCGTTGAACTGACGCTCGGTCGCTCTGACGCTGCGACGCTGCGACGCTTCGGCTGTCGTTCGGTTCGTTCGTCGTCGTGTCGCTCAACAGCGCAGCCGACGCCGACGTCGCCGCCATTGCAGCAATGTTGGCTGTGGCTCTCGACTGCGCTGCTCTGCTCTGCTCTCTTCTCGTCTGCTCTCTTCTCTGCTTCTCTCTTCTCTTCGCAGCCTACAGCTTGAAACTAGTTTGGTTTTGCTGCCGAGGCATTGAAAAAGCGAAAGTACATTTTTTTCCGCTGCCCCCCGCCGTCGCCATCTTCGTCGTCGTCATCGTCGCTGCTTTGGGATTGGCGCGAGGTAAATGAACCTTTTGAAGGTTCAACTTGCGTAGCTGGCGACGTTGACGTTGACGCCGACAGCGACGTCGCGTAAAACAAGTTTGTTACGTTGGCTGCGGGTTTGGGGCAGCTTGTGGCCATTGTTGTTATTGCTTTCGACGGTTTTGCTTTGTGCTGTTTTCTTTGCAATTTCACCGTTAAGCCAGGGAAACGTACAATTTGTAAGACAGGTGAAGCGCAGGGCTTTATGTAACAGCGACACACGGGCAGCGGCAGAAGCAGCGACAGAGGCAGAGGCAGCGACAGAGCAAGGGGCAGCGCGACAGCGGGAAGAGTTAACATTTTATTTATTGTTTATTATTGTTTAATATTTTTTATTATTATTGATTATTGTTTATTTTTGTTTATTATTTATACTTATGTTTAATATTATTTTTATAATTAATTATTATAAAATTTACTAGTTATGATTATGATTTATATTAATTTATTATAATTTGTACTATTTATTGTTATTATTATGTATTTGCTATAATTTATTATGATTTATTATTATTATTCATTATTATTTTAATTATTCTTATGTATTATTATTTAATTTTTGTTTTTTGTTTTTGTTTTTGTTTGTTTGTTTTGTTTTTGTTTTTTTTATTAAAAGCAGCAACAAATAAATTAAACAAATTCAAATGCAACAATTTTCTGAGGCCCCCAACCCTTGCAACATGTTTGAAGCTGGCGTTCCCACACCCAGGCGCCCATCGAACATAATGACGTTCGACATGTTCGTTATGATCGTAATGTACTTGAAGCTTTGACCCCCCGGCCCCACACAGCGAGCGCCAACGTCAAACCCAACCCAAAAAAACAAAAGGCAAAAAATACAAATTAAAAAAATAAATAAAAACAACAAAAAAAAATGCATAAAAATACAATTCGATCCCAGGGTAAAACATTCGTTGTTGTCATATGGGGCTAGCCTCCAATTTTATTTCTGTCGTCTGTGTGTGTGTGTGTGTGTGTGTGTGTGTGTGTGTGTGTGTGAGGCAGCGGCACTTTAATGTATTTGTAATTGACCTGAATACAGTGGAATACGCTCACAGCAGCAGCAGCAAGGCGAAATCTACTTGCAAGTTGTTGTTGCTGTTGTTGTTGCTGTTGTCGTGCTGTAGCCTCAAAATAATAATGATTGCGACAACAATAACAACAACAGCGCCATTGCTACTGTTTATACTCACACACACACACACACAGGCTCACACACATGCATGCGCTGAAAGCTCTGCCTCCGTTAATTGACAATTGTCTGATTTCGTTCATGCTTTTGTTTCTTAAAAACAACTACAAAAATTATGTAAAAAACTTGCAATAATTTATTAAAAAAAAATTATTAAATTTTTTAAATTTTATTTAAATTTTAATAGGGATTTTAATATTTATTGCCAAATTAAAATTATCAAAAATTATTTATAAATGTCCTTGTTTTGTTTTTATGTTTATCATAATAAATAAATAAATTTATATAATATATTTTTAGTAATATTTTTTACACTTTTTTTGTGTGTCAAAAATAATTACATAAATATTTAAAAATTGGTTAAATTTTTCCAAATTTTACTATGAATTATAATAAATATTTGCTGTTAATAAACTGAAAATAACATAACAAATATTTTTAACTATACATTTTTTATAATTACAAATTTATAATATCTTTTTTGAGAATTTTAATACTAATTATAATGCATATTTCGGCATTATTATATAACCAACTTTGTGTTTTTTTTTTCAATTTTCTTGAGCTAATATATTAAGTAAATAATATATTGAAAAATATTATTATTTGGTAAATTAAAGCAATTATTTAAATTAGTATTATTATTAAAATTTTTATTTATTTATTTATTTATTTTCAATTGAGTAGTTATTTAAATTACTCATATTTAATTAACGAATTTAATTAAATTCAAACTTAACGGTCTCAAACATGTGCTTATCTCCCTCCGATTGGCTTCGATCTCATACAAGTTGCATGTTGCGAGCGCCATCTTTGGCAATTGCATATTTACTTTCAATTTGCTTAACCTCGCGCTAATTTAAGTTCATTTCAATTAAAATAAACATGCTCTAGGCCCGTATGTGTGTGTGCTGTGTGTGTGTTGCATGTGAAAACTAATAAAAATGTGTAAAAAACAGAAATAAATAAATAACTGCAAACAACATTTGGTTAAAACAATTTAAACAATTCAAAATAAAACCAAATGCAAAATGTGTAGAAAAAAGCTTGTTTACTATGAAGGGGCAGGGGGAGCGCAGAGAGAGAGAGAGAGAGAGAGAGAGTGGGATAGAGAGAGCACCTTCACTGCTGCGCCCGCTGCCGCTGCCGCTGCGTCGCGTCGCTGCTGCGGCTGACCCAGTTTCGTCGGTCAATGAACTGAGCTGCCGCCGTCGCTGCCCGTCGAGGCTGAATTGCTTTGTGTGTGTGCGTGTGTGTGTGCGTGCAAAGAGAGCGTGGTGAGTGTGTACGTGAGAGAGCGCAGCGCTGCTGTTGTTGCTTTATTTCTTTTGCTTTTGCTTTGTTTGTTTGTTTGTTGTTGGGGGACGCGCTCTATGCATGTGCGGAGAGCTTGTATATGTGTGTCTGTATGTGTATTTGTGTGCGTGCGCTAAATTTCGGTTTCGTTTTCATTTGGACGGCGTTTATTTTCGTGTCTTTGCAATAGGCAAACAAAATGGCGCCTAATCATATTACTACACACGAAAAGAAATTATGAAAGAAATTTCTTTCCCAAAAGAAAGTGTTTCGAAATGGCCAATGAGCCGTTCGGAGTGAAAAGTGAAAGTCTTGCATATTGACTGAAGAGGCTATAAGCAAAGCGGCGCAGCGGCAGAGCAACAGAGCAGCTGCAGCTGACGTCAACAGCGACAGCGACAGCGACTGCGCTTAAATAGCACACGGTCATTTTTATTATAAACAATTCGAATTTTGTGCTGTTTTTTCGTTTGATTTTTTGTATACCCTGTAACCATAAAGTGGCCAAAAAACAGGGTTGATAAGTTTGTGTAAATGTGGAAAGAAGTAGGAATATATATTCTTGAACAGGACAACAAGCTAAGTCGATATAACACTATATCGATCTATCCTTCGGTCTGTCCTGCTGTATAAACCGATAGATCTCGTAAACTATAAAAGCTAGAACAGTCAAATTTGAAATGTATGGCCATTGCCACGCCCTTTTAATGCGCTAATGGATAAAAATCGTATATCTATCGTAATATTGAATATAGCAGCTTGTTGTATATTGTCGGTGCTGAAAATCGCCTTGAAATCGGATAAAAAACTCTGAATATATTAAAGAACTAATTTTATATTAGGTACAATATATACAGAAAAAAGTAAGAAGCATTGCTGCTGCGCTTTGTATGCTATTAAATAAATATTTTTAAATTCTATTCAAAATATATGTAGCTTGCAGGGTATGCTACAGTCGGGCGCTTGCTACTCAACTGCTCTATCCTTACTGTTTATTTATCTCTTGGTTTTGGCTGTTGCCGAGTTCGAGTTCGCCTGCTGTTTATTTTGGCTGACGGCCGTTTATAGATAATACTTTTTTTTTTGGCTATTTGATAGAGATGTTTTTTGTTTATTTTATTTTGTTTTTAATGTTTCCATGCGGCATTAGAACTAGTTCAAGGCTTGAATATGTAGCTGAAATATCTGGCTGCTCTTTAATTATTTTTTAACAAATTATTTAAGTTTATTTTGATGCATAAAAATACATTTATTTGCTATTTAAGTTGGGCTAAAAGGGCTTCGAACACGTTGGGCACACGGTTGCGTCTGCGTGCAGCGCTTCGAGCCGCAACATGTGCGCAGCTGGCACGCAACATGTTGCTGGGAATGAGGCTGAGCGCACGCTCGCCGTCTCGCTCGCACGCCTGGCTTTCTTTGCAGCCCGAGCCACTTTCGTTTTCGACAGCAACATGGCCGCCATTACAGCGAAGTCAATGAACGTTGCGATAGTGTGTGTGTGTGTGTGAGAGCGTGTGTGTGTGTGTGTGCTGGCTTTTTATATGCATTTTTATATGGCTTTCATAATCGCAGCGCTCGCTGGGCATTTCCTGTAAAATTTTCCGGGCTGCGCGTTTAATTTAAACAAATTATTACAAAATTTAATAAAAGCAAAAGAGAGCGAGAGAGAGAGAGAGAGAGAGGAAAGAGAGAAAGAGAGGCAGAGCGCGCTGGCCTCGCTGCTCTCTTATTTGGGTTAAGTGCGTTCATTCAACTTTTAACATCATTTCGAAATGGCGCACAGTTGCCGTTGTTGTTGTTGTCGTTGTTGTTGTTCTCCTCTTCCTCTTCTTCTTGTTGCTCCCATTTATCATGCGGGTGTTGGAAATTTGTTTAAACAACATTTACATACATATACATATATACACTGTTAGAAAAATCTAGAGAATTTTAATCAGCTTATCTAATATCTTTTATTATTGTCGCTTTTGAATCGTAATTTAGTTAAGTTTATTTTATTTTAATGTATAACTATCTAAATTTGTAATTAAAATTTTTCTGCTCTAAGTTGACATTTAAATAAATAAATAAATATTAAAAAATCAATGAGCCGCAAAATGTGATTTATAAAATGATTTTATATTAATGAAATACATTTAAAATTAATTAAATAACCTAATAAAAGCGGTTCCTAATATTTTATTTATTGTATTTTTATTTTTATAAAGTTTTAAGTTTAGAATAAAATAAAATTCGTTTTAATATAAATCAGTTTTGCATTTAATTTAAGCTCAATTCTGCATTTAAGCTTAATTTAAATAAAAATGAAATTAATGAAAAGAATTTAATAAAATTAAAATGAATTCCATTTCGATTTCTGTTTGAAATGAGTGGTAAATAGCTTTAATTTAAGCACTTAAGTTGGTTGTAGCAATAGCTCTTTATTTTTCTGAGTGTATAGATATTCGCTTGTGTGCGTTTGAATTATAGTTTGCGCCGCAGCTTTGCAGCGCCGACAGCTAACACAACTTTTACTTTGCCGTGAAATCGCGCGCCATCAAATGTTGCAACAACACCAACACACACACACACACACACACACACACACATGCATTGAGAGCTAACAAATTTCGTTCAGGGCTGGTCAATGAACTCGTCGCGTTTTGTCGCTCGTCTTTCGTTTTTTGTCGCTCGTTACATTTCGTCTCGTCTCGTCTCTCGTCTCCGTCTCTCGTCTCTCGTCGCGCCTCGTTTCGTTTCATTTCGTTGCGCTGCGTTTTTTGTTTTTTATTAGACTTTTATGTGAGCGCTTAAAGGCTATAGACTCGCTTTTTTCGAGCTCAATTAATAGATACAACAGATAGTGGCATAAAGGCAAATAAGTAGTGTGTATGACAATGACTACGAGTATCATAACCACATTATTGGAAGAAATGGCAGCAAATATCGGAAAACCTATGCATAAGTTGCCTCATGCCATGCCTAGACATTTTGGATATGTTATCCAACTATTGGGGAATTATTATGGGGAATGTAATATGTAATATGGGGGATAATTCGAAAGAGTGAACACTCGTTCGCCTACAGTTTCGTTAGAGCCGATTTTTGATAGATTTCAAATAATATATGGGCTCATTTAGATAAGGGAATATGTGTCAAGAAATATCGAGCGCTTATGCGATCAAGTGAATACTCTCGCTAGGGTTTATTCTGGTTAGATTGAATACTCGCTGGAGTTAATACTCGCTGAAATGATTATTCGCTGAACTAAGTGCTCGTCACAGCAAAATATAAGATACAAGATATTTATATAAGGAAAATAACTATATCCTGGGAATATTTAACAGCTCAAGGAGTTCAAGACTTGTGAAAGAGTAAACACTCGCTAAATGAATCAATCGTTAGACTAATTAATCGCCAATAAGAATTATATTTGTATTTGTGCAATCTTTCGATTTCGGTATAGACTTTTTATATCAAATTTGTAGCTTATTTGGGTCAGTTAGTTGACTCTTTCGAGCAATAGATCTATTTGAAATGTTCTTGGTACTCACCATCTCGGCTCATGCCCACGGCAATGCACTTTTTCAGGCGGCAATACTGGCAGCGATTGCGATTGATGCGCAAAATGCTGCACTGCTGATTCTTGGTGCAGGGGCGATATTGGATCTTTTGCTGTATGGAGCGACGGAAGAAGCCCTGGAAGATAAGAGAAAAAAATAAAATTAATATAGAGCAAATTTAATGAAAATGTGTACCAAATAGATGTTAAACAAATGTAAAAAACTATTTAAAGAGTTAAAAAATTTATATAGAAAATCTTATATAAACTAGAGTTAACAATGGGGTCTAGGGTTGCCACCTACATCGGCGCTGGCATCCTCAATTTTAACAGCAGCTGTGTTGTTGCTGTTGCTGCTGTTGTTGTTGCTGAGTGCCGTATCATCGAACTTTTGACACAAGTAGTTGAGCTGTGAGGCATCCAGGCGCTGATGATGCTGCTCGCAGAGCTCATCGTCGCAGCCCGAGTCCCCCTCCTCCATGTCCTCCAGCTGCTGCTGCTGCAGCTCCTCATCGCTGCTGCTGTTGCCGCTGCTGCTGTTGCTGTTGCAGGTGCAATAGTTGCTCAGATTGTTTGTCAGCGATTGCGTGCTCGAGTTGCTCAGCAGCGAGCAGTTGCTGTCGGAGCTGTCGCGTCGCTGTTGCTGCTGCAACTGTTGCTGTTGCTGCTGCAGCTGTTGCTGCTGCTGCTGCTGTTGCTGTTGTTGCTGCTGTGTCTGCTGCAGCAGCAGATTGGCAATTTCTTTGTGTGTTTGCGCGGAGAAAGGACTATCACAATGCAGCTGATTGAGCTTGTGGCAGGTGGGTTTTGTTGCAGCAACTGTTGCTGTTGCTGTCGGTGTTGCTGTTGCTGCTGCTGCTGCTGCTGCTGTGTCTGTGTTGCTTTTGTCTTCATGCTGCTGCTGCTCGAGCTCTCGCTGCTTCAGCTCACGTGCATAGCGTATTTTCTTCCAAGGGCATTGATATTGCTCATAGCCATTGCTCTCGTCGGCTGGCACAGCGGCAACTGTTGCTGCTGGCAGCTCATCGTCGCTGTTGGCACAGTCCTCATCGATGCCCGATTCGCTGTCATTTTTGGCGCTGAGATCGGCGCATGGCTTTGGTGTTGCTGTTGCTGTGACAGCAGCAACTGTTGCTGCTGCCGCTGGCTGTTGCAGCAGCAACACAATCTGCTGCTGCTGCTGTTGGGGTTGCTGCTGCTGCTGACTAATACTATGTGTTTTTAGCTGATTGGTGGTTGTCTTTGCTAATTGCTGCTGCTGCTGCTGCTGCTGCTGCTGCTCGTTTTTCAGTCTTTTGCGTTGCTGTTGCTGTTGCAGGTAAACAATTTGTCTGGGCTGTTGCTGCTGCTGATTGCTCAGCGGCGCCGATTCCAGCAGCTTGACCAAGGCCGAATGTTGCTGCTTCAGCTGCTGGCTTTTCAGCTGTTGCTGCTGCTGTTGCTGCTGCTGATGTTGCTGCTGCTGCTGTGCTGCACTGACAATATGCAGATTGCTGTTGCCGGCTGTCAGCAGCACAATGGTTGTGGCATGTTGCTGCTGTGGCAGTTGCTGCTGCTGCTGCTGCTGCTGTTGCTGCTGCTGTTGCTGCTGCAGTTCCATTGCACAAACCATTTTTAAAACTAATATTTATATTTTGTTTGCTTGCTTTTTGGTAAATGACACAAATGACACTTGAGGTGCGACTTCCTCGCTTACTCCCCGCTTACTTTGTTTGTTTTTGCTCTACAGTTTGCTAATAAGGAACATTTTTCCACCGCAATCACTTCACGCACAATATTACGATTTATGCTTTGCTTTTTGAGCGCCAAAATAGAACTATTTTATTTTATTTTCTTTTATTTTGTAAGTCTTAATTCTCTTGCTTCGCTCTTTGGCTCTGTTTAGCTTTGTTTTGCACTTCACTGGCACCAATAAAAATCATAGAATATTTTTTCTTTTTGTATTATTTTGTTGTGGCTGCAACGGTTTGTAACGTGTTGCAGCATCAAGACTTTTATTCTCTCAGTGTATGTTCAATCGCTTCACACGCGCTTCTCTTGCTCTGCACAACCGCTGCCAACGACGAGCAATTTGCGAATGAAAGCAGCGCCAAGCGCCTCAACGGCTCCAACTCGAACTGCGAGCAGCGAACACGAACTCGAACCAACCCGACGACGCTTTGGCGCTTCGGCTCTGGCTTCGTCTTCGGTTCGTGCTCTGGCGCTCTCTTAGCTGTCTCGCTCTCTCTCTCTCTCTCTCTCTCTCACTTGTCGTGGCTGGCAACCTCGCGCTACATATTGTTGTTGCGCCTGTGCTTGTTGTTGTTTTTGCACCAACTGAGGACATTCACTCCGACGCCGACGCCAACATCGACGTCAACGTCGACGTCGACGTCGGCAGCTAACAATAGACGCCGCTGGCGCTGCTACTGCTGCTGCTACCTCTGCCCCCGCCTCTGCCCGCGCCCATACTCTTGTTGTACTTGTTGTAAACAATTCTTGGAACACCTACGCGACGCAGATTTTAGGTAGCTGCCTCTGCCGCTGCCGCTGCTGCTGCCACTGCTGCCACCTGACTGATCAGCTTTGTTTGATAACATAGATATGTTTGTTTGCGCGCGTGGGAGTGGGAGTGGGGGGAGCAGGGGCACAGTGGGGGCTCTTGGCTTAGTTAGAACATTTTTTTCATGTTTGTTTTTGTTTTGAGAAATGAGTGACAAATAAGATTAATTGATATGGCCCAAAGGAGGAAGGGTGCAGCAGAGGCGTTGGGGGGCTGCCTATCAATAAATATGACAGACATAAGAGGATCTCGGATCTGGCACAATTCTTTAAACTATTTTTGGGCAGACGCCCCATTGCCACAATGCGCACAGTGGTGCAGAAAGTGGTGTTTTCTAATGCATATATTTTAATATATAATATTTAAACTTAATAGCTTAAATTTTTATTTTATTTTCAATAATAATCTATTAAAATAAATTTTGTATTTTTAACTTTATTTATTTTGATTGTAGAGAATTTAATACTAGAGTACGATACTATAGATAGAACAATCGAAACCTTCAGGCTAAATATTAATCTGTTAATAGTATCAGTTTAAAAAAATTTTATTTGAATTTTAAAGACTTCTAGACTTTTAACTTTTATTAAATATTTAAATAGGCAAATAACTAAGCGGTAAAATCTTCTAAAACAGCTACAAATTTAAATTAAACGAATCTAACTGGTTAAATTTGTTATATATATATAGAAATAATTTTTAATTTTATAAAATATGTAATAATTGAAGCAAGTAAAATATTTTATCAAAATAAATTATTATTTTACATAGCAGTTTTTTAAATAAAATAAAAATAATTGAGGCCAAATATGATTTAATTAACAAAAAAAAAACTTTGAAAGCATTTTGATTTATATAATATTAAAATTCAAAAATACATTAAAAATTAAATGTTTTTATTATCTAATGCAGCTATTCGATTTTTTTCGACACTTTTGTTTAATTTTTTCAAGTGGGGACCTCGATTAGTATCTCGATATTTCGATATTTGGAAATGGTAGGAAGTTTCCAGAGAAATTTGGCTGGGGATTAATGTTAGCAGCCCCACTCAACCCATTAATCACATAATTCGGTACACATGTGTCGCCCTGGCGATACGAATCTGTGACAATAACAAAAAATAAAATAAAACAAAAATGGGAAAAATGGGAAAAAATGGAAAATATGGAAAAAACTGGCCCAATTATATGCTCGATTATTTAATAGCCTCAGCTGGAAAACTCAAATGTGAGCAACGACTACAACAATTTAACGCCTCGTTATTAATAATATTAAATAATATTTGCAGTGTTGTTGTTGCTGTTGTTGCTGTTGTTGTTGATATAATTTGTTGTTTTCTTCATGTCATTGCTTTACTTTTTTATTTATTTTATTTTTGCTTTTTGCTTTTTGCTTTTTGCTTCTCTTTGGCTTTTTGAGGCCACACAAAACGTAAAGGCAACAATGGCAGCCCAGCTGTCTCGCTCTCTCTCTCTCTCCCCCTCCACTCTCTTGCTCTATCGCTGTCTCTGTCTGTGCCCCCATCTTCACTCTTTCGCTCGCATGCATAACGACACATGCTGGAAGGCTACGTAACCAAAAAGTCCCAAATGACAGCGTCGACGGCGACGTCAGCGTCAGCGGCAGCGGCAGCGTCAGCGTCAACATAATACGACGACGTCAGCAGAGGTTGGTTCAGTTCAGTTCAACGAACCCCGCCATTGTCGTGACCCAGTTTTCGGTCAAATACCTTCAAATGTGGAGCTGCCCGAACGTCAGAGCCGAGCGCGCGCAGCCGAACGCAGCCGACCGACTGAGCGCACGCACGAGCACACATTCGGCTGCTTGGCGCTCTCGTGCTCTCGCGCTCTCTCAATGCATTTGCATGCGAATTGTTGTTGTTGCTGCTGCTGCTGCAGTTTGAGCTTTTCGGCTTGGAGTTCATTTGAGCTGGCGGTCGGTCAACGACACAGAAACCTCAGTCAGCCAGCCGATGCAGGGAGGGGCGCATGGAGGCGCGCAGGGACGCACGAACTGCATGCATGCCTATGGGCTTGGCCCAAGGGGCGGGCAGCGGCAATTGCATTGCAATTGCAACGCCAACGGCAACAACATGTCCAAAATGCGTTCAAGGAAATCTTTGGCAATAGCAGCAACAACAAAAATATAAAAAAATACAAAATTATATAAAATTTTGGATAAAAATTACATCAGCTGGCGCTTTATATAATTGCAAACTAAGTAAAAATAAATAATAATTCATAACAATTAATAATAGTAAATTAATTAATAAATAATAATAAAATGAAAAAAAATTTTTAAATGAATAACAATCATAAAATAAATAATAATAATTAAATAAACAAACAATAATAAAGCGCAGAAATTATACAATTAAAAATTATATATAAAAATAAATAATAATAATTAATTTAAAAAACAAACAAATATAAAGCGCAGAAATTATATAAATGAATAAATGAACTCTGGACAATTTTTTTTTATAAATGCAAACGAATTTAAAATAAATTACAATGTAAAACAATTAATAATAGTAAATTAATTAATATATAATAATAAAATGCAACAATTTTTTTTAAATAAATAATAATCATTAACAAAATAAATAATAATAATAAATTAAATAATAATAATAATAATAATAATAATAATAATAATAATAAAATAAATAATGATAATTAATAACATTAACCAACAATAATAAAGCTCAGAAATTTTATAATCTGAATAAACTCTTTTGGATTAAAAAAAATGCATCAGCAGTTGCAATTATTAAATAAATAAAATTAAATAAATATATATTATTATTTTTATATTTATATAATTAATAACAAATTTATCAAATAAAATAACTAAACATTATTATTTTTATTTTTGTATTAATAAATAATAAATAAATAAAGCTCAACTCATTCAAACATTATTATTTTTATTTTTGTATAAATAATAATAAATAATAAATAAATAAAGCTCGTCGCCGTCGCCTAATCGACGCTTGAGTCGAGTTCATTGCACTCAGCGCCGCAGCGACAATTTGCACTCATTTCAATGCCCCCCGCCCACAACAAGTCGGGCTTTGTAGGCAGCGACTGCGGCAGAGGCAGAGGTGGTGGCAGAGGTGCGGGCAGCGGCCGAGGCAAAAGAACTTTCGGGAACAGCTGTGCCCGTTTCTCAATTACCTGCAGCGAGTTCGCACTGCGCTCTCTCAAGCCAAGCGCGCGCTCTCTCGCAGTCCGTGTGTGTGTGTGAGAGAGGCTGTGCGTGTGTGTGTGTGAGATGGCAAATGTGAATGAACTCTGCGGGCAGCTGCAATGCGAATAACAAGTTTCAAAGGAAAGTGAGAGCATTTCACGTTACGAGCAAACTCACACACACACACACACACACACACAGACGCTCGCTTGCATGTGTGTGTGCACACCCACAGAGCAGCAGCAGCAGCAGCAGCCAAGCGTTGCCCCCCTGCCCCCCCTCGCTCTAAAATGTGATCAGCAGCCTCATCATTGCCTGCACCATGGGCATTACAGGCATTATAGTCGAATCGTTTGTTTATTGCTGCTTCTCTCCCCCTCCTCTCCTCCTCTTCTCCTCTGCCACCTCTTGTTTGTTGCTTTATTTGTTTGTTTGCTAAATGATTTTTCGGTCTGCTCTGTCGCAACTCAGCCATGGCACACTTGCTTCGATCATTTCTGTGCCGCATCACTCGCAACTTATGAATGAATATCGAAGGGGCAGACGATCGGTGGCATGCCCCCCTCCCCACCTGCTGTACCCAGTGTATGCCTGCCACTTGAACTTTATACGCATATGAGCGATGAATATGGAAAAGAAGAGCAGCATCCAATTTTTTCCTGCTATATATCATTTTTAATATCTTATTACGTTTGAAGCAATACTTTACATTTATATATTTCTAGAATTTATTTAACTTTCAGCTGTTATCGATAAGTTATCGAAATACAATACATTTCTATTAAATCTTAACCATTTTTTATTGGCATTTGTTATACGTTTTTATTTGTGTATCATTTATCATTCAAAGAAGCCGTTTATGTTATCGATAAGTAATAGGTCTTCTTTATATCGAATTGGAGTTAATGTATTTTATATATTTAAATTTACATGTATTGAAGTAAAATCTTAATATTAATAATTTTTTATAATCATTTATCAGCATTTATCGTTTGATATGTTATCGATATGTTATCTATGTATGACATATTTAATACATTCTTTTGCGTTTTTATTTTAATTCTTTATGGCATATTATTTGATAACTCACAGTGTTTATCGATAAATTAAAGGTTTTCTAAATATAATTCGATATGTATCGGTAAGTTATCGAATGTTATGGGCATTTTATCGATTTACTATACATATATAATATTTGTAACATTTTTATTTGCATTTATTTATTTATCGTTTATAGAACCTTGCGCTGTTATCGATAATTTATTAAATAACTTAATGCAGCGCAGTTGATAACAGAATTTCCTGTGCCACTAACAAGCGGCAACAGCAAACACTAGAAAACGCAGCAGCAGCAGCAGTGGCAGCAGTGGCAGCTTGTTGTGGTTGTTGTTGCTGCTGCAAGGCGACCATGAGGCAACAACGGGTTGAACGAACTGAGCCGAGACAGCGCCAACTGCCAACTGCAAAAGTGACGTCAATAAGCGCGAGGCCAAAAGGGAGGCGCAACAGAGACAGCCATACATACATACATACATACATACATACATACATACATACATACATACATACATACATACATGAGTGTGTTCGTGTTGTGGGTGGCGTTGCCAGCCCGTTTGCCTACGTGCGTTGCCACTCGTGTTGCTTTTGCTGTTGGCCAAAAGGAGCGAGAGTGTGAGAGAGTGTGTGTGTCTCTCTCTCTCCTCTCTCCCCTACCTCTCTCTCTCGCTCTGCCATGTACTATGGGCTGGTCAGGGCAAATGGCGTGTATCCTTGCACGTTAGGCGCATTGAACTTTGACCTGAATTGCGGCTGCTTGTGGCTGCCACTTGACTTGTAATTTGTACATTATTTATTTATTTACGCGTATTTTATTAAGACACAAACACACACACACACACACACACATCGGACATACGGATATATATCTATATCTATATAGATTTGTCAACTAATTGCCAGCGAGTTTTGGGTCTGGCTTCGCCCTAATGACTTTTGTGTAGCGCTATCTATTTAGCCATTACCCTCTCTCCCTTCCTCTCTCTTTCTTTCTATCTCCCTCTCTTCTAATTCTTCCATAACTTATCTGCCCCGTCATACAAACCTCGGAGCTGAGCATGACGTACGCTCCACTCCAAACTGTAAAGCGCCATAAAGTTCCGGCTCTTTCTTTATGCCGTACATGATTTAGGCACGTGCTAATTGCTTACACATCCAACAAGCCAAAGCCAAAGAAGACACTAAGCAGCACAAGAAAGAGCAGAAGAAGCAGGGAAAGAGGGAAGAAAGAGGCAAGAAAGGGACAGCAAAAAATGCTGAGTTATTATTGAGAAGCTGAATTTACGACAAAGCTGGCTCAAAAAGAGGCGCAGCCAAAGCGTCATAAAAAAGTCGCAACCTGGCCAAGAGCAGATAACAGATAACAGGCGTGAGTCAGCAGACAGATAATTTATCCCCCGATTTAGCGAATTCCCCACATTCCAGTTTAAAACCAAGTTTTGACGGTATTCTATTTACTCAATATAGCTTAGAACTGGGAATGGAGAGGAAATACTAGAGAATTTCTTGGGAAATTCTAGTAAAATCCTTATAAAAGAAGAGGAAATACTAGACGAATGCTTGGGGAGTTTAAGGAGAATCCTTGGGAAATCCGAGAGTAATGCAGAGGAAATCCTAAGCAGATCCTAGTTTAATACTAGAGACATTCCTAAGGAAATCCCTGGGAAATACTTGGACAATGCTTAAAAAATCCTAGAAAAACATTAGGAGAATCCTTGGAGAATTTTAGAGGAATCAATTGCAAAATGTATCGATAACAGCTTATGGAATATGAATAATAGGTGTTTAAAAAAGTCTACTAATTTACTAGGGTAATCGTTGGGAAATCCTAGATAAATATTATGGGAATCCTTGGGAAATTCTAGAGGAATCAATAGCAACATTTATCCATAACAGCTTAAAGACTATGAATGATAATTTGCTTTATTTCTTTTTTATTGAAACAATAAATAAATTTACAGATTGTAGAATAATTTGTAATAATTTCAACAAAACTTATATAAGTTCGATAAGTAATCGATAACTAATTATAGCTAAATTTAAATTAAATTTGTAGAATAATTTGTAACAAATATACAAATACAAAGAGATTCATAAAATATGGAAAGTCTTCTTCTTCGTCTTCGTCTCACTTATGCTGAGAATTGACACAATTTGGAGGAACGGAAATACCTTTAGCATTTCTCATCATCCCATCTCAGCGAAGGGCAACATAAAAGGCAAGAAAAACAACAAGAAAAGGAAAAGAAAAAGAAGAGAAATTCGAGCAAGATGCCATACAAAGAAAGCGCAAATTATCCTGGCAGCTGAGCGCCCAAATTTAACTTGCAACGTGCAACGTGCAACGTGCAACAATAACAACTAAGAACAGTCGGCAACAACAACGAGAACAGCGTGAGCCAAGGAGACCAACGATTGAGAACATTGCACTGCAATAACCTTAAAGAAGCAGCACAGCCTGAATCAGAGTCAGAGATAGAGAAAGAGAAGGAGAAGGCGAAAGAGAGGCAGAAAGAGAGCGGCCTTCGTGCTCTCTGCTGACTTGGCGCGCAGCAAACGCACTGTTCTCACTCTGCCCACTGTTCCCAGTGCGATTTTTTGCATAAGGGAATAGCAGGCAAAGGAAAGAGCTAGAGTGAGAAGAGTTGGGGGGGTGCTAGCCTAGTGGAAACAGTTGACGTTGTGCTGGGAACAGTTGAGCTGGCTAGCTATGGGCAGCGGGAACAGCTAGCCAAGTGAGTGCAGAGCGAGTGTCTCACGCTTATTGTACAGTTAGAGAGCCCAAGCCTGAGAGAGCGGCAGCAGTGAGAGAGTGGGAATAGCGAGAGAGTGGGAATAGTGGGCAGAGGAAATGACCTCCGGAAGGAAATGCAAAGCATTCAATTGGCCAAATGTGTGTAAATTGTGGCACAAATGTTGCATTGTAGGAGACTGAGGCATGGGCTGAGTTTTAGTTGGAGTTAATGAATAGTTATGGTTATAGTATTGCTTGGGAACAGTTCACTATGAAAATTACCATAGGAAGATTACCTAAATATTGTTAGAATTCTCATTTATTGTAGAAAAGTTAAATTAATTAAAAAAATATTTGAATATTTAGAATTATAAAACTATAAATCTCTAATCAATAAAAAAATTGTATTTAATAAATAAATGTAATATATTCGAAATTGTAGAAACAATTTTATAAACTTTTAAATAATAAATGTAATATATTCGAAATTGTATAAATATTTTTATAAACTTTTAATTGTTGTATTTATTAATTAAAATTAAATTAATTAAATTTAGCTAACTGTTTCCACTACTTTTCATCTACATCTTAGCTGCCCATGCAACTGTTCCCATTTAACTATTCCCATTTAACCGTCCTTTAAGCAGTCCAATGAACTCTAAGCAGCACAGCATTTAGAATTGGCTCGCATTTTCTTTTAGTTTGCATTAATTTCCCGGCATATTTTGTTGTATTTTTCTACACTTTTCTTATTTTTCTTTCTTATTTTCATGCATTTTCTTTAAGATTTTGTATGCTTCTTTTATACATTTTGCTCTATATTTATTTCTACATTTTCTTTTATTTGCATACATTTGCATTTAGATGCTTGTCGCTTTTTTTGCAAGTTTTTTTTAGAGAATTTTCTTTTGCTTTTTATAAATTTTGCTTTATATTTTGCGCCAAATTTTCCTTAATATTTTTCTTTATTTTCTGCCACATTTTCTTTTATATTTCTTGCAATATTTTTTTTGCTTTTTGGCGCGCTTGCAATGGAAGACACCTGTGCCATGTCAGAGGCAAAGACATCGGTTTTCCGCTCTGTTCCCCCCCTTTACTGTTCCCAGCAGCGCATTTCACTTTTGCTGCTGTTGCTTCGCAGGGTTGCCAGGCTGTTGGCAGCGTGGGGGTTGCCACTGCGGGGTGAGTTCGGTTCGCTTTGACCTACTTAGCGTGCGTTGAACTGCGCCCGGATGAGAGCTCGGTTCTTATGCTAAGCTCAAGAGTGGGAACAGTGGAGAGAGAGGGGGAAAAAGATGGGAGAGAGGGAGAGAGAAAGGAGAGAGAGGGGAGAGAGCGTGTGTTTGAGGAGGGCTGTATGTACGACAATTTAGGGGTTACGTGCGCTGTCCTCTGTATGTATAACGAAAGTGTTTAGCCCACCCGCTAGGTGGCGCTGCAGCAGCGTTAACCTTAAAAATTGCCAACTGGCTCTCTCCTCTCCCTTCCCTCTCTACCCCTACCCTTAGTGGCGCTGCAGTTGTTGGTCATGTGACAGTGAGTGCTATATGTATGCGCACACTTGCCGTGGCGAGCACTGTAGCATTGGAGCAATGACCGCAGCTCGGCAAAGTTGAAGGATAACCCAAGCGAAATGCAATTTGCAATTTGGGCTAACAGGAAACCCAGCGGGGAGGCAAGAGGCAAGAGGCAAGTGTGTGTGCCACACACACTGTATGTGCTTGTGTGCTTGTGTGTGTGATAATTGCACTGGCTTTGTTCTGCGAGCAATTAATTGGAGACCAATAATTAAGCGCCTGAACCCCGCTGACCCTAGACACATTGGCCAATTCAATCAAATTCCGCTTAAGTTTCATATTATCTGCAACTAAATCTGTATCTGCTACACATAACTCTCTCTCTATCTCTCTCTCTCTCTTTCTCTCTCTCTTTCTCTCTGACCATCCGTAAGTGCGTAGCACATAATTTGTGTTTGTTTTGCGTAGTTTTTTCTTCTCTATTTATTTATTATTTATATTTATTCTTTGGCGTTGTTATTTGTCGCTTTCCGCTTTTTGGGCTAGTTCATTGAACTCAAAACGCAATTATTTCGCGGTTTATCTGCTGTCGGTTTATGCCTTTTCAATAGTTCAAGCTCAGATCGAATAGTAAATACGCTATATAATAAGTGTCAATTGAAAAATATTAGATGGCAAAAATATATAGACAAATACTGAGAAAATTCAAATGAATTTATTTAAGGTTCTATGCGAACTTTAAAAAACATCCAACATATTAGATTGTTTGTCGAAAAATAAATTTAATTAATGCAAATATATAATTTAATATAATATATATAATACAAATTAAATAAAATAATTTTAAAATGGTTTAAAATTCACGGCAAATGTTATATTTCAAATGAAAACTGACTCTTCTATGCCCTGTGTTCATTGAATGGGTAAAAACTGAGTTAACTACATTGTGCAAATATTTTATTTTTAATTTTAAGTTGAACTTGAAACTGTAGTTTTAAGCTTTACGGATCTCGTGATATTTGATAGTTAATAATTTGTATATTTAATTATAATGTGAATATGGAAATTTATAAAAATTCTTTAACTTTTGGCTTTATATTTTATATATAATTATTATAGTTCCATAATACCGAGCCGTCGTCGATTACTTGCTGCCTTACTTTTTGAGGATCTGTATGCTTTATGAAGTTAGGCAACTTGCACACTATCTGCATTACTAGTAAGAGCAAATGTAATCGACAGCTGACTTCTTACATTGCAGCTGCTTACATTGTAATTCAGAATTGCTTTCCTTTATACAAGCTGCTTACAAACTGCATTACAACTGCGTGCTTGGTAGTGCAGAGTGTGTGTGGTGCTCTCTACTCTTTTAGCTATTACAAACGGAGTGTAGAGTTGCGCATACCCTGCAGCAATTACCGCCGCTAATGCTGAGCTAACAACAGGCGCCTATTTGTTGTATTTGTGTGTGTTTGGGGCCTACAATTATGAGCCATTATATGCTGATTGTTATTTGGGCATGGCTGCCTTAGCATTTGGCATTGTTTCTCTCTCTCTCTCTTTGTTTGTGGCAGCAGCAAATCCAAGCCGAGCTGACGTAAATATTAAAACAGAGTTCTATAAACTGCACAAAGCCTGAGCAAGTTTTGGCTAGGTAGGAGGGAGGGAGAGAGGGGGGAGAGGGGCAGCTAGCTAGTCATGGCATAATGTGGCCCAAAGCGCAATGTGGCTTATACACGCTGTGCAGCGCGGTTGCAAGGTCTTTTGCGTGCAGCGGCAGAGGCAGCGGCAGAGGCAGCGACTGCGGCAGAGGCAGAGGCAACAAAAATCTAACTGCAGTTCTGCGCAGGTCGTTGGCTTGGCATTTTGAGCGTGCCACAGAGAGCGAGCGACGCCAGAGTGCAGTGAACTCTGTGTGGCCAACAACACAATAAGCCAAGCAGAACCACAAAGCGAGAGAGACAGAGAAAGAGGGAGAGAGAGAGAGAGAGAGAGGGAGACAAGGCATGGGCAGCTCACCCACCATTAATGTAATTTCGTTCAGTGTATTTGCTGCCATATTTGGCCATTGCCTGCTCTTAATGACGCCCGTACCAAACACAACTGTCATATAAATTGTTGGCGTGCTTTTTTGTTTTTTTTTTTTGTTTTTCGGCGGCGCTTTTAATGACTCACCGACTGCCCAAGCTCCTTGCCTCCTGCCCCTCGCAGCCACAACAGCTCACGTGCTCAGTGCTGCCAAGTTTTTTCAAGCAAAATAAAAGCTTTTTTTTTTGCATAAAGTTCATTTAAAGAAGCTGATTAAAAATTTAAAAAAATATTAAAGTTATTCTTAAGTATGTTCTTTAAATTAAAAATTTTTATGAACAAATATCGAACCAATTAATGACCACAGCTCTTAAATTGTTGTTGGAATAAATTTTGTAAGCCATAAAAAATTAAAAATTCTTTTTTTTTTTGGCATAAAGTTCATTAAAAGAAGTTGGCTAAAAATTAAAAAAATTATTAAATGTATTCTTAAGTATTCTCTTTAAATTAAAAATTGTTTTAGACAAATATTTAAGAAAATAATGACCATAGTTCTATGATTGTTGTTTGAATAAATTTTGTAAGCCATAAAAAATAAAAATAAACAATTTTTAATACCAAAAGAAAAAAATTAAATGTTGTAAAACTTAAAAAAAGCTGCGAAAATTCGCGCTTTTCGTAGTCTTAAAAATTTTCTAAAAAATTGTTTTGAAAAAAAAGCTGTTATAGACAAATATCGAACAAAATAGTGCCAACAGCTCTTTAATTGTTGCTTACCATAAAAAGTAAATAAATAATTCTTTATATAAAAAAAAAATGAATTTTGTAAAGCTTTATAAAAAGCTAACTAAAAATCCTAATTAGTTAGTCTAAATTCGAGCTTTTTGTTACCTCACAAATTATGTAGCAAATTTCTATCGAATTTTCTTTCAAAATCCTTCAGATCTGGCGATAAAAAAGCTGTTTTGGCAACAGTGCACGTGCTGTGTTGTCTCTATATGGTCTGTCTTGTCTCTTATATATTACTTGATATCGGTTTTAATTTGATTTCTGCTTCTGTCTCGCCTGTCTCCGATTTGCTTTTATTTTTGGCAAACGCATGAGTTTCGCACTGACGAGGTAAGTGGGCGCTTTTTTTTACACTAAATACGCTGCAGCTGCATCGTTTTTTATGCAATTATGCAACTGCAACTGCAACTGTTGCTGCTGCTGCTGCTGCTGCAACTGCAACTGTTGCTGCTGCTGCTGCTGCCTTTATTTATGACAAAAGTCACTGCAAATTATTTGCAATTGAGTCATATATAATTGCATCTATGCAGTGTCTACAATGGCCTACCGAAATGGCAGGCGGACAGGAAGTGGGCGTGGCCAGCATATGGCTGCGGTTGCACTTCGACTCTGAGCAGCTCTTGAAACCAACAATTGTGCTGAAAATTTAATTGCAATTTCAATTATTTAGTTATGAATTTTCAAATATGCTCACATCTGATATGATCTATGATCTGCCATCGACGTTTTTACAGATCTTAATAAATTACTCTATAATTTTTGGCTTAATTGAAAGTTATTTTACAGCTTTATGTGCTGGTAATTTGTTTTAAATCGCTATTAAATCTAAATTGTTGAAAATAAATATGCAACTTTGGTGTAAATATTGCAATAGAAAATATTAAATATTTAATATTGGATAATGTATTAAATAAGAAACAAAAATACTTTTATTAATATCTGTTAAATATTTTAGAATGAGAAATAAATGCTAAATTAAAATAAAAAATAATAGTAAATAAAATTTAATTATTTATTTATTTATTTACAATATGAATTATTATACAAACAAAAATAATAACTAAAGGAAGGGAGTGCTAGCTACTAAGGCCATCGACTGGATATAAAATTTAAAAAATATTTTATAATGTAATTTAAATATTTTTAATTTTATTTAAGGCCATTTTTAAGCAAGAAAAATTTTTTATTTTTGTGAAGAAATTATTTTTAATTTTATTTAGGGCAATTTTTAAATAAGAAATATTTTTGTTCCATTTTCTTTTATAAAAATACATATTTATTACTTTATTATTACTTTATTTTATTACTTTTAATATTGTTTTATATTATTTTATATTATTGTATTTATATTATTATATTATTATTATTATTATTATTTTTTTTTATTTTATTGTTTTCATGTAAATAGTTTTGTTTGTTTCATTATTTGTATAATTGATTTTCATTAATTATAGTATATATTTTAAATATTTATTTTTATTTTATTTAAAGGTTTTTAGTCAAAATAGGTATTTATTATTTTTTGAAGCGAAATGCTTTATGTGAAAGTATATATGTATTTATATAATTTTATTAGCTTTATAATTTTGTTGTTTATTATTTATATAGATTTTCTGTAATTAATTTTTTTTTATTTATATATTTATTTATTTTTCTATTAACATATTTTTTATTTTATCTAAAGATTTGCTTTCAAGTCGAGAACTTTGGCAGTTTATTGCGCTGAATACGATGGTTAGCTGGGGCTGAGGCTAACTGAGCAGAGAGTTCATAGACATTGAATGTGTGTTAAGTGTGTGTTTTAGAGTAGGCTGTCTATAAGAGCTAAGCCCCCCCTCTGTATATATCCCCCTCCCTAAAGCATGTACAGATATGTTGCACAACTTGTACAATTATACAGAGAAATATATATATATAGATATAAATGTTTAGAAACTTTGCGCGGGTCTTTATCAAAAAATGTTGACAGCGTCGACGGCACTCGAAATGCTGTCTAATAATAATTTATTTTATTAATTTTTATTTCAAATTGCATGGCACAATCTCAGTTGCAGTTGCAGTTGTTGTTGCAGTTGTTGTTACAGTTGTTGTTGTTGCAGTTGTTGTTGTTGTTGTTGTTGTGGCTGATGCAAAGTGAGGTCGCTGCCGTTCAATAACCTCGCGACTTGAGCGAGTTGAGTTTAGCTACGCAATTGCAACAACAACAACAAATGCAACAACTGCAACAACTGCATGGCAACAACAACAATTCAGACACTCATGTGGCATGTCATGTGCGTCTATGCGTGTGTGTGTGCGTGTGTGTGTAAGGCCTCTGACTATGACTATGAGGCACTTGGCAACGCCGCCGCCTCGCACTAAACGTTAAAGTGCACCTCCCCTTCCCTCTCTGCCCATCTCTCTCACTTCTCTACACTTCTCTCTCTCTCTCTCTTGTTCGCTCTTCTCCCCATCTCTCTCTCGCATTTGTCGCTTTGCGTGTAATTGGACGGCGTTGCCCGGGTCTGGCCCCTTGCATTTTATTTGGTTTCATTGCATTTCGTTTGGGGTCTCTCAAGCACATGCCGTATGCTATTGTAATGACTTACTCAGCACTTACGTGGTGGCTATGACATAATTGAGCGTATATACTAGACACATACCTGCAATGAAATTGAGAGAAACGGCAAATTAGTTAAATGAATCATAATTAGAGATTAAAATATAAATAAAATAAATTTATATAAATTTATATTAATAAATCAGGACAAATATAATTATATAACTAATTATAATTCTATATAAATATATAAAAATTTCCAGTTAATACATAATATATCCATTTACATATACCTTAAATATATGTTTATAAATACATATAAAATTTTTCAATAATTGATTTAATCGATGAGCTTTAAGCTGCTGTTTGGCAGCTTTAAAGCTGCAGCTTGCCTTAATCCCGATTGCAGCTTATATTTAGCTTAAGCTTTAAGCTTATATAAAACAGCTTTTATATAACTTTAATTAGATTGTTAACTCTTCAAGTTTCGTGTGCAGCTCTCAGCTGTCGATAGCTACTCAATCCCTTTGCTCGATTGCTGCTTGAGTGCAATTACTAAGCCCAAGAGCTGCGACAAGACAGCTTCCACTCCAATTACACCTGTTATGCCAGAGCTAAGTGGAGTGGAAGTACGAATAGGAGTAGGAGTAGTAGTAGGAGTAGGAGTAGCAGTAGGAATAGGAGTAAAAGTAGGAGTAGAAGCAGGAGAAGCAGCAGTAAAAGCAACAGCCATAAAGTCATTTGTTGGGTTTTTTTACAGTCAGCACTCAGAAAAGCAAGCATGGTAAGCTGAGTGATAACTAGCCGATAAATATCGACATGTTAAGCCACAAATATTGCCAAGAATATGAGTATTATTTAAAATAATTATAATTATATTTTATTGCCACAAATACAATATTTTAACTTTCGATATTTATTTAACAATTCATTAATTATGTAAATTTAGATTGAAAATCGGCTGATTTTTTTTCTTTTATGTCTTTATATAATTTATTTATTTTATTTACTATTTGATTAAGCTGTTGCCTCAACTGTATATCATTTAATTTAAATTTATTTATTTAATTTACTATTTAATTAAACTTTAAAATATTTTTGTATATAGTATACTAATCAAATAAATGAGCTGCAATTAAATTGTTTTTTAATTTATTATTAAATATAAATGTATCGCTTCGCAGTTAAATAAATAAATAGTTTATCTAATATTCCCCATTAATAAACATGGTTATTTAGTGCGATATATCGCTTGTGATTGCCATCGCTAGCGCAGAGCAATTAAGCTGCAGCCAAAGCCCAAAAACGCTGCACATGCTGTCGTTAGTTTGAAGAGCTTATCGCATTTCACAACAGAAATATATGTATATATATACAAACACACACACACAGCTAGAACAACAACAGCTAGAATTGAGAATTGAGGCGTCTAGGCCTAGCGTGTAGAGTTGCCAGAGTCTCTCAAAAAAACCTAACCTAACCTAAGCAAAGCGAAGCTAACCTACGCTAACCCAATTCAGAGCCAACACGTTGAGAGGTTCAATAACCCAGAGCGAAACGATGACACGAGCAGAGAAACAGACAGAGAGAGAGAGAGAGAAACAGAGAGAGAGAGAGAGAGAGGTTTTGCTGAGCATGGGTCAGTCTACAGACTTTAATTGTATGCATACACAGTGAGAAATATATGCATATATTCATTCTCACACACACTTGCAGCTGGAGTTATGACAATTCTCAAATATAGATTAGCTGTAAATCTCAGGCCTAATCAGCGCTGCGTTCAACATGGCGCATACGAAACGCGCGCCATGACTTGCATACAAATGCAACAGACACACATACACATACACAGAGAATACACACACACACACACACGTAATGACATGCATGCTTTCAGTCTTGGCGCTCAATTCTTCACTTCTCTCTCGCTCTCGCTCTCGCTCTATCTCTCTCCCGCTGTTTCTCTCTCGCTCTGTCGCTCTCTCGCTGCACTGCGCGACTGCCTCAACTAGAACTTGCTTGACTCGTCGGTTTGTGTCCCCCAGTTCGCTGAGTTCATTGCACTTGGCTGTAGCGGCATATTTTGCATTAAACTGCCGTCTCGCTCCTCTCTCCTCTGTCTCTGCCTCTCCCTCTTCCTCTGCCTCTTGCTCTCTCCCGCTCTTGCTATTTGAAAATTCGCTCTCCCCCCCTCTGGCTTTTGGCACGTTTTGTGGCTGCCTTTTACTTTGCTTTGTTCGTTTTTCATTCGTGTGGTTTTTTCCACTTTTTTACGCCGTTCTCACTGAATCGCTGTCCATACACTGACCCCGCGCATAAATCTATGCCTGTTGAGTGCCTCTCTGCCCCGCCCCTCCTTCTTAAGCAGCACGATGGTAGCTGCCCATTACTCATTCCCTTTCTCAGCTCATCCTCAGTTCTTTTAAAGTCCATCCTCAGCTTTTTCTCAGCTCCTCCTCAATCCATTTTAAACTCTATCTCAGTTGTTGCTTAACTCTTGTTTAGTCTTGCATAAGCTTGTCCTCAGTTCTTACTCAGTTCTTGTCCAGTCCTTTCTCAAACCTTATTAAAACCTTTCTCAGACCTATCACAAATTTTCTTTAGACCTTTCTTAGGTCTCCCTCAGACCTTCCTCAGCTTCTGATCAGTTCTTCCTCAACTGTTCCTTTGCTGTTTCTTAGCTCGTCCTAAGGACGTCATTCTAAGCTCTTCTTCAGCTCTTCCCCAGTCCTTTTTCAAATCTCTCAAAGCTTTCTTAGAGCTTTCTCCGACCTTTTTCAGACCTTCCTCGTATCTTTCTCAGTTCTTCCTTAGTTCTACCTCACTTCCTCCATAGCTCTTCCTCAGATTATCTCCAGTCCTTAACAAGACCTTTCTCATATCTTTCTTAAACCTTTCTTATACCTTCCTTAGACCTTTGGCAGACCTTACTCAGACGTGTCTTAGTCCCTTCTCCGACCATCCTCAGATGTTCCTAGGCCTTTCCTTATCCGTTTCTCATATTTCTCCCAATCTCACCTCTCCTTACTAACCCATTCTCAGCCCTTCTCAAACCCTTCCTCAGGCCCCATTTGTCTGCATTTTTGGCACAGTTTCATACGCTGCGTGTAAATAATTGCATTAATGACAACACACTTAAAAAAACACGCAAATAATATCAAGAAATAAAGCAAAAACTTTGCGTAGAGAACTGCCTAAATAATACCAAAAACCCCACTAAATACTGCAAAAAAGGCAGCAAATAATGCCGCTCTTGTCATGTACGATTTTGTAGGTTCTGTTAATTAAAAGCAATTAAAAATAGCCTCGCCACTTCGCCCGAATTCCTGACAGTCGCCGTCAGTTGAGTTTTCATCTTGAGTTTTCCTATGGTTTTTCCGCGGCGTCTAGTTTTTGCCTTTTTCTCATGCTTACTTATTGTCGCCTGACAGTTCTGACGGAAACACAAATTTCTTGAAGGCGTCGTCGTTTGCTTTTATTATTAGACTGTACATTTATGTTGGAAAATTCTGGCCGAAAATGTGAAGATGTGAGCATGTAAATGAAAATGAAAATGAAAAAGAAAACGCTGTTCAATGCAGGCGACACTCTGTTTAATTTTGTTGTTGTTGTTTCTTTTCTAGTTACACTTTTGGCTTGTATTTGTTTTATTTTTTCTATATTTTTTTGTTGTTTTGTTTTTTGTTCAAAAAAGACGACATTTATTTTTATGCTTTGGAAATGGGTTAAACATTTTTGGGTTGTTCTAAAAATGACAATTTTGGGAAAGCTGCTTACAAAATTTTGCAATTGCTTAGAAACAGCGGAAGAAATTATTAAGAAGCATTTGAACAAAATAAAATGTTGCAAATAAAAACATAACAAATATAATAAATTAAAATAGAAATAGAAAAAAATATTGAATTAAACAAAATATTGAATACATAAATATTTAAAATTAATATAGAAAATATATATACAAATATAAATAATCAAATAATAATAAAACGATCTCACATTTGTTTAGAATGATTATCCAAAAATAATTGTAATAAAATACGTAGAAAATTGAACAGAAATTCGAAGAGTGAAAATAATTTAGAAATTAAATTATTTTCCAACTACTGTTTGTTTATTTTTACTCTAAGATAATTTTATTTAGGGATCTATTATATTGTAATAATTTAGAAAAATATTTCTTAAGGAACTATTACGTTATACAAATTTTTAGAAAAATATTATTTCAACAGATGTTTACTTTTTATTAGAGATTTATTATATTGTAAAAAATTAGAAATATATTTCTTAGGGATCTATATTACGTTATACAAATTTAGAAAAATATTATTTGAACGGATTTTCGCGTTATATTAGGGATCTATTATGTTGTAATAATTTAAAAAAATATTTCTTAGGGATCTATAACATTATAAAAATGTAGAAAAATATTATCTAAACAGTTTTCTCATTAACCTTTTCTGTGTTTGCCAATTGTTAAGCCAAATTTGTGCTAACAAATCGAGATTTATATCGAGTGCTACGCATTGCTTGTAGTTTATTATCGAATATTATTAGTGTACTATAGCCTGGCTAGTTGTACGAGGCGTGGCTAATGGCTATGCATTGGTGCCAGGCAGCCTCCGAAAATGCAAATATTAGCAAAAAGCCAACGTAACACCGAGTGCAAAACAAAAGGCGCCCACATAACAAAACGAAAAAACTACAAAAAAATCAATTGCAAATTTGAATTGTAAAGGCTGCGGTCGAATCTAACAACAACTCGAACAACTTGAACAACTTTAATGCCTGGGCAGAGAATTGTTTTTGTTTTTTTTTGCGATTTTATTTTGCCATTTTTTGCAGTTTTTCGCAGTTTTTTACTATTATTTTTTGGTGCGCCCATTAAATGCAATTCTAGCTATTCGTATTACTTGACTACGTTGGCCGAGCGAGTCACGTTTTTTATTTTTTTACTGAGCGATAGAGACAGCAATACAGAGAGAGAGAGACATGGAGACAAGGAGAACAACTGCGACTGCGATTGAGATTGAGACTGAGGTGATTGTACTTGGTTAACAAGTACATACGTGCAGTTTTCTGAAGGCTGCAGAACCAGTTTTAGCTTTTATCAGTCTTGCAAATACTACAAAAAAAAAAAAAATCTAAGTAAACTAGCAATAGCAAAAACAATTCGAAATTGAGTTACATTCGATTTTTTTGTTTTCAGAGTCAATATAAATTAATTTTCACACACAAGCCAGCCTGAGATCAAGAGCTGCAAACTCGCAGCTTTGACATTTTGCGAAACGAAGCTGTCAATTCATGTTTTGGCTTATGACAATGGTAACAGCAACAGCTTAACAAAGCTAAAAAACAGACAACCAACACTAAAAGACACTAAAAAAAGGGACGAAATAGAGAAAAAAACTCAGATCAAACTAAAAATGTCAAAAGGCGCTGCAGCAAAAGAGGAGAAAATATAGAAAAAATATTTAAATATAAAATATGCTCTATAAACTCTGATTATTTACTTCAATAAACACTTTATTTAATTATTTATTTAGATATGTTATCATAATGCTACAAGTATGAAACTTATAAATTATTGCATTGGTCACTATTAGTTACTATTATTATTATTTTGTTCAATATATCTTCCTATTTTCGATTAAAATTACTTAGAAAATTGCAGACTCAAATGCGTAATAACTCCAAAAACTAATTTAATTTTGTTAAATATATTTTTTATATTTTTTAAAGAATTCTATCTATGTATGCTTATAGGTCCATGAAAATATATATTTTTAAATCCATATATATATTTTTAATATACTATATGGATTTAAATGTGATTATTTATTCTTTTTCATATATTTTATTTTTTATTTTCATGTTGATTTAAAAATTAATACCTATATTTATTTGTAGATTTAACTCGAGTGGAAGGCCTAGGTTAGTAATCGTTAATTATTATTATGTGTGTATATTTTTATGCCCTGTTTTTAAACATAATTTCATAAATAAATAGATAAATAACTTATTTGTAGATATTTTATCTAGCTTTTTCTGGCTAAACTGTGTAAAAAGTTTTAAACAATGTTTTAAATTTGTAATTTGTAACTTCTTTTAATTAAATTTGCAAAACAAAAAGCAGCCTCAAATCTGTAAATTTTTTCCTCAATTTTCTTAATATATATAAAATATAATATATATATTCTGATTAAATTGTTACGTATATAAATATGGAATAATTAAAAATCATACGCCTTTAAACAAGTTTTAATATTGTAATATTTGTAAGCTCTGTTTTTAAGGAAAAAAGTAGTTTCAAAAGCAGAAAATAAGTTTTATATAAATGCTATAATTTCAATAAATTTCTGGGCAAATTTGCATAAATTGTTGAGAGTTTCTGTTGAGGCGACTCTATGCCCAGCCAAATGCAACATTTGCAACATTTGCCAGCTTTGTGCACGCTCTAGAGCTGCATAAGTTTGCGATTCGTGTTGGGCACACGAATATTACTCATACGCAGCGTGGCACACACTTTGAAATGGCATTAGCCTGGCCCACATTAATTAACATAAAAATAGGCATATAAAAATTTGCAGGTACAGCGGGGAGAGAGGGCGGCTGAGTGGAGCGAATGGGCGTGGGAGTGTGGGCAGTGGGAGTGGTGAAAGAGGGCGGAGGGAGGGGCAGAGATATGCATAGAGAAATTGTGACGGAAATGAGTTAGTGCCGTTTGCCAGGCCCCCAGCCATAAACGCAAGGGAGTGTGTGAAAGCGCTAGAGAAAGACAGAGAGACAGAGGGAGAGAGAGAGAGAAAGAGGGAGAGAGAGAGAGAAAGAGGGAGAGAGAGAGGCAAAATGTTGTCCGGGTCGCAACTCCGGCCACAATTGACTTTGCCGCTTTGGCTTGCATAATTATCATGCAACATGCGGCAGTTGCAATAGGCCAAAGAGATTTGTGGGCAACGTTAACGTTTTGTTGGCTAACGCCTGCAGCAACAGACGGCGTATGCCATAAAGAGAGAGCGCAGAGAGGGGGCAGAGAGGGGTAGAGAGGGGAAGAGAGAGTAGGGGGTGGGGTGGGAGGCGCTGAGAAACATGCAGCTAGATAAGGCCACAGAGATACCAAGTCACGCAGTTTACGCACAATACCCAACGAGGCTACCGCACAAAACTTCTTCGCATGAGCGGAGCAGTCGGAGGTGCTCGACAGCCGGCAGTTAACATTATTATATGAAATAAGAAATATGAAAATTTAACAGAAATCAGTCAGAAAAAAACATTAAATTTCTTTACAAAATTATAAAAATATTTTAAAAATATTTTGTATTAAAATTATAAAAATATTGATATATTTGCATTTATAGAACATTCTAGAATTATGTGATTTTTGTATATATTTATTTATAAAAAAATTAATAGTTATAATATAATAATTAATTATAAATTAATAAATTAATTATAAATTATTAGCAAATTCCAATGAAATTTGACAGTTAAACAGATGAGATATACTTACAATTTAGAAATTTTGATTTAAATGCTGTAAGATGCTGCCCAAAATATTTGTCAAATATTGAGGAATATATCCATTCATTTACCAATCTAGAAATATGGGTTCTTTGAATGATATTATATATAGGAATTTAATAAGAATATCTTATAATTCTTATAGTATTTTTAAAATATGTTTTTCATTTAAATATATTGCCATATCTGTATTTATTGAGCATTCTATAAATAAGCGATCTCTGAATACAATTATATATATAGGAAGTAAATTTTTAATTAAATTATTAATTATTAAAAGAAAATTCTAATGAAATTTGAGAGAAAACATTTTGTAAAATTATTTTTAAATATTTCTTTTTATTTTTTTTTATGTTTTTAAATTTTACAATTGTAAAGCGACGTATAATTTGATAACTGAATATGGGAAATTCGGGCTCGACGTCGAGCAATATAATATATATGAATATATTATATTATATTATATTATATATTATTATATTATTATATTATATTATATGAATATATTATATTATAATATTATAATATTATATGAAAATCTTGACAAATTTGCATTAATTGAGCATTCTAGAAATATGCAAACTTTGAATGCAATTATATATAGGAAATTAATAGGAATTTCTAATAATTCTTAAAATATTTTAAAAATCTTTTTTTCTTTTCATCTAAATATCTTTAAATATTTGCATTTATTGAGCATTCTAGCGGCATTAGTTTCAGCTGTGAGCTGCATGAATCAACTCGGCCTAAAGGCATTTGGCCAGCACAGTTGGCTGTGTTTGCGGTTGAAGCAGTGGTGGTGGGAGGAGCAGGGGGGAAATGTAGAGTGTGCATGACTGTATGCATGTTAACCAGGGCCAGTTGGGACTACCAATTGCTGGCAGCAAAGGCTAACTGGGCAGCAATTGCTGCTGCTGCTGTTGCTGCTGTTGTGGCAGCAACTGTTGTTGTTGTTGTTGGTGCTGCTGCCTTGTGGTTAGCAATAATTTTGAGCTCCAATTGCAATTGTGCAGGCTGCAACACGCGTATGTGTGCTGACTTTTTGACTGCAGTTGAAATGGCAAAATGGAGAGAGAAAAAAACTAAGAACCGTTAGGCTAGGATTACGTGAAAGAAACTTCCCTCCCACAGAAACCGCCTCAACTCTGGGCTATTTGAGGCAGGTTAAGAAATTAAAAAGCAGCCAAAGAAGCAGAAAAAACGGGCAAGAGCAGCAAGCGAAAAAGCAGCAAAAAGAAACAGAAATAAAAGCAGAAAAAAAGCTGCAATAAAAGCAGCAAAAATGGGAAATAAAAGCAGAAAAAAAAGCTGAAAATAAAGCAACAAAAAACATGCCAAAAAACATCAGTTAAACGCCCGTTGGCCACAGTTTAGCTTTTCTGGCCTTTTTCTCAGTGTTGCGTGTTACCAATTGCCAGCTTGGAGCCTAGGGGGCCTATTCGTGTGGCCTATCGCAGGCCCAAACTTCAGCAACAGCGCCATAAATCAATTAGTCGCTGCCTCAGGACAAACTCCGCCAATTTGCAGCGGCATTTGGTTCAGAAAATGCTCAGTTTTGGCCTTTGTTACGCAAATGTTGCACGTGAAGTGCGTTGAACTTGCCACAACACTCGAAGAAATCAATTAGCTTCAAGCAGCTTAGCGAAATTTCTATAAAAAATGTAGTTTAAACATGCAAATAATACATAAATAAATAGAAAAATTTTAAGGAAATATTTAAATTCAATAAAAATTATATAAATTTGATTAGCAATAAAGTTTTTTTCCAGTGTAGCTGCAAGTTTGAGCAGTTTAAAGTATTACTATTAATGCTTTGTATAATTATATTAGGGTCTTCTCTAATAATCTTCTTCTTCACATCACTTGATTTCTTCTGGTTCTTTTGGTTCTTCTGTGGGAATCCCCGCTGGGTGCAATGAACGTACCTAACCTAATTTATGCCGTCCTAACCTAACCTAACAAAACATAACCTAAGCTAACTTAGCTTTACTTAAACTTTGTGGCAATTGTAGTTGATAGCACAGCTCAGCTGTTGCTGTTGTTGCTGTGTGTTGCTGAGGGCATGCTGCTGTTGGGTCTGTTGCTGCTGTGTCTATTGCGGAGGTGTATGTTGCTGAGGGATCTGTTGTTAAGGGTTATGTTGCTGATGTGTCAATTGCTGCTGTGAGAATTGGTAAGGAATTTGTTGGTAAGGGATAGGTTGCTGTTGTGTATATTGCTGCTGTGGCTGTTTTAAAGTGATCTGTTGCTGCTGTGTCTATTGCTGTTGTGATTATTGGTAAGTTATATGTTGCTGAAGGGCATGTTGCTTCTGTGTCTAATGCTGTTGTATCTATTGCTGCTGTGCCAGTTGCTGCTGTGTGTATTGCTGAGCTATATGAGGGCAATATTGCTGCTGTTGTTGTACATGTTGTTTGGGAAAATGTTGGCGTTGGGTGTGTTGCTGATGTGTCTATTGTGTGTTGCTGAGGCATCTGTTGTTAAGGGTTGTTGCTGCTGTGCCTATTGCTGCTGTGCTTATGGGTCAGGAATATATTGTTGAGGGGCATGTTGCTGATGTGTCTGTTGCTGCTGTGTGTATTGCTGGAGAAATGATGGGAATATTGCTGCTGCTGTTGTTGTTGTTGTTGTGTTGTTGCTGTGTCTATTGCCGCTATGTATATTGCTGCTGCGTTTAATGTTGCTGTTGTGCATGTTGCTAATGTGTCTGCTGTTGTTGTCGCGCCATAAAGCTGTCAAGCAAATGCCAAGCATGTTTGACTTATGACATCAGACAATTACGGCGCTAAACAGCCAAAAGGTGTCAGAGCAGCAGCAGCAGCAACAACAGCAACAGCAGCAGACACACCACGACAACCAGTTGCTGCGGTGCAAGCACAGACAATGCCAGCCAACAAAAGACAGAGAGAGAGATAGAGAAAGAGAGAGAGAGAGCAGTGCACTCTCCGCATTTGCATTTGCAAAGTGCATTCAACTCTGCGCTGGCAACAAATCACAGCAACATGCAACAAGCCACAAGCAACATGCAACTGGCAACATCAACAACCACAGCAACAAGATAAAAAGTAGCAACATTGTCGAGTGCAGCAGTAACAGCAACTAGCTATCAGCAGCTAGCAACTAGCAACAACAGCAACAACAGCAGCAACAACAACTGCAACAGCAGCAACAGCAACAACAGCAGCAACATTAGCAGCAGCAAAAGAAAGCAAAGCAGAGTCAATGCACTTTGCTGGCGCTCTCTTGCTGCTGCAATGCTCTCTCTCTCTCTCTCTCTCTCTTTCTCCTCTCTCTCTCTCCCCTTTCTCTCTCTCTCTCTTTAGCTGTATCTCTATCTCTATCTCTAGCCTGTATGCGTTTATTTTTTGTGTTTTTTTGCAGTTTTGTTGCGGTACTTTCATTGCTCAACACAACGTTCAACTATTTTGCAGCGAGTTCGTTGACATTAGCTGAGCCTCTGCCGCTGCCGCTGCCTCTGCCTCTGCCGCTGCCGCTGCCTCTGTCGCTGCTATTGCTGCTGTGCCTGTTAGAATGTTGCCAGCTTGCAATAAGTTGCAGCGAAAGAGAAAGCACAGCAGCAATTGGAGCAGCAGCAGCAGCAGCAGCAGCAGCAACAGCAGCTTATTTAACAGGCTGCACATGCCGTTATGCCCTGTTCGAATGCTGCCAATTTACAGGGTATATTTGGGTTTTTAAATATTACTATTTAAACTACTGGAATTTATTTTCAATATAAACCTTGACGTAGGTCAGGAAATTAAATATAAGTACAAATTAAAAGTTGAATGTTAATAATTAATATTAATTTAATTTAAATTTTGTAAAAATTTTTGCAAATTTTTTATAAAGTTTTTAAAATTTGTTGGCAGTTGGAAATATCAGTTGGAAAACTGCATACAATTGTTTGTACTAATTTTGGGATTGTAAATTAAATTTTAAATTAAATTATAAGTCTTTGTACTACTAGGAAATAATTTATGTTATACATAAATAAATAAATATTTTATAAAATATAAAAAAATAGGAAAACAAATTATAAATATTTTTATATTATATTTTATGTTATTTTAAAGAATATTTTTTAAATATTTTTGACAGTTTTTTAACAAGTTTTTTTTTTTTTTAATGAATATTATACATTTATTATGTTTTATATTTATCAATATTATTTTATTTATTTATTTTATTATTTTTTGTTTTTTTGTGTTTAGGTCTATTTGTACATTTCGACCAAAATTTTGATCTTTTGTGTAGACCTTTCTTGTGGTTATGGAGATCTCTGTGTATTTATTTTGAGACTTTTTATTTTTTTATAAAATAGAAATATATTTTTTGTTGCTCAAATTGTATTTATTTTTTTTTTACAATTATTATATATTTTATTATTTTTATATTAGAGCATAATTTGTTTATGATAATTTTTTTGGCAGCTCAAATTATGGCTGGACAAATTTGGTAATCAAACTTGAAGTGAATGGAATGAGAACACAAATGGGTATTACAGTTGTGGCCCAACTCTCATTTAAGCCAGGCGACATCGGCCGTCATTTAATTAGCCATAAAGTCAACAAGACACACGAAAAGTGCAAGAATTTATGGCTCAAATTGAAGCGGGCTAAGCAAACAAATACACCAATATATATGTATATATATACAAACACACACACACACACACACACAGATACACTGAGACAAGCCACAAGCCAAACGGTGGGCCTGCCCCCCCCCCCACCCCTTGCCACTGTGGCACCCACGCCCTAGAAAGGGGTAAGTAACCTCGAATGAAAGCAAAGGCAACAAAATGCGTTGGCCTCAGCAGCGAATGACACTTAACTGGGTCAGCAAAAGTGGCAGCCCCCTTCCCACCCCTCACTCACCCTCTTCTACTTGCAACCCCTGCCCCGCACTACACAAAGCAACCCCTAGTGGCAACTGCGGCTTTGGGGGCAGCTTGGCAAATACATACAAACATTTTACTATCACTCGTAGTTTTTGTAGGCAACTCTGTGTGTGTGTGTGTGTGTGAGTGTTGTATGTGTGTGTTGTATGTGTGTGTGTGTGTTGCAACTGCAACTGCTGCTGCCAGTTCATTGCACTATGCCCTCGCCCCAGTTACTCGAATGTTGCTGTTGTTGCTGTTGCTGTGTTGCAGCTGCACGTTCTCTTTGCCAGTCGTTGCAAGCTCACACACACACACACACTCACACACACACTTGCAACAACTGTTAGATAAGCCTGGCAATTGGCTGTGGCTATGACGCTTTGTTGGTGGGCGTTTGCGAGACATTAATTTAGATTTCTGCTGATTATTATGACTATTTTAGCATTAGTTTTTTATTGCCACACTAATTAGTCATTGTCGATGCAGTTATAATGGCAACTGCACACGTTAACCTTGGCCAGAGGGCGGCACTTATGGCTGCATAAATAAATATCAGCTCTGTTATTAAATAAAGCAGCTTAAATGCCTCTCACTACAATCCATAATCTCTTGAAAATATTAATAAATTATTATATTTGCTAAAATGCAAATATTTTACACTAAATTCAAATTTATTTCTTGTTTTCGCGCCTTAAATTCAAATATTTGGCCTGTGTTGCCTTCCAACATTTGCTTCGAACTTCCAACATGTTGTAAGCGAACTGCTGCTCAACTAAAGTGTTGCCTGCTTTTGCGCGCTTTTGCTTCAAGCATACACAACAAGCCGCTAGATGGCGCTCGCTGGCTGGCGCTGTAGTGTGCGGCGGTTATAACTAGCAGCTCGCGCGCCATAAACTAATGGCGCCATAAAATGTAGACTGTTGAGTTTGCTGTCGAACAGGTGTGCGTGTGAGTGAGATGGAGCAAGCATGCGATCACATGCATACATATACGCCAGTTCATAACGAGCGTGACAGCGTGTTTTATGGGTAGCTGGCGCCATCTGTTGCTCGTGCTTGAAGCATTAAATGGCATTTGTCGCCAGCATTTGTGGTGAGTTTTTAGTTTAAATTATTACAAATTTTAATGTACTTAAAGCAAATAAATAATGAAGTAAATAAATAAATATTATTATTATATTCAACTGATTATTATTTAAATAAATAAATTGCGTATACTTTATATAAATGGTAGTTTATAATATAATTTAACACAAAATAAAAAACTACAAAATTCAACAAAAAAAATTGATATAATGTTTGGTCTGTTGTGATTATATCGATCGATTTTTGACAAAAATAATGGTACTACAGAACAGTTTTTTCCCCATTACCATATACCACCTTAATTCCATCAAAAAACTGCAAAAGATTAAATCTCAAAGATTACGGTTTGGTTTGCCAGATTTGGAATATGAATATAATAAACGACGAAAATATAGCTAACTTGTTATAAAGTGAATTTGGTGCAAAATTTGAGAGATTTATGAGATTGTTAATTGTTGAATGCTCAGAAAAGGCTTGAAAATCGTAAGAACAATTTATCTATTTACTGGCTTTTTTTTTTGTAAATTCCTTTCAGCTTTATTTTCATGCCCTTAACGCCAAGAAACAGAAAATTGGCAACACTGGCCGAAAGCAACGGAGCATTTAACACCTTGCTCATATTTTATAGCATTATGATTTTTATAGCATGCACTTGCTGCAGCTATAAGTTAAATTGTGGCCCAGTCACCCACACAGCAACAAACAGACACACCTATAGACACACACACAGACATGAGCACACGCACACACTCATAGCTGAGCAACTCCCACACAGAGCGGAGCGGCTGAAGTTTGTCGTTCAAGTGCAACGCAGAGCATTAACCTCTCTCTCAGCTGCTCTCTCTCTCTCTCTCTCTCTCTATGTGTGTGTGTGTGTGTGTGCTGCTCTATTTGGGTCCTCGCACAACACAACAACAAGCTCAACTCCCTCTCTTTTTCTCCTTCTCTATCCATCTTGGCTTCGCTCTCTGTCTCTCTTTCCAATTTGAAGTGCATGCGAGTGGAAATTCTGTGGAGTGGGGAAAATCAAGTGCAGGAAATGCGCGCATAAAGCATGCATTGATTAAACTCAGCTAATGCTCAAGTACTCTCGATTTTCTTTTCGATTTTCTTTTAGAATTTTCAGAACATTTTCCTTGTCTGTTTGTATTTGTTTTTGCCTTTAGCATAGTTTTATTTATTTGCCTTGTGCATGTTTGTTCGTTGCTTTCTATATTTATCGCATGCGTTTTCTGTTTGTTTTGCCGCTGTCCCGCTTACATACATACATATGTACATATACTATATAAATACATACAAACACGATAACACGCTTTATATACATATATATTTCTTTGTTGTAGCTGCAACGTCATTATCGCGTGCTATAAAATTGATGCAGGTTAGTGCTGAGCGCAGCTGAGCAACTAGCATGCTAGCGCTGAGCTGCTGTCATGCTAGAAATACTATGTAACAACAATAGCGTAAAACGCAATTATATACAACACTGCAGACATACATACAGACATGCGATTGCTCTCTGAGCATTAGTACAGCAAACAGCCGCTGCAGCCGCGAAGAGCGCGAGAGTGCAAGAGAGCGAGAGTGCGATTACGACGCTCTCTCGAAGAATTATGCTCTTTGTTGTGGTTGTTGTTGCTGCTTGCGGCCCATGCTGCGTGCGCTGTGCTGACATTGAACGAGTTCATTCACATCTACACGCATACACACGCATGCACACTCACTCACTCACACACACACTCACACCACTCACGCGCTCTCTGCACAACAACAACAACTGCACACGAAAGACAAACTACACGAAGCATAAAAGCAACAACAACCGAGTGTCGAACAGTGCTGCCAGAAATAGCCGCATTTAAATACAGAAAATTAATTTAAAATAATAATAAATTGAATAACAATTGTAAAAAATAAATTAAATTTAAGTAAAATTAAATGTTAATAATTTAAATAAAAAAGAATAGTTAATATATTTTTTTTATTTGTATATTTTTGGCGACGCTGCTTGCCAGAAAAAGTCAGATTTGCAATATAAATATAATATAAAAAAAATATTTTATTATATATTATAAATAAAATTATATGAAATATAAAAAAATAGCTTAAAATAAATATACAAAATATAACAATAATACATAAATGTAAATAACAATTATTATTGGTTATTAAAATATTGAAAAAGCTTTCAACTCTTAAACATATTTAAAATAAGCTTTAAATAAACATAAAAATAAAACAAACACGTAAATTACAATAATAATAATAAAATAAAATTTAAATTAGTTGTAAATTTTCAAACAAATATTTAAAAAAATTCAACTTTAAATATATTTATAATAAGCTTTAAATAAACATACGAATAAAACAAATATAATATTGTAAAATGAAAATTATTTATTTTTTTCAAATATATTTCTGATTATAAAGAACAATAATAAACAAATATTAAACAAACTTACAACTTTTAAGTATATTTATAATAAGCTTTAAATAAACATAAAAATAAAACAAACAAACGCGTAAATAACAAAAATAATAATATAAAATGAAAATTAATAATAAATTTGCAAATACATATATTTCTGATTAGCATAACTAAAACGCTGAAATCCGCTAAATGTGCAACGCTGGCAAAAGCAAAACAACAAAATAGACGTCAACCAATAAATAAATAAATAAATATATGCCAAATAATGTGAAAGAATTCAAACGTATTGTATAACAGCTGAAACGAAAGCAGAAATACTGCGTATGTACGTATGAACATACATACATACAACACAAACATACTCACATGTCTGTATATCTCTATATACATACATACATATGTTTGTCTGTCTGTAGTTTTGTGTATTTATTTAGCTATTTATGCTCCTTTTTTGTTAGTTTTATTTATTTATTTATTCTTTACGTTCTTTGCTGTTTCCCTTTTCAACTCGCTTTATCTTCCACTGCCTTTCGTTGGGCTCTTCTGCTGTTGCTGACCAAATACCTATTATAGCATTCCCTTTTCTATGTTTTAATACCTGTGACTCGCACACAAATTGGGTCATTAAGGCAGCAAGGTGTTAAGCGTCCGGCCATAGCGAGCAGCTGACGGCAGCTAGGGGTTAAAATTTTCTCTCGTGGAAAATTTTACAAGGGTAATTTGTTATTGTCTACAAAATTAATGAAAATTGTCAGAGGCAAAGGAAAATGTATACAAAAAACCCTCAAAAAATAATTGAAAATATTCAAATTACAACTTGCAAACCGGTTTAATAAAAGTTTTTGGTTCAAAAATGTGTGGTTCAGCTTTTGGGTTTGGTTCCGGTTCCGGTTTAATTTGTATAGCCGTAAAATTTCTGCGGAACTGCGCTTTTGAACCGGTTCGTTTGAAGGTTCGTAAGTAAGTAGGTAATTATTCTGCGTACTTCTTAGAAGCCATAAGAACTTTGCTTATCTGTATTACAGATCTGCGCACAGTGGAGCAATTAGTCAGCCTAGTGCGCAGACTTTGCGGCTTGAAGTGACCAAGACACTGGCAATTTGGCTTAATGACTTGGCCAAGCGAAACAAAAAGGCCGAAAGCCTCAAGAACGCGCGTTAAAAAGCCAAAAACGAGAAATGTTACCAAAACATATGCTTAAATGGCTAAATCAAAAAGATTATATAGAGGTCAATAGACAAGCCGAAGGTTGTGCGTAGCTCGCATTATGCCAGGTGTGAAGCTGTAGTCAAGCGAACCAGGGCGGAAGTGCCAAAGAAACAACAACAACAATAAGAAGAAGAAGAAGAAGAAGAAGCAGAACAACAACAATGAGCAACAGTGCAAAGTTATCGGCGTTCTACGCGGCGTATGAGCAATACCAAAATGGCAAAAACCGCTGAAACTTGCTTCCTACTTCTAGGCAAGCTAGCAGTGGCTGCTGTCAGTGTTGTCTAGCTAGCCATATTCACGTCAGAGTTGACATTTTGCATTCAGCAGAATAACAAAATTTAAAATAAATAAATAAATAATAATAAAATAAAAATAAAAATAATTACAAGTAATATATTCAATATATTTTATTGTTTTTAATATTTTTGCTTGTATTTAGCTGATTTTTAATGATTTGTATGCGTGCTGGCAACTCTGGCTGTTTAATTTTTGTTTGTTTACAGACTTTTTAAAGTTGTAAACTCCATAAGAACCCTATTTTGCTTGCATGTAGTTTTTTTATTATATTTGATGCGAGCTGGCAACCCTGGGCTTTTCCAATTTTTTTAACAGATATATATTTTGTAAAATTTTAAACTAAATAAAAACCATATTTTTCTTGCATTTAACTTATTTTTGATTATTTGTAACTCTGGTAACTCTGGCAATTTAAAAATTGTTTTTTTAGACCCTTTACTTTAAAAAAGTAAAAAGGGTCTATTAGTTTAGTGCAAAGAGAAAATGTGTGTAACACCCAGAAGGAGGCGTGGCAGACCCCATAAAGTATATATATTCTTGATCAGGACGACAAGACGAGTCGATATAGCCATGTCCGTCTGTCCGTCTGTCCGTCTGTCCGTCTGTCCGTCTGTCCGTCTGTCCGTCTGTCTGTCTGTCTGTCCGTCCGTATGAACACCTAGATCTCAGCAACTATAAGAGCTAGAGACACCATTTTCGGGATTTAGATTCTCCTATTTCGCGAGCAGCACGAGTTTGTTTTAAATTTTGGATACCTCCCCCCCTTCCCCCGCAAACCGCAAAAAGCTATTGTAGCCACAGTTTTCAAGTTATTGACTTGTAATTTGGTATTTAACTAGTTTAAGACATTCTCTATCGACGCTGTGAATTTTGTTTCGATCGGATAAGAAACAGCGAAAATATGGAACGGACAATTCGCCGCACTAGACAGAGGGGGGGTGGTGTGCCTTGCATACGCGGGTAGCTTAGTGTGTGTGCCTTTGACTGTGTTTGTAAATGCATAAAGTTAAAGTAAAGGGTCTCCTACTGTCGGTTACGTCCGACTGTAGCCTCCGTCCCACTGATCTGCCCCGTCCATATATTTAATTTTAGTAATTGTTATTTTTAACTACATAATTTAACTTTAACTTATTTTTGATTATATGTAAAGTGAGCTGGCAACTCTGGCAATTTAAAAATTGTATTTTTTTACAGATATTTTTTTTTGTAAAATTTTAAACTAAATAAAAATCCTATTATTCTTACATTTAGCTTCTTATTGGTTATTTTTAATGCGAGCTGGCAACTCTGGCCGTTGCGCATGCGTAGAGAGTGCGTGAGCGGTCAGTACAGGTTTTGAGCGAGGGCTAGAAGAGAGCTGAAGATCAAGCTCAAGATCGAGAGAGAGAGAGAGAGAGAGAGAGAGAGAGAGAGAGACAGAGCGGGCGAGCGACAGAGCAAGAGAGAGAAAACCCTGCGCCTTTGTTTAACCTTGAACTTCAAAAAAGCGCGTAAGCAGCTCGTTAATAGGCCTACCTGCCTGGCGGAGGGGCAGGGGAACAGACAGGGGGAGGGGGGAGGATGGTTTGTGTATATTTAAATTAGCGCAGTGACAAAGCAGACGCGCCAAACAAACCAACAACAACAAAAAAACGCTACTTAATAACGACTACAAACACGCTTTTTATGCGCACAGAAATCTAATACAAATACAAGCCAAATGGCATAAAAAACATATTGGAAACCGCAAAAGGAAGCGAGAAACGAGAAAAAAAGCCAAAGAGTTACGGGCTTTGGTCAAGAGCCCAAAGTCAATGAACTCTGACAAAAAGACACAAAAAAAAAGCAAAGCTACAAGAAAAAACACTAAATTCGCAAAGCGAATGTGCGAAAATGAGGCAATAAGCGATAAAGACGCACTAAAGCAAAACAAACCAGTCGGAGAAGCTGTCAGTCGGACGCCACCGACAAGCGACAAACGATGTGCTTGTTTTTTTTAAACAGTTTGATAGCAAATAAAAAATCTTGGATAGAATTTAAGAATAGTTAGATATAGCTCGACTTTTGATTTATTAAGCATAAATCTATCATAATATATTTTTATAATTTTAATTTATTTTTAATTTTTTAATTTATATTTAATTTTATTTTTTTAACCAGAATATCTGAATCTGATATTATAATACATTTAATAATTAAATTTGTGATATTTTTCTAGACAGCATTTCATAAATAATTAATTTAATTTAAATAATAATACATACATAAACAAATTTATTTAATATATATATTTAATAAATGATAAGTAATCTTATTTTAATATAATATTTAATATATATTAAATACAATTAATAACTAATAATTAAATAAATATATATTTTAAATATTGTTTTTACCCTATCCATATATATTTAATATAGTATATAAATATACATCATATAAAATATATATGGATAGGGTATTTTATATGATGTACATATATTTATATACTATATAAAATATATATTCAATCAATTAAAATCTAAATTAGTTTCAACTGTTATTACAGATTTTGGTATTCTATTCTAAACAATAACGAAATTCTGTTTCTTATCACTAATATTTTTCGAAATCTAATGGTTATATTCCTAATATACCCTCTTCTGCCTTTATAGAGTAAAGTGTGTTAAGAACCAAAAAAAATCCCCGAAAAATTTGAAAGTTTGAAATTTCAGACGTGCAGACGTCGTGAAACCAAACCAAATAATTATATATATATATAAATAACAAGCTAAAGGATCAGCCAACAGGGAGAGAGAGAGAGAAAGAGAGGAAGAGGGAGAGGGAGAGAGAGCGAGAACTGGAACTGGTGGCTGTTAACCTAATTCAAGGACGTCATTGAGACATTATGCCCGCATGGAAAAAAAGCCAGACGAGGAGGAATATAAGGGAATAGGGCAAACTACTTTGCCAAGGTTATTGCAGCGCCTCCGACTGAGGCAAGCGGCTGATTAAGAGCCCTTATGGCTAGTTGGTAGGGAGCTGGAGAGGGAAGGGGCGGGCGAGAGGGGCACGATCAACATGGAACTTCAGGCTGGAAGTTGATCGGGATACAAAGCGAAGGCAGGCGAATGAACTTGCGGCATTTTCAATGTCACAGACAGACAGACAGGGACAGAGAGTAAAAGAGAGAGGGAGAGAGAGAGAGAGAGGGCAGAGGGAGCGCGGAAAAGCGAGGTAATCAGTTAAAGCGGTGGTGGGTTCAGGATGCTTTTGATTTATTTTATTGCGACGCAATTTGGCTGCAAGGACAAAGGCGACATTTAATAAAGGCGCGGGCGAGAAGAGAGAGGAAGCGGGGAAGAATGGTAGAGAGAGGCAGGTTAGCAATGTATGTCTGGCAACACCGGTTCTAACCCCATGTGGCAAGTACGCAGCTCGGGGTAACTGCGAGGTCAAACGAGTTCAATGTCAGCGCAAGCTGCCGCCAATAGACGAGGGTTGCAGACAAACAGATTCAGAAGGTTGCAACGTCTAGCCCTCACGTGTCTGGCACACGCCCCCTCCGCCGCCCAGCAACACCCAAAGTCACCCTCTGATTTTGGTATATTTCGTATGCTTCTGGTACTTACCTTGCAGCCCTCGCAGGAATGCACGCCGTAGTGGAAGCCGGAGGCCTTATCTCCGCAGACGCGACAGAGCACAGTGGTGCCATCGAATTCTGCAAGGAAAACCAATAAAACAACAATTGGTGAGCATACGATTTATAACGAAATTCCAATTGCTTAAAAAATAATATCAAATAAGTTTAGACTCAGCTGAAATAGATTAACATCTGCATGGGGTTTCAATAAATATTGTGCAAGAATTCTAATTATGCCGCATTGAAGTTTATCTTTTATTTCTAAGTTTTCTGAAAGAACATTTTAAATATAAATAATATTATTTTGTATTATTACAAATATTGTTTTATAACGAATTCAAATTTTTATTGAATATTTTAATTTATTTAATTTATGTCAATTAATTTAATCATTCTATTTTAATTTAGGTAAAAATTGTATAAACTGATTAATAACAATTAGTGATACAAAATTTTGTATTTTAAGTATAATTTGTTATAATTTCTGTTCTTAGACCCTTTACTTTAAAAAAGTAAAAAGGGTCTATTAGTTTAGTGCAAAGAGGAAATGTGTGTAACACCCAGAAGGAGGCGTGGCAGACCCAACAAAGTATATATATTCTTGATCAGGACCACAAGCCGAGTCGATATAGCCATGTCCGTCTGTCCGTCTGTCTGTCTGTCTGTCTGTCCGTCTGTCCGTCCGTCTGTATGAACACCTAGATCTCAGCAACTATAAGAGCTAGAGACACCATATTCGGTACTTAGGTTCCCCTATTTAGTAAGCAGAACGAGTTTGTTTTAGATTTTGGATACCTCCCCCCCTTCCCCCGCAAACCGCAAAAAGCTACTGCTGCCACAGCTTAAAAGTTATTGGCTTGTAGTTTGGTACGTAACTAGCTTATGGCATTCTCTATTAGCCCTGTGAATTTCGTTCCGATCGGATAAGAAACAGTGAAAATATGGAACGGACAATTTGCCGCACTTGGCAGAGGGGGGGGGGGGGGGGGGTGGTGTGCGTTGCATACGCGGGTAGCTTAGTGTGTGTGCGTCTGATTGTGTTTGTATATACATATACTCAAAGTAAAGGGTCTCCTATGGTCGGTTACGTCCGACTGTAGCCTCCGTCCCACTGATCTGCCCCGTCCTTATATTTTTTCAAATAATTCACAATAAGAATTCATAAAGGTAATCAATTAATTAATTATAAATTCATCTTTAACATATTTATTTACAATAAGAATTTATAAAAAGTAACATGAAATTTACAATAAGAAATTAATAATATATGAAATAAAATAATTTGCAATAAAAACTTTTTATTATTTTATTATTTATTTTTTTAAATTATGTTTCAAATTTGTTATGCTCTGATGTATATTTGTCTATTTATTATTAATTTAGTATTATTAGACCCTTTACTTTAAAAAAGTAAAAAGGGTCTATTAGTTTAGTGCAAAGAGGAAATGTATGTAACACCCAGATGGAGGCGTGGCAGACCCCACAAAGTATATATATTCTTGATCAGGACGACAAGCCGAGTCGATATAGCCATGTCCGTCTGTCCGTCTGTCTGTCTGTCTGTCTGTCTGTCTGTCTGTCTGTCTGTCTGTCCGTCTGTCTGTCTGTATGAACACCTAGATCTCAGCAACTATAAGAGCTAGAGACACCATATTCGGGATTCAGGTTCCCCTATTTAGTAAGCAGCACGAGTTTGTTTTAGATTTTGGATACCTCCCCCCCTTCCCCCGCAAACCGCAAAAAGCTGCTGTAGCCACAGTTTTGAAGCTATTGATTTGTAATTTGGTATTTGACTAGTTTATGACATTCTCTATCGACGCTGTGAATTTTGTTTCGATCGGATAAGAAACAGCGAACATATGCCACAGACAATTTGCCGCACTAGGCAGAGGGGGGGTGGTGTGCCTTGCATACGCAGGTAGCTTAGTGTGTGTGCGTTTGATTGTGTTTGTATGTACATATAATCAAAGTAAAGGGTCTTCTACGGTCGGTTACGTCCGACTGTAGCCTCCGTCCCACTGACCTGCCCCGTCCCTATATTTTTTAATTAGTTTAATTATTTTGCAGCTGAAATATTCTTTTATTTTGTCTTTTGTTGCTAAAATTTAAATTTATTTTAATTTATGGTGTATTTCATATTTCATAAATTAATTTAATTGTTATTAAGATTTAAATTTAGCATTTAACATTTAACTTTAATTATTATTCAAGATTTTATTTAATTTAATTTAATTTTTTAATTGATTTTAAAATTTTGTTTTGTATTGAATTTAAAATAATTTTGCTTTGATTGAAATTAAAACAATTCAATTAAAGCCCAAGACTCAAGCGTAATACTTTTACTCTCAGCGAGAAGAAAGCCCAACGCCGAAGAAAGTAATCAAAGAGACGTAATACTTTCTTCTGGCTGTGGTAGAAGTGATTAGGGGAGAGGGGAGAGGGGGAAGAGAGGCAGCAGACATGGCCAATGCCAATGTCAATGCTAACAAGGCGTGTGCGAAGAAAGCAGCAAAGCAAAACGGGCAAACTTGCTGAACTTGAGCTCGTTCTGGCCAAGAGAGCAACTCAGAGAGAGAGAAAGAGCGGAGAGTGGAGAGAGAGAAGAGAGAGAGAGCAGCCAGACAATTGCAGGCAGCAAGTGTTACGTAACTTTCACCGAAGAAAGCAAACAAGAAGAAAGTAAACAACGCAGAACCAAGAATACGAGAGGCGAGAAATGAGAGAGCGTGTATTTGAGAGAGAGACAGAGAGAGAGAGAGAGAAACCAGTCAAACAACTTGCCAAGCGGAGAAAGACTTTCTTTTGGCCAGAGCTCAAACTTGTTTGCCAGGCTAGCAAAGAAAGTCTGGCGTCTAGAAACGGTTGAGGAGAGAGAGCGAGTAGCAGGGGAGAGATGGAGAAAGAGAAAGAGAGAGGTATAGAGAGGGATAGAGAGAGGGAGATAGAGAGAGAGACAGGTCAGCGAAGCGCAACAAAATGTAATTGCAAAATTGTTTTGTGCCGCTGCATTCCGCAGGCTGCCATGGCCATCATGATGATCATGATATCATGTCATCATTATCATTATCATCATTATCATTATCATAAACAGCAGACGCCTGCTGTGTGTGTGTGTGTGTGTGTGTGTGTGTGTGTTGTCGCTGCAGCAGACACGCTTCGCAGCCTGTTGTTGTTGCCTGTTGTTTGTTGTTGTCGTCTCAACAAGTTCACTGACATTTTGCACTGCAGAGCGTTGCACTTTTGCTGCAACAAGATCTTGCCACTGTGTGTGTGTGTCTCTCTCTCTATGCGTATGTGTGTGTGTGTGTGTTAGTGTGTTTGTGCGTGTGAATTGCCAAAAGCAAAACATCAAATTACAACTAGTTGTTCAGCTGGAATTTATGGGATTTTTCATAGATTGGCAAATTATTTGGCATAAAATTTATTTAAATTAATTTAAATTAAGGCAAATAAATTTATTTAAATAAATATTTTTTACCAAACTAAATTTATTTATTTATTTATGATCAACTATTGTCAGTCGACATAGAAAATTAAAAATAATAACTAAAAATAATATTTCAATTAAATTAGCGAATTAAATTAAAAGTAAATGATAATGTTAATCTCGGGATGAAATGAAAAGAAAAAACTAATGCAACTAAAAATATAGGGACGGGGCAGGTCAGTGGGACGGAGGCTACAGTCGGACGTAACCGACCGTAGGAGACCCTTTACTTTGAGTATATGTACATACAAACACAATCAGACGCACACACACTAAGCTACCCGCGTATGCAAGGCACAGCACCCCCCCTCTGCCTATTGCGGCAAATTGTCTGTGGCATATGTTCGCTGTTTCTTATCCGATCGAAACAAAATTCACAGCGTCCATAGAGAATGTCATAAACTAGTTAAATACCAAATTACAAATCAATAGCTTTAAAACTGTGGCTACAGCAGCTTTTTGCGGTTTGCGGGGGAAGGGGGGGAGGTATCCAAAATCTAAAACAAACTCGTGCTGCTTACTGAATAGGAGAACCTGAATCCCGAATATGGTGTCTCTAGCTCTTATAGTTGCTGAGATCTAGGTGTTCATACAGACAGACAGACGGACAGACGGACAGACGGACAGACGGACAGACAGACAGACGGACAGACGGACAGACGGACAGACGGACATGGCTATATCGACTCGGCTTGTCGTCCTGATCAAGAATATATATACTTTGTGGGGTCTGCCACGCCTCCTTCTGGGTGTTACACACATTTCCTCTTTGCACTAAACTAATAGACCCTTTTTACTTTTTTAAAGTAAAGGGTCTAAAAAATGAAATAAAAATAAAATAAATAAATACCAATTTGAATTTAAATAATTCAATTTAAAGCAATAATCTCAATTAAATAAATATTATTTATTTGCTTAAATTGTTGTTGGTCTTGTTGAAATTATAATTTAATATTATTAACAATGATTAAAAATTAAAAATTTTGATTGCATGCTATGATTTTATGTCATGTATTAATTTTTGTTTTTATTTACCTAAATCTGTTTAAGTTTTTACCTTTTAATCTAATATTTTTACATATAATAAATATAATAGCAACAATATCACTATTTATAGAGCAAATAATAGCAGACATAGTATTTAATAATTTAAAAAATTAGTTAAATAAATAATTTTCAGTTCAGTTATTGAAGTTTGACTTCATCATTCAGTTAATTATCCATCAAATTTTTTTAAATCATAGTTATTATAATAATTTTAACTGTAATTTTCCCTGGTAATTTAAAGTTTAATTTATATGTTGTATAATTCTGGGAAAACGCATATGCCGTAACCTGGCCATATTTATTTATTTATTTATTTTTATTTTTTTGCAATTGTTACGAGTGTTACACGATTGCCGATTACGATTACGATTACGGCACACATTCGATAGATAGCGTCATTTATCAGCGCATTACACGTGTCGCCGATTAGCAATTTATAATGTTCTATATAATAAGTAATAGTTGATAAGGGGAGGGGGAACTGGGAAGCGAAAACAGGGAAGACGAGCGACCTTGTGACTGTGTCTGTGTGTGTATGTGTGTGTGTGTGTTTATATTTGTTTATAGAAATGCTCGTGAAGCTATTACAAAGCAAGTTTTCCAAAAATACACTTATAGACAATCTACAATATACAATATAAATCTATGTATATAACATCGAATGTTTTGGTTGTTGTTTTCGACTCTCATGACGTAAACAATTAAGGGGGAGGCTGCCTCTGTATTGGAAAATTATTTCTAAATGTGTGCCAGGCAGAACGTAAAAAGAAAATGCATGAAAAGCAAATAAAAAACAAAATAGTAAACTTTTAAAGGCAATATTACGTGAAGAGCAAACACGGCGCTGATAAGCCCTGACAAAGCTTAGATAATAACCCTAAGTGTTTATAAATATAAACAATAACTTTATGGCGCTTGTAAAGGAAAAAGGCTTAGAAATTCTACTTCCTGGTGCTAGTTGTGACTAAATAAATTTAGATTAATAATACTAAAAATAATAAAATAAACTTGATTATTATATAATATAAAATAAAATAATATAAAAATGATAATATAAAAATAGTATAAAATAATTATTAAAATATTGATAACAAATAATACCAATACAATAAAAAAAAATTACATTATATTATATAAAATAAAAATTATTATATTAAAAAGAATATATTTCAAAATGTATTTTTATTTTATTATTTATTTGTTTTATAAAATAACATTTTAATATATAATATAAGTCATATGAAAAATTAATAATATACATATATTAATATATTTTTTATATATTGTATAGTAATAATGCATAATAATTGGCAATATGAGAAATAAATTATATATTTATAGTAAATAAAATTATATGAAAATTATATATAAATATAATAAATACAATAAAATTATTATATTAAATAACTAAATTAATTTATATCATATATACAATATATTTAAAGCATATTTAAGATATTCTAAATTATAAATAACTAAATTAATTTATATAATATATATTCAATATATTTTAAGCATTTTTAACATATTCTAAATTAATATTCAAGAACTTTTAACTCATTTTATAGCAGATTTTTATGGCAAATATTTTCAGGCAATAGAAACTACAAAAATCTGTTGTCAAGGACGTTGGCAAATTTGGCTAAGCAAACAGACGATCTAGTGGCTGAAAAATCTATGAGTATTTAGCTATTATCTAATACGCACTAATACACGCACACAGCGAGACACACACACACACACAGGCATAAATTTGGCAGTATGGCGACCTTGAAAGTTTCATTCACTTCACACGAACGCACAAACACCCTGACATAGGTCTAGGGGTATTGGGTGAGAGGGGGGAGAGGGGAGAGGGAGGGCCACACTATCAGCTAGAAATACGCCAAAGAACAACAAACAAATAAATGACAGCCCCAAAAACACACACACATTTATATATATTTATATATATGTATGTATATATGTATGCAATACAAACAAACTAATTTTCGGCTGTCTCGCTTGATATGAAATACACACATACACACACACACACACACACACGCATAGAGTCTGCCATATTGGTTATGTTCTGAGTCAAAAGCTTTGACATTGAAATTTTTGCGCGCTCTCTCTCTCGCTCTTTCGCTCTCTCAGCGCGCGCTCTCTCTGGCTGCCCCCCGCCCCCTGCGCCGTGGCCTAGCCAATCTAAATCAATAAATAAGTTTAGCGCGTGTAGAAGAGTGCAGACTGCGTTCTGTTCTCGCTCGCGCTCTCTCGCTCGCTCACGCGCGCCTCAATGCGGAAATGTTCGTACAGGTTTTGAAGTCGAGCAGCGCTGCAGCTGCGCGGCAGCAGCGAGCGGGCAGAGAGCGCAGTTCAATGTATCGTGCAATGAAATACAAATTTTTGTGTGTTTTAATTTGTTTGTTTTGTATTTTTATTTTTTCGAGAGAGGGAGAGAGTTCAAGAAACGCAGCTGAGGTCAGGCGGGCTTCAATGTAAAGTGGGCGTGGCAGGCGCCTTGCGTATTACACACACGCGATCGCAAACGTAAAGCGTAAAATCTGAATGTGAATGTGAGTGTGAGTATGAGTGTGAATGAGTTAAAAAAGATTCATACTTAGTACATGCATCTTTTTAGGCAGTCTCGCTTATGCAATCGCTTAACGAGTGCCTGTGAGTGTCTGTGAGTGTATGTGAGTGCATTCATTTAATTCAAACTGAACCTGAACGGCAAATGAACCCAAACAAAATACGCCTCATGACGTGCATTGACTTTTCGCCTGCACTGTATGCAGTTCAAACTCTGGGTCGACGCACGGGCGTGGGAAACTGAATATTTTTGAGGGCTCAGAGTTGAATCGTAAATCAGCTTTGAATCACTGAATCATTGAATCAGCGAAATAGCGAAACAGCTGCTGTGCGTTTACTTTTGGCAGCAGTGTAGCAGAAACCTTGAAGTTTTATGAGCTTACAACTTGTGGGCTTTTAAGACTCGGCTGATAATGCAATCGGAGCTCGTAAAGCATCGTAAACTATTCAATACTCACAACTTGAAAATGTCAGATAAGTGCTGATGATAATGTATCTGTTTATCGATACATATCGAACTAGACAGCGATATCTCTACAAGCGCCTATCTTTTGTTATGCATCTAACCAGCAGCAATCAGCGTGTTTATCATTCTAAATATAGCTATTTTAATAGCTAAAAAAATTAGATCTTCTTTGACTTTCTTATAGGAGGTACAATAGATCATTTAGGTCGCAGTGCAGAATTTTGCACTAATAATAATAATTATAGTTTTAATTATATTATTAATTTTTTGTATATTAATCAACTGCCAGCTCATTACCAGGTACGTTCGTTCCTATGATAAGGAACCCATCTTATGAATAGGAGGTTATTCGCTTCCAACCTATCTAATTTTTCTTCTATTAACTTCATGCACCTGTTTGGAAGTCATGGGGCAGCTGCTTATGGCCTGGCTGTCTGAAAAGATTTCGATGTTTCTTTTTTGGATATCCGCGATCAAAATCGAAGTCAGCACACCTGCCCAGGGTACATACCTCAGCTTGGAATAGGCTATTCTATTATTCAATGTTCTAACAATCCACCAAATGATCCATTTATCCCTCAAATATCTAATATCTAATAACTTTATCTTAAAAACCTATTCGTCTTTCTGTCTACTTATCGAGTTTTGTTTTGATCAACTACCAATTGAATAAGGGTTTTTACTTTCGATTGAGACGTTTTCACTTTTACTGAACTGCATTGGCTTAGAGGGGGGTGCGGGTGTCGGCAGCTCGGTGTCTTTGACCGCTTAATAAATTTCCAAAATGCACAAAATAATTGTGCCAATAAAAATAAACAAGACAAGCCAAGCAGAGACAAGACGACGACGACGACGACGACGACAACGAGAAAACTTTCCAACGGGCGAGTTCAAACGCCGCCTACGAAAAGCGTAAACGAAACCGTAAAGAAAATAATAGAAATAATAGCCAAAGAGAGAGAGGGGGGAGGGAGGAGGAGCAGGAGGAAAAAGAGTCAAATAAACCAAACGAAAAACGAAAAAGTGCAAAAAGCAAATAACTTTTCTTTTGCACAATTGTAGCGAGGCGATGCGACGGGACTTTCACCGACATTCAACAAAAGGCAAAATGTTAGCAGCTTGATCGTCGTAGGAGGGGGTGATTACGGGGAGGGGATAGTGTAAGAGGGGGGAGGGGTTACTGTTCCAGGCTGCGAACCGGACGGACAAGTCACATTGGCAGCGTAGAAATGTCAAAGACAATTTGGCAGCGAATTTAAATTAAGCGTGCCATGCATGTGGGAGTTACGATTGAAGGGGGGATTTAGAGAGGGGATTTGTAGGGGAAACAGCTGCGTTTTGGCCATAAATTGGCTGAGCATGCGCAGTGAAAACTAAAAGTGAATTTCAACTGCATTCGCTGCGCCCCCCTCCCCGCCCCCCCTGCTCTGTGCTGCCTGCCGCTTTTCACTTTCGTTTTCGCAATTGAAATTAAATATATGGACGGGGCAGATCAGTGGGACGGAGGCTACAGTCGGACGTAACCGACAGTAGGAGACCCTTTACTTTAACTTTATGCATTTACAAACACAGTCAAAGGCACACACACTAAGCTACCCGCGTATGCAAGGCACACCACCCCCCCTCTGTCTAGTGCGGCGAATTGTCCGTTCCATATTTTCGCTGTTTCTTATCCGATCGAAACAAAATTCACAGCGTCGATAGAGAATGTCTTAAACTAGTTAAATACCAAATTACAAGTCAATAACTTGAAAACTGTGGCTACAATAGCTTTTTGCGGTTTGCGGGGGAAGGGGGGGGAGGTATCCAAAATTTAAAACAAACTCGTGCTGCTCGCGAAATAGGAGAATCTAAATCCCGAAAATGGTGTCTCTAGCTCTTATAGTTGCTGAGATCTAGGTGTTCATACGGACGGACAGACAGACAGACAGACGGACAGACGGACAGACGGACAGACGGACAGACGGACAGACGGACATGGCTATATCGACTCGTCTTGTCGTCCTGATCAAGAATATATATACTTTATGGGGTCTGCCACGCCTCCTTCTGGGTGTTACACACATTTTCTCTTTGCACTAAACTAATAGACCCTTTTTACTTTTTTAAAGTAAAGGGTCTAAAAACTTGGCAAACGGATGCACTTACTGCCAAATGCCAAGAGCTGCAAGAGCTGCAAGAGCTGAAATGCATATCTCAGATGTAATACATACACAGGCACTCACAAACACTCACCAACACTCACTCACACTCACTCACACACTCACACTGGGTAGCAATGAACTTGGCGCACACTCACACTCACATTCATTCGAGTCGCGCTGGCGTATCAAATGCGAATGCATTCGCAGTGACATGCAACGCCAGCAGACACATAAATAAATAAGTAAATAAGAGTAATAATAAAAATAAATAAATAAGAGTTATAATGAAAATAATGTGAATAAAATAAACGCATAATAGACAGGCCCGAATGCATAAACATTATTCGCCTTTTGGCCACATAAAATTTCACTTTCGTTGACAAGGCGCTAACTGAACTCGATTCGCGATACTTTGTCGATAAATTATTTAATCTGCAACTGATATGCGATATTTATAGCCAGATCCTTGTCGAAGTGAACTCTACAAATATAGCTAACAAAATTTACAACAGCCAGAAATATACGAAAGTCAATTAAAGATGTATCTGCTTATAAAACTCAAGATACCAGTATTTAAAATGCAGTTTAAATAAAAGATGCATTTAAGGTTGAAAACTTATATCTTGATATACTTATATGTAATTAAATATAGTTAAAAAATTGAGAAGTAATTGTTAGTGAGTTCCATAAATAACAAGAGTTATTTATCTATGATTAAGAAATTTCAAGATATAGAGGTATTTTAAAATTTCTTCCCCTGTTTATTAAAGTCGAACAACCAAAATGTAATCTAAAAAGTTTAGATAGAATGTGAGGAATGAAAAATAATGCAACAATTAACAGACATAAATAAATATAATCTATAAAATTTGTTACGAGAATTGTAGAATACTGGGGAATTACAAAACTTAAAATAAAATATTAACCCTCTTATTGCCCATTTAATGGGTATACAGGGTCTTAAAAGGAAGAGCATATTTCCGAATTAGAAAAAAAATTCTTGAAAAATACAATGTAAAATAAATTTGACAGAGAAAACTAGAAAATAAACACAAATTTGAAGGCAAAAACTTAGCCATAATAAGAGTTAAAATTGGTGACAGTTGTGGAAAGGAGAATTAAGTCTTAAATCTCGGGGCATCAAAGTGATTTCAGTCAAGTTTTAAATACATTATTACAAGGAAAGAATTCAGACATACATTAAGAGATACCAACAATCTGCCGCCTTCGAATTCTTAAACAGAGATTGCTATATCAGTTACGCATAATGAAAACAGCTCTCGATGTATTTAAAGAACCTTTACTTTCAATAAAACTCAGCCGTATAATTACTTCCCCATGACGGTGCTAGGGCCGGGGAGTCGCCTTGACTCATCGCTTGAACTGGCGCTCCTCAATCGAGGTTCGAGCTTCGAGCTTCGGGCTTCGAGGCTCCGACCGGTTGGAGGCTCCGATAACCGCTAAAGTGCATTAACTTCCTTGCGTCAATGCCTGACATTGGTACAGTTATATTTAAACAACCGAAACTGTCGTCAGAAGCCCGAAAAGGCAACAATGCTTGAATAAATAGCATATCAGAGTGAGAAAAACATAAAAAATAAATTGAAAAAATCCAAATCAAACAAGTTAATTGAACTCGGTCGAACTTTAAGCACTCGAATGCGAATACGAATACGAATACGAGTACGAGTACGAATGCGAGTACGAGTATGCGGAACGACCTTGTTGACTGACTGACTGAATGACTGACTGAGCGAGTGAATAAACGTACGAATAAGCGAGTGAATGAGTGAATAAGCGCATGAGTGAGTGAACGATTGACTGCAATTCGGAAGCGTTGCTTAAACTGGCTAATTAGCATGGCGTCAAAAAGTCAATACACCCATTAGACCTTAGCCTTAGCCCTCACAAACGCTTCCGCCCCACGGCGATTACAGCGACTGGAAGCTAACCAGTAATGGCTGGGGATCGAAAAATATTGACTTATATCGGTAATATCGATATTAGCATAAGTTTTGCTAATAGAGTTCGATATGTTATGAGCTCACGCTTTGCAAGTTTATCGGTCTTGAGTTTTAAGTAATACACCAAAAACTATGCTTAGGAATAAGATTTTACAATCAGAAACAAATGGAATCAAAATAGAACGCTTAATTTTTAATTATTTTTAGAAAGCTTAGTTTACAAACTATGACAAATCTTATAGATTAAACAATCAAAAAGTTTTTAACGCAAATATTTAATAAAGAAATAAATATTTAGCTAACTGCAATTTTACTGAAATATTTAAAGTTAAAACTTAATTTTTTTAGGATTATCGGGGGTGTTCGAAATTTTGATTTGAAGTATATTATTCGGAATCGATTCGGAGTATATAATTCGATATTGAATCCAAGTAAATCGTTTTAGTTAAAACTCTTTTCGATGTTCTGGACCTCTATCGTACTACATTGATAACTACCTTATATAATTGCTATAAGATCTAAATAAAAACGATTATGTTTAGAGTGTAAATTAATAGGTTTCTGGTTTTCAAGATCTGATCATATCTATTTATATGTATTTGTCTGATCCGATAGTTTATCATAATTTTATTTGATAGATTTATAAAATAAATCGATGTTAGTTGACAATTTTTTTTTCGATAACCCTTATCGATTTGCTTACCAATATTGAGCTCCGGTTCACCCTTAATCGAACTGGCCACAGTTGTATCCATAACTGGGTAGGATTTGATGTATTCCGGGGTCTGGGGACGCGAATCGGCGGGCATGACCACAATGGCCCCATTGGAGGGGCCCAGGTGATGGTGCTGATGCAGCTGCAGGGCGGAATTTGCATAGCCCGGGGGGTTTGCGACCTCGACGGCGGTCTTCTGATGATGGTATATAGCCGCCATATGCTGGGCGTGCAGCTGGGCGTGGTGGGAGGGCTCGAAGTGCGTGGGGGGCAGCTGCGGGGGCTCCGTGGTGCTGACCACCAGGCTGGAGCTGGTGGTGGACTTGTTCACATAGATGACGTTGCTGTGGGGCAGCTTGCTGGCCAGGGGCGCACCTGAGGGGGGCACAGTATCCATTTCTGTGACAGGTGCGACCTGGCGCTGATGATGGAACTCCGTCTGGCTGAAGATGACGGCGCTGCCGGAGGCGCCAAGCTGATGTGGAAGCTGTTGTGGAAGCTGTTGCTGCTGTGGCAGCTGCTGTGGAAGTTGTTGTGGATGCTGTTGTGGATGCTGTTGAGGGGGTTGTCCCACAATCAGCTTGCTGTGCTGATAGTAGGTGGAGACGCTGGTGTTGGGCGGCAGCTTCAACGCGTTCTCCAGATGCGAGCGGCCCCCAACGAGCAGCTGCTGATTGCTGGTGGTGCTGGAGGGGGCAAGGCTAATCACCGACGTCTTGCCACCAGGGCTGCCCTCCAGGGTTGCACTGGACGACTCCAGGGCGCTGCTGCTGGGCTGACAATCGGAACTGTCCGCGGACATGAGCATTTTCACTAGTTAACGGTTTTGATATCGCATATAACAATTATAACACTTGGCCTAAACAGGCATGGTTTGTGGTTAAATAGCCCAAAAGTTGCATATAAGCAACCTTAAAAAACATGCACACTGACACACACACACTCACACTGCTTTAAAATAATAATATTTTGGTTTTTTCAATTATTATTTCAAATTCAAATTATTTTTATTTTAGCACGCGCACGCGTAATGTATATGCTTTAAAATAAATTTTTATTTAAATTTTATAATTTTGTTTTGATAAAATATTTATTTTTTATCCTTTAGCAATATATTTTGCTATTTATTTGCAACACTTAACGCTCACGACGAGTCAAACGGAATAATACGAAACACGTTACGTTACGTTAGGCTGCGTTACGTTACGAGGGAGCGACGACGATCTGCTCGCAGCGCTGTTTCAACGTTGAATGAAAGGAAAATCAACATTCGCATTGGATCTTGTTCAGTTTGCGACGCAGCCGACCCTGAGAGCGCGCGTCGCTGAGAGAGCGCACCAACTGCCAAAGCGAGCGCGCTCTCACGTGCTCTTGAAAAATAATAATGAAACATGTGGCCAGCCAAAACAAAACGTACGCGCAAGCGAGCCAGCAAGTGAGCGAGCGTGCGCGTGTGTGTGAGTGAGCAAGCGAGTGTGTGAGAGAGCGAGATCCCAGCTGAAGTGGAGTCCACGCTCTCCAACGCTCTCTCGCTGTGTGGTTGTAGTTGTAGTTGAGGGTGTTTGTTCTTGTAGCGCTAACCACCCCAAAAATAAAGCAATTTGTCAGCCGCTGCTGCTGCTGCTGCTGCTGCTGCCGCTGCTGCGCTCTTACACATGTCGTTGCAGTTGGAGTCGCAGTCGCAGTCGACGTCAGCGCCAAAGCCAACGCCAACGTCAACGGCAACGCCAACGCCTTTGCCGGCTGTGCACCAAGGTAAGCGCCGTTTCAGCGGTTATTGTACTGAGCGTTACCAATGATTTCAGTTATTTTTTATATTTTCTTTCAGTTTTGGCCAATATCATTGCCAACAGCCTCCACTATAATCATATAAGCCAGTAGTGTTGGCCAAACAATCGATAGCAGTAGCGATCATAATGATAGCAGATTACCCCAGCATCGATTGTTTGGGCTCACAATCGATAAATCGAGGTAAACCATTTTGAGCAGTATTACCAATTTAACGAATGAAGCACGCTCAAATAAAACTAAAAATGGATGAAAATTTCTTTGTTAATCTTAAGATTATTAAGATTAAATAACGGAACATTTTTCTAACCTTTAAAAACAGCCAGAATTGACGGGAAAAACAGGAGTTGTTACAGCTTGCTTAAAAATACTATTTCAAGTCGCTGGTATTTAAGAGAAATAAATATTCCTATTGTAAAATATCTTTATTTTGTCGTAAATTAGTAATAAATATTATATTAATTTTATTAGCGTTTGAAAAAGGGGTTTCCTATCTCAAAAATTGCAAAAAAAATTGTCCTTAAATCGATTAAAATCAAAATAAATGTTTAATCGATTGTTATCGATTGCCGAAATCATCGATAGTTTGATATATTGATGTTCGGCAAACACTAGTTGCCAGCCACGATAAGTTCAATAAAACTTCAGCCAAGTTCAGGCATCGCGTGAAATTGCTGTTTTGTGTTTTCGCTGCTTTATTTATGTAATTTATTTAATTACTACTTGGCTTGGTAATTAAAATTATATCACCAGAGTGGAGAGTGGGGAGAGTTGGGAGAGTGGAGAGTGGAGAGAGGGGGGTATTGCATTGCAGTCATTGACATTCGTGGCGTTGACATTTCGTTATAAATATTTACATGCAGGCGAGAGACGATCGACGATCGTTGGCTTGAAACGCTCGCCTAGGTCAATGTTAAATTTTCCCATTTTCCAATATTCATTTCCTGCCTAGAACAGAACAACAACAACAAATGCCACGTGTGGGCTCTCTTCGGCGCTCTCTCTATCTCTCTCAGAGCATCTTTTTCTCTCTTTTCTATCAAGGCTGCGCTGCTCTTGATATATAGGTTTTCCTATACATTTTCACGCTTTTCCTCGGCTTGTTTGCGTGGGTGTTGCCCACAACAGACATACCAAAATATATCTCTATATATAAGTATATTTGGCTTTTCGGCGTATTTGCTGCTTGAAAAAATGTTTTCCTTCGACATATTTTGGGCCTAGGGGCAGGGAGGTTGCTTTTGTTTTTCCTATGTTTTATGGCATTTTAAACAATAACAAATTTGTAGCGCAGTGTTTATGGCGTTGTCTAGGGCGTGTCTTAATGCAGTTTATCGAATGTTTTCATTAACAGCGACAGTCAGAAAGAGAAACATTTGCTAGTGATACCTATGGCACTATCAGATTTCCAGCATTTTTAGACCCTTTACTTTAAAAAAGTAAAAAGGGTCTATTAGTTTAGTGCAAAGAGGAAATGTATGTAACACCCAGATGGAGGCGTGGCAGACCCCACAAAGTATATATATTCTTGATCAGGACGACAAGCCGAGTCGATATAGCCATGTCCGTCTGTCCGTCTGTCCGTCTGTCCGTCTGTCCGTCTGTCCGTCTGTCTGTCTGTCTGTCTGTCCGTCTGTATGAACACCTAGATCTCAGCAACTATAAGAGCTAGAGACACCATATTCGGGATTCAGGTTCCGCTATTCAGTAAGCAGCACGAGTTTGTTTTAGATTTTGGATACCTCCCCCCCTTCCCCCGTAAACCGCAAAAAGCTGCTGTAGCCACAGTTTTGAAGCTATTGATTTGTAATTTGGTATTTGACTAGTTTATGACATTCTCTATCGACGATGTGAATTTCGTTTCGATCGGATAAGAAACAGCGAACATATGCCACAGACAATTTGCCGCACTAGGCAGAGGGGGGGTGGTGTGCCTTGCATACGCAGGAAGCTTAGAGTGTGTGCGTCTGATTGTGTTTGTATGTACATATAATCAAAGTAAAGGGTCTCCTACGGTCGGTTACGTCCGACTGTAGCCTCCGTTTGTAATCGGATAGAATGCTGCTGTTCCACTTTTTGTACCAGGAAAGTAAGTATTAGTATTACCAGATAAATAAATAAATACTTATAAATAAAGCTTAAGCATTAAAGCTACTTCATGAAGTATTTTATGAACTGACTGCTACGTATAAACGACGATTTATTGTAAAAAGCAATTACAATAAGAACTTTGTCGAAAAATGAAGTTCTGCACACAAAGGGAAAGTAAGAGAGAGAAATTATGTGAGAGATATATAGCGAGAAAGAGAGAGAGCGCAGAGTAATGGTGGAAGGTAGCTTAAAGTGCACTCCAGGGTTAAGCATCAGCCATGGCGCAGTTCAAGTGGAGGTCAAGTTCAATGAGCGCTCAAAATGCGCAGCCAAAGAAACATTTTCAGATACAGCTACAGATACAGATACAGATAAAGATACAGATACAGATACAGATACAGATACAGATACAGATACAAATACAGATACAGATACAGATACAGATACAGATACAGATACAGATACAGATACAGATACAGATACAGATACAGATACAGATACAGATACAGATACAGATACAGATACAGATACAGATACAGATACAGATACAGATACAGATACAGATACAGATACAGATACAGATACAGATACAGATACAGATACAGATACAGATACAGATACAGATACAGATACAGATACAGATACAGATACAGATACAGATACAGATACAGATACAGATACAGATACAGATACAGATACAGATACAGATACAGATACAGATACAGATACAGATACAGATACAGATACAGATACAGATACAGATACAACTGCCCATTCCAGGATATAATTTTGTGATTCAAGTGATTCAGTGATTTCGCAACGTCATCAAGTTGTTATCATGTTCATGATCATGATCAACTTTAGGCTGCGTCATGACAATGCAGTTGGCGCCACTCAACGGTGTGAGAGAATGAGAAACAGAGAGAGAAAGATAGAAAGAGATGGAGAGTGAGAGAGAGCAGAGGCGAATGTACCCCTGGCAAGTGTCATTGGCTTTGCAGTTCAAGCGAAACGCATCGGATATGCCCCAGATAGGCCTGACTTTTTGTTGTTTTCAACTGAATTGTTGTATTAAATTGTGTATTTAAACTTTAGCAAAATATTTGAAATATTTAAGTAAGCACTATATTTAAAAATTCATTATTTAGATTTGTATAACAATTACTAAAATTAAAAACTCTAAATAGAAATTTATTAAAAGTAAACTCAAAAGATGCAGAAATAAGCTCTACTTGATCTAATTATAATTTACAGTCTGTAATAATTGATAAATCGACTATGAAATTTAAGTAAATATTTATTATAGTTAAAATTCAATCTTATTATTATTACATAAATTTTTCAGTTAGTTAAGTACTATAGTATTGTAACGTTAATTACCCATCCGCATTTTATCCTAAGTCTAACTAACTAACTCAAGACGTCGAGGTGAGTCGATACAGCCATGACCATCTGTCCGTCTGTCCGTACGTATGAGCTCAATTTTTGGTATGCAGGTTTTCCTATCCTTCCGTTCGTACCAACCTAGGCACATAAGTTTTGGTATTTGGGTTCTCCGATGCAGCAAGTTTTGAAAGAATTCAATTATAAAGTAGACAGAATAAAGATGTAAGCCAGAGGAAATGAGGCCTTCAGGCTGAGTCTGATATCTATATGGTTCAATCAGTCCAGCTCATAAATCGGTTAACGTCAATAATATAGCCGAGGCTTAATCAGCCTGACCTTACAACAGCTGCCTCCCACTCTCCCTCTCTCACTCAATTGAGTACTCTCATTTCTGGCTGACACGCGTGTCGCAGATCTCTCTCTCTCTCTCTCTCTCTCTCTCTCTCTCTTGCTCTCTCTCTCTGATGTAAGTTGAACGACTCTTGATGACTTTTTCCTTGGTAGTTTGTCGCCTCAACTGTTGCTTCTGCCGCTGTTTTTGTTGTTTCTCTTTTTGCACATCAAAAAATAAAAAACAGCAACTGTTTGACAGAGAGACAAAATAAACTTCCTTGATAACTTGTTAACAATTTGGGCAAGTAGTATTGTTGTTGTTTCTGGGCTCTAGAACCGCGAAACCAGTTTGATTTTGTTTTTGTTTTCGCTGTGGATTGCGCAACTTTTGAACTTGCCATCCAATACGAATACGAATTCTGCCCAAAATGCTTTGTGGGTTAGAGACGGGGTCTCTCGGCTACTCCATAGACGGTTTACTATATATACGCCATACCATCTGCTCAGTGTTAGCTTATTTGCCATCTAACCATGTATTCGTATCTGTATCTGTTAATGTATCTGTATCTGTGGCTATAGCTCTCGCTCTCACTGTATATTATAATTAACGCACAATGAGAAGGTGCGTGTTCCGTCTGTCCCTCTGTCTGTCCGTCTGTCCGTCCGTCTGTCCGCCTCGTTTGTTGGTGTTCATGAACTCGGTCAATTTGAAGGCCAACAATTTGCGGCGTACGCATAAAAAAATATGTTTTTTGTCGGATTGAGTTAGCGCTACGCTATCTAGAGGGTAGCCTGACATTATCATAGGGTTCAAGCGCCTGATATTATATGTTCTTGAAGCATTTGCTAATTTATTAGCCTTCGCTATATCTCATACAATGGGTAGCAATCAGTTTCCTTTAGTAAAAATGTATTTCTATCAAATTGATATCTGTTTTTAATAAATATATCAAATAAAATTGTGTTTCCATTTGATTTTAATTTTTTTTAAATGTTTGGTAATTTTTAAAATTAAAGTTAAATTTTAAGCCAATTTCAAAATTTTTATAAATATTTATTTAAGTTAGTTTGTAATTTTCATTGAAATTCTTATTAAATTCTTGTTAAATTTGTCTTAAATTCTAATTCAATTTTTGTTTTAATGCTGCTTACATTTTATTTATTTTTAGCTACATTTGATTTGTATTATTTTTTTTAACGTTATGCCTAAGTTTTCTTACAAAATGAATACAAATTTTGGCTGAAACTTTACTCAATTATTGTGTAATATCTTTAATTGTCTGATGTTAATACAATTTTTATAAAAATATTTAAAGCAATTTTTCTAAAATATTTGAAGATTATCCAAATTTAGTCTACATTTTTATTGGACTTAAAGTGTATCTAAAACTTCGACTTAGACGTTGCTCTTCATATAGATGTGTTTTTTGTGTACTCTCGAGCAATTTAATTTTTGCGTGGCTTTTTTTATGTTGCCAGATTTTGACGTTAAGTGTGCTGTTTTTTTTTTTATATATATATTTTTTTTGCGAGGTTGGTGATTACGCATAATTTTCGGCTGTCCAGAGAGATCTCATGATGTCATGCGACAGCCACAGACAGGAGCGAGAATTGAGAGAGAGAGAGAGAGAGAATGAGAGAGAGACAGAGAGAGAGAGAGAGATAGAGAGAGAGATCGCTGGAGAACTACGGAAATCAGGGGAGTTTACCCAAATAATTGTTCAAGGCTACGTCGAATAGTTATGGTGAAATTCTAGCTGAAATTCAAGCGCTATTGTAAATAGGAAAGCGCTTTACTTATAACAGGCACTGTATTGTTATCGCTGCATTTGAAATGCATTAGATACTGGGTGTTAATAGGTCTTTGTATGCCCGCATGCCCAAGTTCCAGTTCTATTCCCGTTCCCTTCCGCTTATTAGAAATGACACCATGTAATTGTTTATAATGTCGTAATGCCGATTGCCTATAAAATGCGCCGCTTTCAACTAACGTAACTAAAAAAAAATATAAAAAAAATATAAATAAATAAAACTTGAATAATAATAAACACACACACACACACACTCACACATGCACACACACATACACTCGTACATGCACGCTTATCGGTTATCGTTGTTATCAGCGGACAGCAGCGAAAAATGAAGGTCAGCAGCACAAATTCCTGATGGCTGCTTATCTATTTTACCCACAAACACCAACATCAACACCAACACACATACAGGCATACACTGAGAGAACACACAGACGCACACACGGGCGCGTCACACTGATAAAAATAGCTGCGAATAGTCAGCAAATTGTCACTGTCAGCGCCGGCAAACCCGTTGGGTTCATTGAAGTGCAAAATATTGTTGCCTGATATTCTTTATAGTTCCACCAAGGTAACTTATAAATCAACCCATAAGTTATTAGCACTTCTAAACATTTCAAATTTATTTCCAGCAGCTTATCAAAGGTTAGCCACACTTTTCAGACAATATAGAAATAAAGCATGCTTTAAAATAGTACTTAGAAATGCTTCTAACCTAAAAGTAAGCCTAGAAGTAAGACTAGAATCACTTTGAAATGAATCATAATCACAGTTTTAATTTAATAGCAATATTTTTATGAGATATTTCACAGTTTCGTTAAGTGCTTTGTTTTAATAAAAATTAAATTTTAGTTTAACATTTAATTATAAAATTAAAATAGCTCACAAATCCACCTTAAAGTTATTAGCACTTATAAAAAATTTGGAATTTATTTTGCTTACAATATAATACTTTAAAAATAATCACAAATTTAAAGCGATTCAGTAGTACTTAAAAGTATTTAAAAGTGAATCATATTTTATACATATGTCAAAATTTTTATTGGATTTTGAAATGTATATAATTTTTCTAAATATTTTATTATATCTTATAATACTTGGAGTATTGATCAGTTTAAATTTAAACGGAATAAGGTTGTTTATAGAACACTCGGATTTGTTAAAAGTTAAAAAGCCATAATATGACTAAAATCAAACTTAACCAAACTTTTCTTTTTGGTTTAAATAATTCTTACTATATTTTTAGTTAAATGAAAAAATTCAGAATAATAATTTATTTTAATAGAGCTCACATTTTACATAATTTTAAATCGTGTATTATTTTCCGATTCAAAGAAAAATATACTTATTTCAATTGTATTAGTATATTTCTTCCATATTTTCAATTACATTTTCAATTATCGCCGATATCTTCGAATAAATATACATATACATATGTATCTTCGATAAGCGAGCTTTGAACCAGTTCTTCGGAACTAGCTAAAAATAATCAAAACAAAATTATACAACCCAAGCAATCTCTAGTTTAAATTTGATGTATACATATTATATTATTCGATTAATTTTTAAAGGGTATGATATAGCTCATCAATTACCCAACACTCAACATGTTTAGTTTGCTTATCAAATTGCGGACGTATTTTTGTAGTTTTTCGCGCAAAAGGTGAAAATTCGATAAGGGTTTTTCAAGGTCCGCACAACAGCAGCTCGTAAGAAGCGCGTGCAATTAATGATAGGGTTTAGTTATTACACAATATCTGGAAATGGGGAAGGAATCGAGAGGCGGGAAAGCAGAGCGATAGAAGAAGAGCTGGCAGCTTTCAACAAAATGCAGAGGCTTTTATTATTATTAGCCAAGGTCGGTGAAATTTTTGTGCGAAATCAGCATGGTATGGGGTGTTATTTGTGTTATTTGTTCTTTTGGGAGATATGTTTAGACCTGTTAAATGCCAAAGTAAGCAAGGGTCCGAATGTGCGATTATTTGATTGGCAGCCCGACCCTGACGGTGCTATCTGAGTATTTTGAACTGCGTGCGCGTTTCGCAGTTGCTGCCCTTGGCTGCGATGTGCATAATCAATAAAGAATATAATACTATATAGATAATACAATATAGACTCAACTTAACACAATTACTATCTCTCGGTTTTTCTATATATGCCATGACTTTTCTTGAACTCTTTTAGATTGGATTCTCTGGAACTTTTCCGGCCTGTTCTATTGTCTGTACTTGAACTCGTTTCGCTGCGCTTTTTTTCTATGCCACAATTTTCCGGCAAAGTCTTGGATCATTTATCATGCCGTCTCTGTCTTTCGCTGTCTTGCGTCTCGCTCTCTCGATGCTCTATTGTTATTATCAGTGGACATGCAAGGGCAGGAAGCGCAAATGCATTTCATTGTGCCCAAAGGCTTATCACACTGAGAAATTAATCAGGCAACTGCAGCAGACGCCTCCACTTGAGCATAGAGAAAGAGATACAGATAGAAAATGAGAGAAAGATAGAGAGAAAGAGAGAGAGAGAGAGAGAGAGGTAATGCCAACTGGGGCGCATTGAACGTTTAATGATCTATCCCAATAGCTGCAGCTCATGCACATGCCCCGCTTTGAAAAGTGAACTCGACATTGAAAAAAGAAAAAAAAAAAGAAAGAAAGAAAGAAAGAAAGAAAAGAAATGAAACAAACAACAATAACAACAACAAAGGCAGCATGATCATTACAATTATCAGCAGCAGCTGTGCGGCAGAGATGCAGTCAGCTGTGCTGGCACTTTAGCTTCTTTATGGCCAGATCTGGCACTTTTTAAAATGCAATTAATTTGCATGCAAAAATTAATGTTAGGGGTGGCGTGTGGAATTAGTGTTACAAGCTGATTCATCTAAAACTTTACTGAGTGCGGGTTCAAAAAATAATTATATATGAGATAAAAAACTCTCATTACTAATTTATCATTAACCCTATTATACATATATACACTTGTATATATGTATATATATAATAAAAGCATTACTTAACCCTAACAATAAAGAGTCGACAGAAAATTTAAAATACAAATTAAGATTAAATATATTATAAAATCTAATGTAATAATAAAAGTTCATTAAATCTTTAATCTTAGCCAGAAATTTGGCGAAATGTCATCCAACAAAATAAAATATATATACATAATTAATTAAAATGCATTCTAAAATTAAAAAAAAATTTACTTTATTTTAAAAAAATAGCTGGTTACTTTTAATATATTGGGTTGCCATATATAAATAAAATATTTTTAAATTTTATATTCATTTATTTTAATTAATTTATAATTTTTGCTTTTAAATTCATTATCAGGCTTAGCGTATGTATTTTTAGCTTATACAAGCTTTTAGCCATTATATTGTTCCGATCTAGCTTATTTAGCTGAAACTCAGTCATCACTGGGGCCAGCGTAGATTGAGTGCAAACTGTGTGAAGTTCAAAGCCACTGGAAGCCTCTGCGGTCTGCAGTCGCAGCTCCCTCTTCCCCTCTCCCCATTTCCCCCCAACGCTTTTCACGTTCTCTAGCCACGATCGCGTCCCCTTTCCCCCCCCCCCCAGCCCCCTCTCAGTTCCCTCTCGCACTATCTGCATCTCTGGCTGGCTGTGTTGATGTAGGTTCGGTTTGTCTTCGTTTCTAATGGGGCTGCTGCACTTTTGCTTTTCCGCTGCACAGATTTTTCCTCGCTTGTTTTTCGTTGTTGTTGCTGCTGATGTTGTTGCTGTTGATGTTGTTGTTGTATCTGCATCTTTGGATTTTTCCACTCACATTTCTTCGCACACATTTCACTGCGATCGTCGAGGGTCTTTAACCCTTTCCGCAGTGCAATGCACTCGCTCCGCATGCCGTTGCTGACGACGACGACGACGACGAGGCGTCCACAACTTCATATTCCACTTCAGCTCTCGCTCTCTCTCTGTCTCTCTCTCTTCTCTCTCTCTCTCTCTCTCTCTCTCTCTCTCTCTATCTCTTTCAGTGTAGTGCAAATTTCTTCTTGCGCATTCTATGTATCTGCAGCTCTAGCTGTATCCGTAAATGTATCTATATCTATAGCTCTGGACTAGGCTAACGCACAGTGTTGCCAATTTGAAAAAAAGCTTTTTATAGCGAAAAATATATGCAAAAATTCCGTAATTCCGTAGTATGTGCTTTAAATTAAAGTTATTAATTTAGTTTTTTTTTTATTTTTTTAGTAACTAATGCAATAATTTATAAGTTTTATACTTGTAGCATTAGGATAACATATCGAAATAAATAAATAAAAATAGGCCTCTAATTGTTTGTTATATTTTATAGTATAAAATGTATACCCTATACCGGATTTAGATATACACATTTGTATATATTTTTTGGAAAATTGTGGTAATATTAAAATTCGCTATGGTAAAAGTTGTTATAAATAGTAACGGCAAACCATAAAAATTGAAGTAAATAATTTTATGCATATAAAAACATTTACAGTGTATGAAACCATATATGCAACCGTTTTCATATAAATAGCGCAGTTAAAAAATTGAGCATTTTTTAAATATATATTTAATATTTAATATTTATGTATGAAATTTTTTTAAATTTTAGAAAAAGCTAACAAAACAGCAGAATTATTTAAAAAAAAATATCCGCTTTCTAGCAACTGATCTTCACAAACAGCCAGATCTGGCGGTAAAAAAGCGGCTTTGGCAACATTGCTGGGGTGCATTGACGCCCGGTACATTGCACTGCGTGTGTCTCTATCTCTGTCTCCCTCTTTTTCCCCCTCTCTCCCTCTCCCCATCTGTCTCTCTGCAGCACAACAGTTTTGTAACTGTTGTTGAGGGTTAGACGCTGTGGCAGTTGGTTCTGCTAGCTGCAACTTTTTGCAGCTATTTCTGCTGCCAATGCGCGCTGATCGTGTTTAGTTTGCCTGATAAGCTGCGCGAGTGAGGGAGAAGGGGAGCGATGGGGTGGGGAGGGGAGAGAGAGGGAGAGGCGGAGAATGAGTTTATTGACTTTGTCAGTTGCACGGCCACGCATGTGCCTCGGCTCTGGGCTCTGGCCAAGTTGAATGCACTTGGAAATTGGAAATTGCCGCACGTGCTTTGCCTAGCTATGATTACGCCATAGAAAATAAAGAAAAAAATAGAGAAAATAATGCTAAATCGCAGGCCTGGTACTAACTAGCCAAAGCCAGCTATTAGCCGAGAAAGTTGCACAGTCTTCACACATTGTTAACGCTTATTTTGTTAGCCAACTCTCAGCTCCGACCATGATTGATTAGAATGCGCTGCAAGCGGAAACTCAAGCCAATGCTAGATCAATTATAGGTCAAATTCTAAGTTAGCTGGTTCAAGGCATATATCTATTATTTGAAGACTAAATTCTGAATATTGACACTAATTAATAAATTATTAAATCACTAAAAATTTGCAGCGTTTGCTAATAGTGCTTGGTTTATCTAGAATTTTTAGTTTTGGTTCTATTTATGTATTTTAATAAAACTTATTGGTCTTATATATATTGAAAAATATCTTTTTTTTTAGATATTTTCATAAAATGTATTCCGCTTTTGAAAAGTTTTTGGTGTGGAAGCTGGCAACTATGAAACTATGCCTAAAATAATTTTCAAAACAAAAACAAAATACCAATAAGGACAGAGCAGATCAGGCTACAGTCGGACGTAACCGACAGTCCTTTATATTGTTAGAGTGGAAAATAGGGAGTTATCAAAATTCTACTGCATAAAAGTAGATTATAACTTAAATATTCTAAACATTCGATCATACATTTAATCTATATGTCATGGATGTTTTATAACAGAGTAAACATTACACGTAGAATTAATTAATAATTAAATATATTTTTTTTTTATATTTAATAGGAATTTTAATGCATATCTTCAGCGTACTCGTATTTCCTAACTAATCAAAAGGTTTGTAGGCTATCAACTCTTGGTATTTGGACTGGGCGTTTTAGTAAGTCAATCAGTCAGGCAGTATCAATAGAGAGAAAGAAAGGGAGAGAAAGAGAGAGAGAGGGAGAAAGAGAGAGAGAGAAAGAAAGAGAAAGAGGGAGAGTGAGAGAAAGAGAGAGAGAGCTCTCCAATTAGGCGCAGCTGCCATCGGCTATATACGTACATATATCAATGGCTTATGAAATGTGCAGAAACTCCTTGAAAAAACAAAGCATTGAACAAGCTTTTTCTTTTGTTTTTTTGGTGTTTTTTTTGGCAAAACATAATAAGATTATGTGATACAGCGCAAGAGAAGGAGATCAAGTCCAGGCCAAGTCTGAGGCGCTGACTGGGCAACTTGTATTGACTTAAAGCACAGAAATTACAATTCGTGCGAAAGTGAATGACCTCCATTAACCGCCATTAAGCGACAGCGGAGAAGACAAGAGAGAGACAAGGCACAGAACAAAAGCCCCAGTTCCAGACACAGCTCCAAGCTCCAGCTTTTTGTCCGTCTCTCTGTCCGATTGTCGCTCTTGGCCCGAGAGCCTTTTGGCTCATATCAAGCTTAGCATAATAATTAGTAAGCCAAAACCAGAGAGCTAAAAATGTTTCTTTATTGGTTCTCGCTATCGAATGCGACTTCGACTCCGGATTCGACTTCTCCGATTCGGAGTCCGAATCGGATTCGGATTCCGAATCGGATTCGGATTCCGAATCGGATTCGACTTCTACTGCGACTTTGGCTTTGGCTTTGCTCTATGGCCAACTGGCCAGGAATTTGAAACCTGTTTGAAAGACGGCAGCAAACTTTGTACGCGCCTAGCATAATTTGATTTCGCGTGTAGTTTTTTTTATGATTGTTGCTAATGTTTGCCGCTTCCACTGCCATAATTTATGAATGCCAGCTAAACGTAGCGCCAGTGCCCTCCTCACTAGGAAGTTGTTCGGGTTTAATGTACGCATAAGCGTACAGCGTGTGGGCCAAAAGCCAAAGCGACAAGTTGATTTAGGAGGGGACAGGGGACAGGGGGTTTGGACTAACTGTAGGAGGCAGGTGTTGAGGCTAACACGTTGTTCGCAGTTCGTTTTCGATCGCCTCTAGGTCGATTGGATCAAGGGGCGGGTGTTGAGCCACCGATGATGTGATCTCATCTTGGAATACAGATATCATAAAGAGCAGCAAGAGCTAACAATTGGCAGGCGAAAGTGAGAGAGAAATAGAACAGAGAATGCAAAGAGGAGCAAAGAGTGAGAGGTGAAAGAAATAAGCAACTTTTAGCTATGGCTTAACTTAACTTTATTCCCGGATCTATAAATATTATAAGCTCTAGATATGTCTAGTTATCGATACTCTACATTCTAACATCTTATTTGTTATATATATGTATCTTTATTTAAATCTATACATAATAGAAATGTCATTCTGTAGTAAACCTTATCTAATTGCCTATATACTAATATTAGATGTTACTTCTATATGATATAGTCCAGGGATTTTTATTAAATCTTGTCAGTAGCTGCATTTAGTAATTTAAAATGTATCTGCAAAGTTTTATTAAGATAGCTTTTCAAATATAAAAGTTGTGCACTATGGAATTCCGAATATACGGAGGTATAATATTGCAGATCTTCAAATATACATACAAATAGTTTATGGCAAATTAGCACACCTTCTGCCATGGAGAGCAGCTTATAATACCCTACGTTAGGGGATATAAATTGCGAATTGTCTTGGGCAAATACTTTCAATCGAAAAGCCGTCGAGTCATGCGATCGCCCAACGGCCACAAAAGTCAAACACCCCGTGCATAGAGGTCATTACTACCATGCCAATTCACTGCAGAGGCAGGGGGCATGGCCAAGAGCGTCAGTCGGTTGCAACAGCGCAACAATGCCACTTTCTACCACATGTGGCATGAACTGGCATGCAAAATACTAGCCAAAGAAAAACAGCAAACAACAAAAACAACTTAAAAACTGGTATGCAACAGCTGATGACGCGTAGCCGCTGCAAATGATGATTGTGAAGAGCTGCAGAGGAGAAGGAGAGGTAACGGGCCTGCCTGCTCGAATGCTCTAGCTGTCTCTCTCTCTCTCCCTCTCTCTCTTTCTCAGTTTGTCTCTCTGTGTGTCTGTCTGCATGATTCAGTATGCGGCTTGTGTGTTGATCGCAGGTCGCTGCACTCCCAGCGAGCGTTGGCTGCAGTCAACAGCATTCAGTGGAGCATTCGAGTGAGTTTGCTGGGCAACTATGCTAGTGATACTAGCAACAAACAACAACAACAACAACAACAACAACAACAGTGCAACAACTGCAACAACAATCGAACAACAGTGCAACAACAGGCGCTGCTAAAAGTTGACTGACACCCAGACGCCAGGACTTTAACCCAAGCAAAGTGAAATTGTTGGCCAAAGTCGCTGCACTGTCTCTCCCTCTCTCTCTCTCTCTCCCTCTCTCTCTCCCTCTCTCTCTCTCTCTCTCTCTCTCGCTCTCTATGCATTTCTCTGCCTATTCCCGGGAATTGGGAATTTCCACGTGCTTTTGCCAATGGGAAAATTGGCTCAACAGCCAATCGCCGCAATCATTTCGTTGTTTTGTCGCTTTTTGTGAAAGTTTTTTCGGCATTTTTCCTTTTTTATATTTATTTATTTTTTGTTTTTTTTTGTTTTTCTTCGAGTTTACAGCGTAATTTATAGTTTATTAACTTTATAGAGCGAGTGCAACGACTGGAAAGCAACTAATGCCATCTGATTGCATTGATGATGCATATTTTATTTTCCCTGCCTTTTTTGTTCGATTTTTCGCTGCTTTTTTGGAGGTCACGTTCATGCCGTGGGTGCCAAAAAAAAAAACAACAAAAAAGCAGTGAAAGTGCCACGAAATTTGTGGATTTGATGAACTACAATTCATGACAGAACTTTAAAAATTAAAGTAAATTGTATGAAAGAAATGCAACAAAATTATAGAAAATTGCATATTAATTTTTGTACTCAAAAATTTATATATTATCTTGAAATCAGGGATCGCAAATAATATTTTTTTATTTTTATTTCAAAACTTATAATAATTGCGATGCCTGGTAAATATCGGAAACAAAGTATGTATTTTATATTTAAATCTTCAAATAAAACGTTAAAGAATCAACTATTAATTCCATAGATCATAAAGTCTATATAGAACGCCTTGTTTATCACTTTAAAATTTACAAAAAAAATCGAATCTTATCTTTTTGAAGAAAGATTATTGTAAGGTTTAGGGCTAATGTAGATTAGCCTAGTCCAGTCTATTGTTTTTACTCAAGCATAACCAAGTCAGACTTAGTCTAGTGCAGTGAATTATAATTCTTTCAGCTCTGGCAATTTCTTTAAAGTAATTCGGACTTTAAAATGACTCAATTCAGCTCAAGCACTGCTTACACATCTGTTTCTGCGAAAAGCGAAGTTTGGAAAAAAACAAGAACATAAAAACTAAACCCCAACACCTTTCGAAAGCGCATAAACAAAGCACGCAGGCGTATATACATACATAAAAAACTTTCAGACAGATCTAGACAAACATATAGAGACAATCCAGTATCCAGTAATAGTAGCTAACAATAACAAAAGAAAAATGGCGTCTGCGGCTTTGGGCCAGAGCTGAGGCGGAGGTGAAAAGAACGAAGAAAGAGACCAAAAAATAAATAAATAAAAAATAAAAGCATAAGAAGCAGAGAAGAAGAAAAAACAACATTACCTAACTGACTTTGGACACTGGAATTTTGTTTATTTGGGACAAGTTCACTGGCAGCGCCAACAACAACAACAACAAGGGAAATATTCTATAGAATGTACGGTATAAAGATCTGACAATCTGACGATCTGACAAACTGACAAACTGACATAATGTCCGTCTGTTTTGTAATACTACTTTGGCGGCTTGATTTTCATTTTCTTTTACGCTCATATTTGTTTACAACTTTTGGTTTTCTTTTTACTTCGTTTCTGATTCTGAATTCGGCTTTTGTTGCTTTTCTCTTTTTTTTTTGTTCTTTATTCTCTTTTTTTGGCGACTTAATGACTTTCTACTTTTTTCTCTCTCTTTCTCAGGCACTTGTTTTGTTCTTGGATATAGAAGAAGCGCGCAAATGTTGGGCTAGAGAGCTCTACGAAGCGAGTCTTATGTAATGCGCTATGAATTATGCTGTTTGCTTTATTTGCAGCTTTCGTAAACAAAGCAATTTTCAAAGAGGAAGTCAACAACATGGAGTCGCTGTCAATTAACGGTATTTAGCTGAATCATTAAGAGTTTGTTATTATAGAAAATTTGAAAAAAAATTGGCAAAGGAATTCGCTGAATTTTATTAAGCTTAAAGCTCAGTGGCAATTCTTAAGCTCTCTAAGTCTGTGCTCTTTAAAAGCAGTGCAAGGAGTATCAAAATAATGCCAGTTATCGGCCATAATAACACACAAATATATATATAGTACAAATTGCATTTATAAAGAGGTTAAAGCACCCGAAATCAGGCTGAAATTAACAACAAAATTCGCTTCCCTTTGGCTGCGCTTTTTAATAAAGAACTTCATTTTTGTTTCTGTTTAATATTTGCACATTAAACATTACGGAAAGCGTTCAAACAACGCATTTTCAAGTTTATTAACAGCGGAACAACAACACAAATACTACTGCTCGATAAAATTAATAAAAAAGTGACGAAAACATCAAGACAAAGACGAGGAGACATACGAAAAAGCAGTCAGGTGGTCTGACGGGCGTTAACCAGTGGCGTCGTCAAAGGGGATCTTTTTGTAAACTAAAATTAATTTTTAATTTATTTAATATGCATAACTTATCAGTAGAGAGAACTTAAAACTAGTAGCAATTTGTTAAAAGAGTTTTAATTTAATATATTAAAAGTTAAAAGAAGCAACGCTTTATTAATTTTATTTTACTTTTTAAACAATTTAAAATATTCTCTCTGTAACTTTAAACTTTAGCCTACTATATCCAAAATTACATATCCACAGCTTTGATGACAACTGAGATTAGCAATTTTAAAGCGCGGCGAGAGAAATCAAAGTGGTATAATTTATATAAAATAAAAATTGGGAGTGCTAAGTTTAAAGAACGGAAGGATAATTTTATAAGGTGGGTGGGTTTGTGTATATTTGATTTATTCATTTAACCAACTGGGATTGACAAGTTTAAAGAACAATAAGAGAAATCGCATTACGATAAATTGTCGTGTTATGTTATTATAATACTAAATTTAAAGCCTCTCCAGCTGCCAGTTATGTCTCCAAATTTAGTCAAAATTTATATACCCTCTTGGAAAGGGTGTACCGGGCATGCTGCGTGATTTTGAAGCACCCCTTTTTAGCCGTTGCGTCACTGTGCAAAGGCTGCAGTTGCTGCTCTTGGACTGCAGTCTGTGCTGTGTTTGCTTTATTGGCTTTCTCTCTGCTTCTCTGCTTCTCTCTTTGCTCTTTGCTCTTGTGCTTTTTGCACATGTTGCTTTATTTTATTATTGTTTTTTGTTGCTGTTTTTTACTGCTTTTTTAGTCGGTGGTCGTAACGGGGTGAATGTCATCAGGATTTGTGCAAGTATTTGCCAAGCGGTCAATTGCCTCTGCGTCTTCTGCTTGTTGTTTTCTGAAATTTCATTTGTCGCTTTTGATTGTTTGTTTGTTGTTGTTGCTGTTGTTGTTGTTGCTGTTCATAAAGTGTGTGAAACGCTGACGAATGCATTCGATATGTATGCCTGTAGTATGTATATTTGTGGGTACACATGTTTGTTTAATGACACGATTATACAATCGTGACGCGATACTGAATAAATGTATATGGGAATTGAATGGAACATAACAAATTGCAAATCGAGCACCGCAAATTGCCCTCGAAATGCAGTTTTAAATCGGTTTATCAGTTATATTTTTGCCACTGTGACTAATTTAATGGGCCTGGAGTTGCAGAAAGTTGCAGTTAGGATTTAGAGTTAAGATTGATTTAATGCAGATTTATTTATATGAAATAACTTTAAATTGTAAGCTCTTTAAATTTAATACTGTATCATTGGGAATCATTTATTTGAGAATTATTTAATCAGAGTTTTCTTTTCAAATATTTAAATGTGATTTCATTTTGATGTAATACTGTTCCTCCTGGCTTTTCAAGCAGACAATCAAGAGGTTTTAAAAGTTAAATTATTTTAGAAATTTAGTACAATTATTGAAACATTTAAAAGTTTTTAGTATACAAATTATTTAGCAATTGAAGGTGAGAATTCGGGCTCGACGTCAAGCAATGGAAGATTTGAATGAAAAAATTTGGCTTTGGTCAGATAGTACTATTTCGAATGTTGCCCACATTCTCATCAGTGCAATTAATTAGCAATTAATAAGTCAAACTAATTAATTTAAAAATGTAGTATAATTTTTGAAAAATGTATAAAAATTCTATAACTATTTCTCAATATTTCATTAAGATAAAAGTACGCCTATTTAAATATTTTTCCACTAAAAACTTTCCTTTTTTCAATGCACAATTCCAAATAAATGGAAATACTTTAATAGTAAGCTCTACAGTGGTTTTTAAAAAGCAAACCTACGCTGCAAAAATCTTAAATAAATACCAAACATTTGCCTAAGGCCTGGCAACTGCTGAACTTTCGGTTAAGCGCGTAATTGACTTTCGTGAAAAAACCAACATTTGTAAGTCAATGAACCAAGAGGACAAAACCAGCTAGATACGGGGCGAATGCTTTCTGTGGACCATGGACTGAAAGCCAAGGCAAGGCAAGAGGCAGGCAAGAGGTGGGCAAGAGGGAGAGCAGAAAAGCAAACACTCCAAGAGCATAATAACAACAACGTCCTTGCTTCAGTTGAACAACAACAAAAGCAACAAATAACCAGAATGGACAGAAATGAGCAGATCAGTCGAAGGCGCTCGACTGTAGAATACACAATTATTTAAAAAAAAAAGGTATTAACCCTGTTTTCCCATTTTTAAAATGAGCACAGGGTATAAATATCATACGAAGCGCAGCAGCAATGCTTCTTCTTCTTACTTTTTATATCAATATCAATGCGCTTTTCATGCTAGATAAATAAAATAGTATAGAGTCAATATTCGGAATAACATCCTTCTATGTTTGCTTTAACGTTTGCTATTTAACCTTTAACGAGCAATATTATGGCTATGAGGTTTTTATTGATTTGGGAGTAAAGTAGGTGTGGCAACCAACATTAAAAAAAAACCTTGTCTGCGTAATGTATATATTTAGTTATATTCCAAAAATGAGCAGTCTAGCTTTCATAGTTTCCGAGATCTCAGCGTTTATACAGACAGATATGGCGAGATAGACTTAGCTCGCTCTGATGAAGAATATATATAGTTTGTGGTATCTGCCACGCCTGCTTTTGCCTTGTACAAAGTTATTAAGCCTGTTTGTAGCCACTGCATGGGTACAGGGACTAATGACAACAACTGTGACTACAATGACTTGGCAAAACTGCTCGATTACTGGCATTCGCTCAGTGTATCGGTTATATATGGCATTTCCTTCGATGCCGATGTCGATGCCGATCCGATGTCGATGCGACTGAGCTGCCGCTGTTGTTGGGTTAGTTACCTCCAGCTCGATGGCAATGAACCAGAGAACCATTGACCGACCGCAGAGCAGAGCAGAGCAGAGCAGAGCAGGCAAGGCAATGCGATCTCCCGGCGCTGGCATGCGATAGGCTGCAACTTGCATGCAACAGACGCCGCTGAAACTGGTTTCAGCGCTCAATTTGCCACATGCAGCAAAGTGCAATGATCGCAACGAGGCTGCAAATACATACATATAAATATTGTACATATAAAAAACGCTGTCAGCGCTGCATTGAAAGTGCTGTAAACTGCTCTATATATTCAAATTAATTGTTAATTTTTTACATTTAATTTACAGCGCTCAAGATTTATGAGCTCTAAAGTAGCAAAACCTCAACGTTGGCAAATCTATAGCTCGGTCAGTCAGTCAATGTGTCTGTTGTTCCCTGGCTTACTGGGAACCTGCTCGGCCCAAGAACTCCAGAGCCCAAGAACTGCTGCGCAAATTATATGCTACCAAAAGCGTATTAAGACACGTTCAGAGAAATTGGCAAAAAAAGAAGCAATAAATAAAAAGAAAAAGCGAAAAGCAAAAGCACAAAGCAAGCAAGAAGCTGTCGAAATTCTGCATAAAATAAACGAGCTATAAACAGCAGATACCCTGCAATAAAATAAAGTTCAAATTGTTTATAGATTTATAGCAAATATAATAAAAAATATAGCAATCAATAGTTTTCAATATTTTATAGACCAATAGAAAAATAAAACTTAAGTAGCATTTAAATTACAAAATAGTTACGCAGACGACTTGCTCTTTATTATATTTTGATTTTTAAAAATTAAAAAAAAAAGTTCTATAAAAATTATAAAATTATAATTTATATCTAAATGAAGAGTCGAAATCAAAAATAGCGTCATGTCTATATATTTTGAATTAATAGAAATATCGATAGTTTGTCAAAGTCAAACTGATTTTTATTATATTATATTTTATAAATGAATTTTATACAAAACAAATAAAAATTGAAAATAATCCAGTTTTTTTTGTATATTGATAACTAATTTGTGTCAAAGTCATTTTTATTTAAATTTCTTTATTCATTTTGTTAAATCCCAACTTTAATTATATAATTTAATAATGATACAAGTAAAGCGATTTATAATTTATGGCACTATTTAATCGTACAACAAATTTAATAAGTTATCTCAACAAAAATAGCTCCAAATTAATTAATATTTAAAACTGTAACTTTATAAACGGCAAACAAAATTATTTGAAGCCAATATTATAATAGCATTACAGAAATTTATTTAACCTAACACAGTTTAATAATTACAGGGTATATCTGCGGTCAACCACTGTTGCAGTTAATCAAATTTTGGCAATGAACTTGAAACACACGTAAGCGAGACTTTTGTGTATGCATAAATCTGCGCCACATTTTGGCCAAGTTATTATGCTAGGGGAAACAGCAGACAATGGCGGCTTTTATGTTGACGCTGGAACACGTCAGGTGCTGAGGAGGTAGAAAGCGTTGGCCAACGCTTATTACCTGAGTAGAATCAGTCAATGGGGGCAAGGGGAGAACGGGGCGTTGGGGGCCAAGAGTTATTTGCATGATTTTGCGCATGGATTGTATAGCCCCCGGGCAGAGTTGTATTTTGTATTTTGTTTGCTTGTAAATTATTTTCGGCGTAATAACCTAGATTCGAGGCGTCGACACGTTGAGCTGAGTACGCGTGTATGAATGTATGCATATATATTTATATTTTATATTTATTTGTATGTATGTAAACTGTTGCCTCCCACTGTGCCGCTCCCTTGCCCTTATGGTATTTACTTGTTTACTATTTCTGCTGTTTCCTTTTGACTTCTTGTTTTGCCGGTGAGTGGTTCTTTTTATGCTTTACTTTACTTGCTTTTTTGTTTTTTAGTTTTGTATTTTTTTTTATTATATTTTGTTATTGTATTTTGCTGTGTTTTGGCAAAGACTTTTTCTTTTACCTTTCGACTGCCATGCTGATCGCTGACTGATCGCCATTTTCTTTTCTTTCAACGGTTGTTTTTCATTCACGCCGAGTGAATGACACTTTGTCGCTTAGCGAATTGGATCTACGAGCATGTACATTGGTCTGTTTCGCTGTCTGCGCAATTTCACGCTAAGAAAACAGTTTTAGATACACCATAGATGTATTTTGCAATAATTTCTACATATGTTTGACATTTTCTTACATACCAAATTCTAATCCAGAATCAATAAAAACTGCCTAACTTTCACAATTCTGCTGATTCGGCGACTAAATTTGGAGTTTATAAACAGAAATAGGCTCGAAAACTATGTTGAAAATTTAATAAAGTTTGCACAAGAAACAGTAAAGATATGACAACAATTGTAGCGCTCTTGTTATAATCCTCATTTCTTTAGATATTCATGCCGGAATCTAGTTTTAGCTTCAGTTGCTGTTTGTTGAACGTCTCATTAGTAAATTCGCCTAACTGACACAGTTGTGTTGATTCAGGAATCAGTTTTCGTTATTTATAAACAGAAATAAGCTTTAAAACTATGCGAAAAATTTACTGACGATCGCTTGATAATCGATAAAGTTATGACAACAAACAGGAGTTATTAAGCCTCGCATTGCATTTTTCTAAATATTTATGCCGATTTCTAGCCTTAGCTTTAGCTCATGTTTGTTTTGTGTCTCATTACCAAATTATGTATATTTTAAAGCGTAAAAGCCATAACAATTTCTGCTAATGTTTAGATTACTTTTGTTACACTTCCCCCCGCCTCCACTCTGCTATTCCTCTTTTTCTATTGTGTGCGTATGTATTTGTAACACTTGGGCTTTACGTTAAAATACTAATGATAGAATAGCTGACGTAAGCGATTTGAGCTAACCTCCGCGATAATTGAGCAGCTCATTTCGTATGCCGCCTGACATAAGAACCTGCTGAGGCTAGGGAAATGCTTGTAGGGTCTTTCCAAATTATACAGGTACCCGTTTCTCTATGGCTATGCCTATTCTTATTCCCATTTCTAGTCCAATTGGAAAGTTTGTTGTCTTTCTGCTATTGTGTGTTAGGTTATGGTTGCCCCTTTTTTTATGGGTTCGTCTTGTTTTCTGGACCTAGGAAAGGGAGGGTCGCCTGATGAATGAACTGTCTGAGTTTTATAGCCCTGTTTTTATGGTACCTGTTCTACAAGTAGACGAAGAGGAAATAGAAAAAGGGTACACAAAGCTGAGAAATTAATATGTGTTTAGCCGTAGATACTGCGTACCTAATGACAGCGAGGGTATATCAGCGAGCGACCTCGATGCGTGCATGTGCCTGAACTACGCAAAAGCCCTTGTCAGAGTTCACAGTCAGAGTCGGAATCGGAATCGAAGTAAGACCTAGAACCAGGCCTCGTTACGTCGGTTCATTCGCTTATCTTATCAATAAAACGCACGTGAACTGAACGTCAAACAAGTTCTGGTGCCTTAGCATGATAATAACGATAATATTATAGTTATCTATGCTCTGAAGGTTATATTGGAATCGGAAATCGAACTTCGTTGAACCCGAGATATTTGCGCAGCGGTTAAAAAATATCACAAACTATAAAGATAGTGTAGTTACAGAGCTAAACGGTTGTAAATAATATAAGCCCTTGTTGTTGAGGGTGAGAATAGAACTCGCAGTGCGTATTTGATGTTCAGGAACTAAGATTTCAGCTGGTATGACAGTTATAGACATCAAAGTTCGTATGTGTGTAGCTGTATATGACGAGTAGTTGAAATATATTTGAAATTTTGGATATATGATATATTTTTTAAGTTAAGGATTTTATATTTTAAATGAAGGTATATAAAGTTATTTAAAAGCTATATTCAAAATTCAAACATAGAAGTTAGGTTAGATAAGATTAAGTTAGGTTGAATTAGGGTAAATAGAATAAGAGGATGGAAAAAAGGATCTTTTAGATCTTGAAAAGAGTAAGGCCATATTAGGTTGTTATAAGTAATATAGCAAGTTTTTTATAAAATATATTTAGATTTTGTTTTGATTTGGGTGCAGAATGTTCTATATGCTATATAATTCGGTTGAATAGGAAGCGTTCATGCTGCGAGGGGGTTAGGCCCAAAGCGCTTTCATACATATGTAATTATGTACAGCTGCATACATATTTATGCATGTATGGGTATAGCTATATATGTATTTGTATAGCCTGTAGTTGTTGGTGTTATACAAATTGAAATTTATGTGCTGTCGCTGGTCGCATTTTCGGGTACACACAACGACGGCAAGAGCAACAAAAATTATTTCGAAGTTCAAGGTCAGTAAACTTGCTACGCACACGCACACGCACAATGGCAATGGGAAAGGGAATGGGAGAAGGAGAGGAGAAAGGGAATGGGAAGGGGAGTGGAAAAGGGAATGACGAGAGTTGGCAGCGGCGATCGGATCGGTAGGCAGCGAACCGAGGCAGTCGGGTAAACATGCCACAGCTACAGATGCAGATACAGATACAAATGAAAGATAAACAGAGGCAATAGCAACTCTGACAGTCCCCCTCTCTCTCTCTCCCCCTCTCTCTCTCTCTATTTCCACGAATTCAAATGAAACTAGAACGAATTTGAAATGAGCAGAGCGGCTTATATGTTTATACATAGCTACAAATGTATCTCATAGCTACAAAAATGTATCTCGAGGGGGGAGCAGAGAATAGAACGCAAAAGGCAATCGATGGATGCTTCTAGCCCATTGTTGCGGGTGTCTCTGGCTATTATTATGCTACTTGGGGGTATTCCTTAGACTAAAAAGAATAGATATACAACATATTTATAGACCAAGCTCGGTGTTCTTTAGCGGTTTATATATTTTTGATGAGCTGATGTCAGTGATAAACCGGTTCACTATTTGGCTTTCATTAATCAAGCAACACAAAAAATATACTATATATAAAATATAAAAAAATCATATAATACAATTTTTGTTGGACATTCTAACGCTTGAAAAACTTGTTCAAACACCTGAAGAACAAATTATGATACACACAAACGATTTTAATCAAAACAATGGCCAAAAATCGAGCTAATAAAGTTGGGTCAAAGCACGCAGCGAAGGTCAGATTTAATGTGTGTGTGGGTTTAAGCACACTACACACATATATACATATATATATACTTATATACATACATAATCTATATGCATGCTTGATATGATTAGAAGTGCTTATCGCTAGTTTACACTCAGAGCAAATGAAAAGTTGTTGGTTCAGTCTGCAGCGAAAAATCTGTTTTTTCTAGCTATTACTAGCTATAAATATATACTGAAATTTTGGGCAAAATAAGCCAAAAAAAATTATGGTTAAATATATGCTACAATTTTGGCTAAATAGAGCTAAGAATTCCATTTAAATTAAGCTAAAACAAAGCCAAAAGTTTTATTTACTTCGTGCTGTTCCCATTTTGATTCTGAAATCAAAAGTCGAGGCGCGCTGTTCTTGCGCTCTGCGCCTTTTACGCTCTTTCTTTCTTTGACTCTCTCTCTCTCTCTCTCTATCTTTCTCTTTGTCCACTTTCTTTTGTGCAGCGCTTTCTTTTCTACCTGCTGGCTAGACTTTTATGTAACCTCATGTGGCCATGGCCTGCTTTTGCTGTGAAGTCTTCTCCCCCTTCTCTTGCCTCTATAAGAAATGGGTTAATGGGAACAGCATTTCTTTTGGGCTATTTGGGCTGTTTCTCAAGCAGCTAAAAGAAAACTCTCCAGTCATCTTTAGATGAAAAGTGTTGAGAAAATTTATCAGAATTATGTGGAAATGTTTTTAGAAATATTTTTCAAGAGCAAAGTTTCATTCTAAAGATACTTTTGAATATTCTTTATAGAATGTACACGCATTATGATCTAACTTTAAATTTAATGTTTAATTTGTGCGTTTATGCTTATAATGCTGGCGGTTGTTAGATTTTTTTAGATTTTGCTATTGTTGTTGGGTTTTTTTTTGTGTATTTCATAATGTTATTAACAATTAAATTAAATTGTCTGTAGGCTCAGTCAAGGTTGCTGATGTCATTGGCGAACTCAAGTTGAAGTTCTAATGCCAAAAGCCTATTAAACGTGCCGTCGAGAACTTTGGATTTTCAGGTTATGTCTGCGATACCCTGTAATTAGCATAGTCTGAAAAGTATGCTGAATGAGTAGGGTAGAGTAGGTAGAAAGATATGAGCGGAAAAGGGAGAGAGAAAACGCTGAGAGCAACTCTAATTTAAATTATAGCCTATCTGCTTAAAGCTTGAAGCTTAAAACTTAAAGTTTGAGCTTGTTATACCCTGTAACTTGAGCAGAGTAGCAGGTATGCTAAATGTAAGCGGAGCTTTATTTGAATGTTATCAACTCCAAAAGCATACCCTGTATTTTAATAAAACGCTAAGATTTTTGGCTGTTTATAGGGTATTATTTAGTCGCAGTTGCCTGCCAATTCATTTGCAGTTTTTTTGCCAGTCAGAGCGTAATTGCCCAGCTGGCATTATTAGACGAGTTCAAGTAACTTTTGGCCATGTCACGGCTCAGCATGCCTCGAATTCGACTTCGACTTCGACTTCGTTTTCGACTCCGGCGCTTTTCGGTTGCCAAGCGGCAGCGGAATCAACTCTGGCCTAGGCTCAAGTTCAGCTCAGTTCGCTCGGTTTTTGGGCATTTTATTTAGAATATTTATTTGGTTACTTCGTGCCGGGCATACGCAAGTGTCAATTACAATTGCGCCTGGCTTAAGGTGCAAAGAGAACAATAACAACAACAGCAATGCTCAAATAAAGATACAAACCGAAAGATATTATAAGTATTTAAATGATATGCACAGCGAAGTCGTTCGCATTTCAAATGCGTAAAATGAACTTGAACTTCGTTTCGACTACGACTTTGCGTTCGAACACGCGCTCAAGTTCGAGTTCGAGCTCAAGTTTGAGTTGGAGTTTGAAAGGCAGCGTTGCCAATTTTCAGGGTTTCAGAATTCTATTGATGTTTATAACAAATTTATTCAAACATATATAATTGGTTCTTTTTATTTATATATGCATTTCTTTATTTTTATGAATTTTTGTTTTATTTTATTTGTTAGTTTAAGACAATTTTTTAGATATTTTATTTTGAAAATGTAGCTGTTTCTGGCAACTCTGTTGATAGGCCGGAAGTTCCTAGAGCTTAGGCGTTGGCATGTTCAATTGCTTGGATATAAAATTGTTTCTAGGAGGGTGTGGCATGTAAATAATATGCACAACGAAGTTATTTTCACTTTAAATGTGTAAAATGAACTTAAACTTTATTTCGACACGACTTTTATTTACTCTTCACAATCGAACATGTGCGCTATCTGAAGTTCGAGCTCGAGCTTGAGTTTGATTGAGTTTCGTAGGGCGGAAGCGCTTAATGCTAGGTGTTGGTTGAACGTGCCAGGCATATTTTATTGCTTACATAAAATTATGAAAATGTGTACTTCTAAGCGAGTGCGATTTTGATAAATATACTACTTTCAATGCGCAAAATAAACCTGAACTTTTCCAAGGTACGACTTCAATTTCTGGTTCGACTTCGAACACGAGAAAAAGCTGATGTTCGACATCAAGTTCAAGCTCAAATGCAAGTTTGGAAGCAGCACCAAATGGATAGGCATTTATGTTTGGACATATTATGCATTGATATTAAAATTATTATAGATTTTGTACGCTTGCGGTATCTTAATGATATGGCTTAAAAGTTATTCCCAATTCAATAGCCCAAAATGAACTTGAACTTCGCTTCGAGCAACAGCTCAAGTTCGAGTTCGAGTTCGAGCTCAAGTGCAGGGTTGAGCTCGAGTTCGATAAGAAGGAATCAGCGCTAAAGGGCTAGTCGATAGTGTTTTCATTTAAAATGCATAGATACTATAATTGTTACAGAATTTTTAAGACGGTGGGATATTTCATTATTTCTTATTTAAATATTTTGAAATGGCCAGCGAAGTTATTCCCACTTCAAAAGCCCAAAATGAACTTGAACTTCGCTTTGAGCAACAGCTCAAGTTCGAGTTCGAGTTCGAGCTCAAGTGCAGGTTTAAGCTCGAGTTCGATAAGGAGGAATCAGCGCTGAAGACCTAGGCGTTAGTGTTTGAACGTGTTAGGCATGTTTAATTGTTTGGATATAATTGTTATAGTATAGTTATCGGATGGGGGTTAGACAACTACGTGGCACGCGGCACGTTCGACGCCATTTTTGGTCGCAGGGGCGGGGGGCAGGCCTTTGAGCCAACGAAAGAAAGAGAAATGAATAAGGCATTGGAACCACTTTTCAACAGCTTTTGAACAACTTTTGCTTGCATATTATGCGGGCTATAAACGAGAGCAGCACGACTAGCACTTACCCTGTAAAATAAATAAACTAAAGATTCCCTAAAACAACAAACAAATTCTCTGCTTTATGTTTAACTTCCTGTTGCATAACAAGTTCAAAACAGTATATACCCCTTTTCAGACGATTTATGCTTATGAGTAAATAAGTAAAAAGAATAACAATACGAAATCAAAGAACGAAGATGGAGAAACGCACACACACGCACAATAACACACACAAAAAAAAAAACGACCCTCAACAAAAAAGAGCAGACTTTTTTCGGCTCTTTTTGCCCAAAAAAAATAATGAAAATGTCAATGTCCGAACAACCTTGAAAGCAGTCAAAGGAGAAAAGCTACCAAAACCGAAAGAACATAAGGAAGGAACGCACTCAGAAAGAGAGTGAGAGAGAGACAGGGAGAATGAGAGAGTGTGTGAGGGAGAGAGAGTGTATGGAGAAGGGCCAATCCAAAACATTTGTAATGCGCATAAAACTCGTGTTTCTCCATTGTTTTTTAATTATTTATAACCAACCGCTAAGGGCAATTTAAATTGTAGATCATATTGAGGGTGGCAAGGGCCTCCAATGCGCAAATGTTAACTCGCAGTTTGTTGCGCAATAAAAAACAGACCGAGAACTGTTTTTGGTAATGCTTTGAACATGTTCGGCGCTTTTTTATGGGCTAAAAATTTGAATTTTATTAGATAGTTTGTGTCGGATTAGCGCATTGGTTTTGATTCCAAATGCCTTACACTTTCGATGCGAATTTTTTTTTAACTTATAACTGGGTTTAGTGGGAAGCAAAAATAATAAATAAATTATTCAAATATTATTCAATTTTATTTATATTTATCCAATATTTAACTTTTTTAAATTTCCCAAGATAATATCAATTTCATTTAACACACAAAGCAAAATAGTTAAATAATTCAAATAAAATCCATATCTATTTATTGGTGTTAAATAATTTTTCATTATTTATTTGAAAATATCTTAAGATATGATTTTGGTAAAAAAATTTAAATAGTTAAAAGAATTCAAATATTTGAAAGTCAAATTATAAACAGTAAAATAAAATTTTAAATTATAAATAGTTAAAAAATTAAAAATAGTTTTGTTTCTTTTTAAAATTTAAATAAATAATTTCTAAATTATTCAATTTGTTTATAGCAAAACAAATAATATATACAGACTAAATATAGAATAAATTGATTTATTTTTGCTAAATTGTATTATATTTCATCAACATTATTGCACATTTATTTAATATATAATAATTTATATATTAAACATTCGTGTTTTAATATTTTAGATAATATTGCCAATATAATTTAATTCGAATTGCAGTTTTTTCCGCTCACCAAGCGAAGCGCTGCAATATTGCTTGAAATCGCCGCTGCTATTATATGGCGTTTTGCGCCAACATGCTTGGTTGCCACAAATTGCCGCTAGCTGTCGCCAGTAAAATTTTAAAAGTGTGCTGCCGCCATCTGTTGGCCAAATGCTGTATTGCAGGCATGCTGCAAAGTATGCTACAAACAAAACAAGCGGAATTCGCATGCTGTGTCCAACATGTTCAAACTTGTTCAAACTTGTCTGTCAGCAAGGAAATTGTTGTTGCCTATACAAATTGGTATGAGCTGGATCAAGATTAGAGCTTTCAAACATGGCGACGTTTGAGATCGCGCTTTTTGAGATCTTGAGCTTGGGTAAATTTAAGATTTAGATTGTATTTTAATGGAATTTGGCTATTTTGAAGGGCATATTGGTTGCTTGTTTGTTTTAACAGATTTAGCTCAAATCGGAGCAGGCAAATGCATGGAAAATTGTTCAAGGGTTAACTTGATTGATTGTGATGTTTATGCGTGCCATGATGAACGATTTTGGTCACAGTTAGAACGCTCGCCGTAAGCTCCTGCACTGTCAGGCATATGCAATTTACAGTTGCTCTTTGACGTCATTGCAAACTGCAAGCACGTTTGAAGGAAAACCGAATTGAGTTCATGAACGTTTGTCGACTTCAATTTGCCTCTCTGACTAGAAAAAAAATGTGCATAAACTGAACGCACACACACACACACACACACACAAAGCAAATACATTTGACGGCGCCGACAGAATCAGTAGCAACAACAACAACTATAACTACAACAACAACTGCAACAACTGCAACAACTACAACTACAACAACATATAGGCTGCCTGCAACGAGGTCACGTGCAGATTACAATATGGCGCTCGACGCTCGACGATGGCAGGCGAATGAACTGAATTGACCCGCTTCGCAATAACCTCTAAAAATTATATGTAGTCTATATGCGCTGTGGGAGTGAGCGAGAGGGCGCTCACAGTGCATTACAAATTGTGAGGTTAGGGCAGGCAGCACAAATAGAATACTATACGTTAATGCCGTATGCTATAAAACTGATACGACAATTATTATTATCATATGTCTGATTTCCAGTTTAAATAATTTATAAATTTATTATTGTATGATTTATGCTCTATTTTCGAATAAAAAATAATAGTTATAAATAATTGGCAGTATTGCCAGGTATAGTCAGACTTAAACTACAAATTGTTGATAATTAAATACTTTACAAAATAAAGAAAACATTAAAAAAAATATATATAAATAATTAAAATTGAAAGAAAAACAGAGTATTTAAAATAAATGCTCCAGAACTTATTTAAAAATTGTAAATTAAATATTCTTATTATAACTGAATATTACTAGAAACATTTAAATTCAATATTTGTGTAAGATATTTAGTTAACGCAGGATGTATTTTATGTAAATTCGTTATTAGAAATTATTTAAATATTGTAATAATAATATTATTATTATTGTAGCAAAATATTGTTATAAACATGTATAATCAATATTAGTATTAAATATTTAGTTAACTCAGCATTTATTGATTTAAAAAAAATTATTAATTTAAATAAAAAATAATAATTTAAATATTGTAATTTGAATAATATTAATACGGCAAAATATTATTAAAAACATGTATAATCAATATTAGTATTAAATATTTAGTTAATTCAGGGTTTATTGCTTTAACAAATATTATACATTTTAATAGTTGAATATTCTTCACAATAACAACATTTATTATAAACGAATTTATTCCAAATTTGTATTATTTATATTATATTTTTCAGGATTTATACGCTCCGAACCGCAAGCAATATCATTTCCGTTCGCATGGCCAGCAAACGTGCCAAGCAAAAGCTTCAGCAAAAGCTTCGCCAAACGAACTGTCGCTCTCTCGCGCTCTCTCTCTCGCTCTCGCTCAACAGGCCGGTTACAGCGAGTGAGTGTGTGTGTGTGTGTGTGTGTGTAGCGAGCATATAAATTGAGTGCAAGTTCAACACAGACACAGACAAACACACGCACACACACACACAGAGTGCAACTATGAAACTTTTTGTTGCAGCTGCCTGCTGCTGGGAGTATAATAGTTGCATGTGTATTTGTGTGTGTGTGTGTGTGTGTGTGTGCAGTTGCGTATCTGTGTGTAAATTTAGATCGAGGTTATTGCTTTACAATGCTGCGCGTGCATTCAACTCTCGCTTGAGTTTTTGCCGTTTGCTTAGACAACGACAATGCAACATGCAAAAAAAAAACAAAAAAAAAAATGACGTTAAGAAAAATTATGTTGAATTTATTTATTGCCTAGAACGAACGAATAAAACGAATCAAACGAATCAGACGAATGCTGTTCAAACTGTCCGCTCTCTAGCTGTTCACTTGATTTCAATTTTTCTCTGTTTTTTTCTGTTTCCATTGCAATTGCAAAATGCAAATTGTGTAGGCCCATTGACATGGACACAGAGCGCAAGCATAAAAGGGGCGTATGACAAGGGGGTGTGGCAGGGGGGGTTGTTCGAGAGCGCATTAATAAGCAGACATTTATTTTTATGAGTTATTTGACTCAGTTTCAGCTGCTGCTGTTTGTTGCAAGGTTGCAAGCTGGCACAGGTGAAAAACCTCAGATGACATTCGACATTCGTTGCATTCGAGTTGAGCTCGTGTTTTCTGCTGACAAATCGCGTTTTCTTACTTACGAATCGCATTACAGGGTGCAGAGAGTGGGAATCTAAGCATATCAAAGAGCTTACCTGTAAGTAAAAGGAAAATAAAGTCGATAATTAGTAAGAGTATGCGATAAAGCTAAGAAAATGAGTGGACATTTATTTTTATTCGCAGGGTATACGAATACTTATAATAATTTTATTTGGCTTACATAGAAGGAACAATAGGAATATAGTAAATAAGAAGAATAAAAAGAATAACAAATACAGGAATAAGAACAAAAAAATGGAGAAATAAATGACAGAAAAATAAACAAGAATAAAATAAATTACAAAAATATAATTATAAATAATATGAAAATATAATTCTAATAATATGAATAAGATTGAATATCACTAAGGAGCTGAGACAATAGGGACAATACAGACAATAAGAATATAGATTATCAATATCCCTTACTTTTAAATTAATTCGTTAATTTAATTTCAATATTAATTTAAATTTGTATTTTTAATTTTCTATGTCGACTAACAATAGTTGACAATAAATAAATAAATAAATAAATATATAGAACTGTAAGAATTATTTTATTTGCTAACACTGCGTATGAGCTATATTACTAATAATAATATAGAGAAGAATAATATAGAGATAGAATATTTTATACTATTAACAAAATTAACAATATTAACAACCCTGTTTATATTCATTTTATGAATACAGGGTAGCAAACGACTAAAAAGTTCTCTTTATGCTCTCTAATTTTCAGTTGGCATACACTGCGTATGAGTAATATTAACCAATTTACGCTGGCCTGTGATTTATAATAAATACCGTATATTTGATACAAGTTATTTATTTCTGTGTACTAAGCTTAACGCCTTGCATTCTCACCAGCGAATCTCTCACTCCTCACCCTCTCCCTCTCTCTCTCTCTCTCTCTCTCTCTCTGTCTTTGCCCACACCGCGTATGCGTTATGTTTGCCAGTTTATTAACTTGAATTCAAGGAAAAGCCACAATTAGACGCATATGTCATAGACTTTTATATGTGCACATGTATTTGATTGTGTTGTATACACCCTGTAGGTATCTGAAAATCTATTGCCGCTGCCTCAATTGATAGCGCCCTCCAGCAGCAGCGCCCGCTGCCCCTCGCCCCTCGCCACGCCCACCAACGAAGCGCGCACAGCAGGCAAATTTTATTGGGTCATGAGACGGACGGACTGGCGGCGTTGTAGCTTGGGGATTCATATCGCGGCGCACATCGACTATGGTGATAATAGAAATCAACACAAACACACACACGCATACACACACACGCACACACACACGCACGCATACACGCACACAGATAGCAGCTGAATTCGCTGGCGAAAAACACAGAGTGCGAGTCTCAGGTCAATGAACGAGGCAGTTATTCACAGCGATTCCAAGGCCAAAGCCATGGCGCATAGAACCCCAAACTGAGAGAGCTTTAGATAATGGCAGAAAGCGAGAGTGAGCGAGGGAGAGTCATAGAAAATGGCGTGAATGAGAGGAGGATAGGAGGAGATAGGCGGAGGCAAACTAGGCAAAGTCATAAAGCAGAACAAAACATTGTGGAAAACTTATTATGGCCACGACTGCGCTCGCTTGGAATTGAGTTATACGACAATTTCAAGTGGACAGAGTTAGGTGTAAAGAGGAAAAAATAAAAAGAGAGAGGGAGGGATGAAGGGGAAAGAAGAGGTGGGCAGTAATAACCACAAAGTTGCTTAGATTCTGCAAGCAGTTGGCTGATTTATCTAATCAAAAGTGTACATAAAATTTTAGCCAAACTTTGAATAGGCCAAAAACAGTTAAAAACAATTGAAATTAAATAATTTCTTTATTAGTTAATTATTTTAGTTTTTGTTTAATTAATTGTTAATTTTATTTTATTTATATAAATTATTTATTTATTTTAATTTTTACTTGAATAATGTCAATTTGGCGTAGCTGACAAAGACATTAAAAAAACCAATGCAGAAGTGAAAATTGAAATTAGAAATATGATTTAAGTTTAAAATTTAAATTAATTAGGGAATAAAAACCAAAGAAAATAAAAGGAAATCGAAATTTAATAGCCTAAAAATTTGCTAAAAGGATTAAAGAAAATCGCAGAAAACTTCAATTAGACTATAATAGGTAATAAAAGGTTTCAGAAAAAAAGGTGTTTTTATATTATTATAATTTTATTATATTATTATAATTATTATTATTTTGTTATATAATTTTTTAGCTCAATTTTCTAGCTCATTAATATGCAAATATTGCGCTAAACAACTAAATAAACTTGCCATTATCTAAGCCACTCGACAGAAAACAAACAACTGCCCATAAATCAAATTGGCCGCAAAATACCGAAAATAAAAATAAAAAAATAAAATAAAATCAACGCCAGCAAATGTCAACAAATGCCCTAAATAGTTTTCAGTTGTGTGTGACACACTCAGGGTAAATACATTTCGCATAGAACCAGTTGCAGAGCCAAAGTCGCTGCAGCAATTGCAACCATGCAGCAACTGCGCCACCGCGACGTATGAGTAATATTTGAAAGGTATCGCGAGTTGCGCTAAGGTTCAGGCGCTCTCTCTCTCTCTCTCTATAGCGCTAACGAAAACTACGCTGCCTCTCACGCTGCTGCCGTTAGCTGGCTATCAATTGAAAGCGAAATTTTTCGCCTAGTTCCCCTAGATGCCCCTCGCTGCCCCCTCTTCCCCTCTCCTTCCATTGCTCGCTATCTCTATGAGCAGAGCACAAACAGCATTCGCCAAGTTCAACGACCGCACAAGTCCATGGCCTAGATTTTACAACAAAAAAGCGTTGATATCGGCGTTGTATATATAGTATATATATGTTTGATTCTGTGTGTGTGTGTGTGTGTGTGTGTGAGTGTAGTTGTTGCTTTTACTTTCGTGCGTCGGCTCTGCATTTAGATTTTGCCGATTCGCTGATTTGTCGCTCGTTTCACGCTCGTTTTCGCTGCTTTTTAGTTGTCTCCGTCATTCGCTACGCATTTGATTATATTCTTTATTGATATTTACTTGTTAAATATATGCAAATAATAATTAGAATATGCGGCTGATGACTTGTATGTGCCATTAACATAAACACTCAGCGCATTAAGCATACGCCGCGTTAGCCAGGCTACAAAATTCATCTCATCAACTGCAAAACAGACATATTTGCTACAACTAGATTCTGCATAATTTATACTTATAGTTAGTATTAAAAAAAGTATTTGAACTTCATGACGCAATTCGATTCGCTGAGCAAATATTTTTCGACAGCGCTGAAAAATTGGGTTAATGAGTTCAACGACCGCACAGGAAGCGATAGAAAGCGAATCTGTTTTTCGGCAGATAAAAAAGCTATAGTAGCTAGATAGTACAGCCAGATATGATGGTTAAGTTAGCCAAGTAAATAATGCTCCCCCTCCCCCACTTACCAGCTAAGACTCGGCCGATTAACCGCTCCGTATCATCAATATGCTTGGCTTGAGCAAATAGATCTTCCCGACTTCCCACAGTCATCTTACTTTTTAGCAGTTTTAAGCTGAGTTTATTAATTTATTTATGCTTGTGTTTGTTTAAAATTTGTGTTCCGTTTGTTAATTTAAATTAATTTAATTTAAATGTAAAGTGAACAATTTATGCTATCTGCAGGCAGTTTTCTATGGCACCTTTAGGTTCTTCTAGTTTAACTTAGTATTGTTTTAATTGCATATGCTAACTAACTATAAGTTTTAGTCTCTAGTTACCCGTTTTATTGGCTAAGTATATATTTAATGTTAATTAGTTAATTAATTGTTGTAATTTATTATTTATTTGTATTTGTATTGTATCACAAGATTAGCAACAAATAGCACTGGCACTCTGCTTTGGCAGTGATAACAATTTCTTACGGGTTTTATTCTTGGACAAGTCTTTATGCATTTTCATCTAATAAATGCAGCGATTAATTTAAACATTGTGCTAAGTAATTATGATATAGTAAAAGGCTATAGCTGATCTCTCTCCGTCGAGTCTTTTGATTTATGACACATTTATTGAATTAAAATTATTTTATTTGTGGGAATTATGCATGAAATTGCATGGGATTTTCTCGCAGATATTTTCGCCAAAAAATGCCGAAAAGTTTTGAGCGCCAAGCACCGGAACAACAACACAAAACACACTACACACAGGCCTGTCTATCGCTTCTCGCACGCGCTTGGTTCTCTGCTGTTAAGCTCAAATGGCGCTGCTAACAGCTTAATCGATAACACGCTGTAACAGCGCGCAGCGCTGTTGTGCTCGAAATGGCGCTGTTAATGGCAGACGCTCTACAGCGTCAATGTTAACGTTCGAATTGCGCGGCAAAACGTAAATTAAATTGCGTTTGAAATTAAGTTTATAAAGAAATATAATTAATGAAATAATTTAATTTATTTTAATTTTATTTAAAACAATAAAAAGCTGTATTATTTGTGATAGTTTACATTACAAATTATGTTGTTTTTTTTTGTGTTCCGCTGCAGCGCTGTTAAAAAAAGCTTTTGCTGATTGGCGCGTAAATTTGAAAATGTTTTAAATCTGCTGTTAGCGTTGTGGATTATTCTATCAGCTGTAAATTTCAGTTGGTTATTAAACAATTAATACACATTTTGTGTTTTTTAATAAATTATATAAAATTTAGAAATAAGTTTTTGTTTGCAGAGTTAAATGAACTGCAAGAAGTCATTGACAGCAGCTTTATTGAAGGCCACAGGTTGAAACACGAACCGCCAGCTATATAGCCGAAAAACCACGATGCATATATGCCGAACAGGACATAAAGAATCTGGCTGTGTGAATATAATCCTTGAGCTACATACAGCTGATATATATACATATATATATATATATATGTATGTTTATTGCTAAGTATGCACGAATGTTACATTCAATTCGAGTCTGCAGGCGACATTGAGCGCTGCAGCAAAATGTCAGCGTACCAATTTGAACTTTTCACTTCTGCAGCTTACACAGAGACAGACAGAACCAGACCTAGCTGCTGCCCGCCCCCCAAACCGCCCACAGTCTGCCCTTTTGCCCGCCCCCGCTCCCGCTCTCTTAGAGCATTTTACACAAATTAAGAGTGCCCCTGCTGTTGGCTGTTGGCTGTGGCAAGTTTCAGTTTCTGTGTCGTCGCACGAGTTCAGGGTCAGCACCCAGCACCCAGCATCCAATAGCCAATCTCCAGTCCCCCCTCTCACCATTACCCCCTTTACTATTTGTTGCTGCCTTGCATTGAGCTGGCCGTTGGCAACTCTGGGTGTGGGCCGAGTGTTTGGATTACCCGATTGTTTTGCTTTTGCTTTTGCTGCTTCATTAAGCGTATTAAACGCCAGCTGCAATGGCGTTCAAATCACATTTTCACACCTAAGCCAAAGGCTAATGGTCAGGCGGTCTCAGCTGGTCTCAGTGTAGCCTGGTATTACGTTAATCAGGGCAGCAAACACTAGAAATTTGAGGGTATTACTTTGCATCTTATATAATATATATTATATATTATTTTGGAAATATGGGGTTATTTGATGATGCAATGTTAGATTTAGGATTCAGTTTGCAATAAATAAATATATATTTTAAAAAAAAATATTTGAACAAAAACTTTGGAAATAAATTTAGGTTCTCAGTAAACATAAATGAAGAATAATAATTAGCATACAACAAATTATAAATAACGCATAGTTAATAACAAAAAACAAATAATACAAAATTAATAAATTTATAAATAACATGAGAATATTATTATATAAATAATCAAAACTGAATAATATAAAATAAATGTATTTGTACAACACACAACAAATGCATAAATAAATAATCAGAACTCAATAATTTATAAAAATAAATAAATATACTTCAAATAACAAATTAATGATTAAAATATCAAAATCAATACGGAGTTTATTAAATAAATTAAGAAACAAATAAATAATCAGTATTTCATAACCTAACTAACCAATAACTTTGGTCTGATTGGATTTTTCTGGGTTTTCCCATATACTTGCATAAAATGCTGGACCTATTTTATTTTTTCATTTAATTGCATTTAATTTTTCATTTCAGTCCATTCCCAGATTATCATTATTATACAAATACAAAATACAAATTAAATTAAGGAATTAAATTAAAGGTAAATACCTTTAATTTAATTCCTTAATTTAATTTGTATTTTTAACTTTCTATGTCGACTGACAGTAGTTGACAATAAATAAATAGAAATAAAAGTTCAGTTGAATTATAACTCAGAACTTTAAGTGAGGTTTTGAGAAGTAAAATTTCTGTAATTCTTCTGCCGAACCGGTTCATTTCAAGCCCATGTTGCAGCCCTGAAAAAAAAAACATTTCTGCAGTTGCTGCTATAAATACTTTTCCATGCATTTGGGACTGTGGAGTGTCTCTGACGTAGTGCCAACATTATTGTTACCTTCAGTGGGGTGTATTGAACTCGGTAAATCGAGCAAGGACATGAACTGGATAGCATTTTATATCGCGTTCAGTTGGCAACTATTTGAATGCAGAGGAAAACCACAAATGCTTGAATCCAAAAGGGAAGGCTGAGCAAAGGAGAACGGTGTAGGTTTTCAGAGGGAATGCATACGTATTCTTTATGATTCGTCAGTGCAGTAAGAACTATGTTAAATCGTATTATTCAAATGGCATACAAGGTTTTCCCCCTAAAAAGTTGGTTTGTCTGTGCGTTATCTCTGTCATTGTCCTGAAAAGAGTGCAACGACTTTGAAAAAGCATAAAACAACAGCAGCGAAAGCTTAGATGTGAGCTTTATGTTTACTTAAAGCTTTTCAGCTGAGGTGATAGGAATTACTGATGTTAATCTAATGTTTATTTTAATAATTTCCCCAATGCCACAAGTACAGGGTATAATTATAATAAAAATTTTATATATTTATTAATCCATATTAGTAAATAATTTGATTTTAATTTATAACATTATATATAATTGGTTTGTTAATTTTTTCTTGATATTTAAATTAGATTTAGAATTTATTAATTCGTTGTCTTTTTGTTAATTTGTTTTTATATTATAAGTATTAAAAAAATTGGTTTTCTCTTAAATAAAGAGATAATTTAAAATTGATGCTATAATATAAGATGATAATATCAATATTAAAAGACATAAAGCTGTTTAATGTAAAAAATTCATAAATAATTAATTTCTTATTATTATTTGAAATTTTAATATGATTGATAAATGTTTTAATAATTATTGATCAGTATTTAGCAGCAATTATTCAGATGTATAATTTTTAAAACAGCTGCATGGCGCTTGCCATACAAATATTATGGCAACTAATTTTAATATTATTTTTCGGCCGATTAAATTTAATTTATACTAATTTTAGAAACTATGAGTTAAAGCTGTTGCTAAATGCTCTTAAAATGCTAACAAATATGCATTAATAATTAAATGTAATCAGCGTTTATGGCGCACTTATTCAAATGTTAATAACAGCAGCTGGGCGCTTGCTATAAAAATATTATGGCAGCAACAGCAACAACAAATAGGCGCGCCTCCCACACGCAACAGCGCCAGAGTGAGAGTGAGAGTGAGAGTGAGAGTGTGTGTGGGGAGAGTGTAAGGAGAGAGAGAGAGAGAGATAGAGAGAGAGAGAGAAAGATAGAGAGAGAGAGTGCTTGCTGCGTAGGCTTAACAGCTCAGCACACACACACCAACACACACATACAGAGAAGCAGTAAAAAGTTATGCAGAGCGAAGAAACAACAACAACAAACGATGATGATATTCCACTTGGCCCAGATTATTTTGAAGGTCGCGTATTATCGACGGTCGTTCACCTATTTACGAAGGCGCACGAGGCGCGCTTCGTGTCGCTTCGTGCGACTTTCGGCAACTCCTACACACAGACAAACAGCGAGCATACAAACATACAGTCTGTATGTGTGTGTGTGTATGTACATATGTATTTATGCAGGGCGTCTTGTATATAAGACTTTAGGTGTGTATATATATTTAATCAGCAGTTTGCTCTGCAATGTTGTTGTTTCGACTTTTATGCCCTATTAATGTTATTGTTGTTGCTGTTGTTGTTGCTGTTGTTGTTGCTGTTGCTGTTGCTGTTGAGGCGCGTGTTTTACTTGCGTCTTGTGCGACAGTTGGCTGTTTATTGGGCCAACAACAAAGTTATGCGGAAAAGCTTCAAAGCAAGTATTGAGGCAGTTAGTATAGGCATTCACACACACACACACACACACACTCTCTCTCACACATACACAAGCAGACTTGCAAATGTATTCGTATTTGTGAGGCATTCATAATGATTTGTTATAGCCTCAGAAGTGTTTGCATGCGCTTTGTTTGCCCACACGCATTATTCACAATCACAGAGCGAGGGGAGCTGAGCTGAAGGGGAGTGAAGAGGCTTCACTCTCTCTCTTTCCACTCTCCCTCTCCCTCTATCTTTCACTCTATAAACAAAGGCTTCGTAAACAGCAATAAGCATGTGTGAATGATGATTAAGCTAAGCTAAACGGCGTGTTAAACGCATATTAATGTTATCGATTTTTTATCGATAAGTGAGCCCGGAAATGCTGCATTATCATTTACTTTTAATTTAATTCCTTAATTTAATTTCAATATTTTTATACCCTGTACCCATTGAAAATGGGAAAAACAGGGTTAATAACTTTGTGCGAATGTATGTAACAGGCAGAAGGAGGCGTGGCAGACCCCACAAAGTATATATATACTTGATCAGGATGACGAGCTGAGTCGATTTAGCGATGTCCGTCTGTCTGTCCGTCCGTCTGTCCGTCCGTCTGTCCGTCCGTCCGTCTGTCTGTATGAACGCGTCGATTTCGGAAACTATAAAAGCTAGAGCAGCCGTTTTGGTTGCTATAGGTAGGTATATACCATACGCAGATCAAGTTTATTTCAAATCGTTGATGCCACGCCCATTTCACGCCCAAAAATCAGTAAAACTCACATAACCTCGTGTTTTTTAACACAAAAAGTTGAATAACAAGCGTAATATTAAATATAGCATGTTGTTAGTCGGAACATAAGCTTTCTACTATTATATTTAACTATTCTGGAAAGCGCATTGAAATTGGTTAAGAAACACAGGAGATATAAGCTTCACAAAAGTTGAACTTAAATGTTCAAAAACAAGCGTAATATTAAACATAGAATGTTGTTATTTGGTATATATACTCTCTTCTATTATATTTAACTATCCTGAAAAGCGCATTAAAATCGGTTAATAAACAGAGGAGATATAAACTACTCAATACTGCATGTATTGCTTCGCACGGGCCCTGCAGCCCAGCAAGTGTATGTGTGTATGTATAAACAGAAACACACATACATGTAGAATAGACGAATACCATACATGTATATGTGCATGTACGCATGTAAACAACACCAATTGCAAGGTGCCAAAATAAGATTGCGCAAAATAACAAAAGTCTGTGACGCGTGACGTCAGAGACCAAGCGACAAGTGTTCGAGCGCCACCTTCATCGCCATACCATGTGCCAAATTGAGTTTTGGCGGTAGCGTTGCCACCTCGTCAGATCGTTTTAATCAAGATAGATTAAATTATATTTAAAGAATTTTATTATATACTGAACGGGCGAGCGCGCAGCGCGAGCTGTGGTACAGGGTATAAGACAGTCGGGCTTGCCCGACTGTCAGGT
>JAWNNJ010001110.1:0-220935 GCA_035045125.1 Hypselothyrea guttata
ACTTGAATTGCGTAAGTCAGTCGTATTGAAAAGTAGCAATTGTAGGCAGAACAGTAGTGAAACACTTGTAGATCATTTGATTAAATGCACTTCATCATATAACCGTTTAATGCGCACCTTTTCGTACGTGCTGCGAGTATTTAATAACGTCAATGTAAATAAGAGGCTGTTGCCCAAAGAAATTGAAGTTATTACTGCACTCGAATTGCATGAAGCGTTTTTAAGAATTGCGTTTCTAATTCAGCAAGATGTATACGCTACTGAGTTTGCAGCTCTGAGAGCTTCGAAATCGTTGAAGCCAGAGATGCAAAAATTAACGCCGTTCCTTCATCGCACTGAAACTCAGTCTGGAACTTTCGAATTGATCAGAGTTGGAGGAAGACTTTCAGAAGCTCCACTTGGCTTTGACACAAGATTTCCCATTTTGTTACCAAGCGATTCTCCATTTGTCTGGCTCTATGCAAATCACTTGCATCGAAAGCATATGCATGCTGGAGCAAAGGCCCTTCTGGGAATAATCAGACTGAAATTATGGATACCTAATGCTCGAAACTTAATGAGAAAAATTGTAAGGCGATGCGTTCACTGCTTCCATTACAAGCCAAGACTCGCACAGCAGATCATGGGATCTCTTCCGGCTGATCGTCTACTTGGAGCTCGTCCTTTTCTTGTAACCGGCGTGGATCTGTGCGGTCCATTTCATACTACACATCGCATGCGTGGAAAGGCCCTCTACAAAACATATGTCGCACTCTTTGTCTGCTTCGCTTCGAAGGCGGTGCATGCAGAGCTCTTGTCGGATTTAGCTGCAAATACATTCCTCCTTGGCCTAAGACGTTTCGTGGCTCGACGTGGAATACCTCAGCGGTTGTATTGTGATAATGCAACAAACTTTGTCGGCGCTAAATCACAATTGGATGGCTTTAAGGATGAGATGAGCGAGTACTGCACATCAATTGGCTGTGAATTTGTTTTTATACCGCCCCGCGCGCCACACTTTGGAGGCCTTTGGGAGGCAGCGGTAAAGTCAATGAAAACTTTGTTGGTCAAAACTGCGGCTATGGCGAATTTAACTTTCGAAGAGCTGCTCACTGTGGTTTTAGAGGCTGAAGCTATTCTAAATTCGCGCCCACTCACTGCAATGACTGAAGACCCCAATGATGGAGAGGCTCTCACACCTGCACACCTGCTAATTGGAACCTCGCTGCAGGCACTTCCAGATCGAGCATTGGCAGAGAAATCGTCCACATTGAACCAATATCAACGGATAACCTATGTGAAGCAGCGACTGTGGGACCTATGGCGAAGAGATTATCTTCATGAATTGCAACTTCGCTCAAAATGGCTAAAGGGCGAACCTAATATTTCAGTTGGTCAACTTGTTTTAATTCATGAGGACAATCTTCCACCACAGCAATGGCAATTGGCACGAGTCAGCGCAATCATCACTGGATCTGATGGCAAGGTGCGAGTCGTCGATTTGAAAACTACCAAGGGCAGTCTTCGAAGACCAATACACAAATTAGCTCCACTACCCATAGAACCATAATTTGAAAACGATCTTTCAACGGGCGGAGTGTTTGGTTATTTAACTAATTATTGTTATTTTGTAATTATTATTATTTCCGATTTATATTTATTGTTATTATTGAATTCGCATGTAATGTATTAATAGTTGAATTTATGTTGAAATGTAATTGATGGAATACCACTACTGTTAAAATCAACTACTTCATGTAAACTATCGATAACTTGATGCCTTTTTGAGTAACAGCTGCTTACATATAAAATACCATCACAATTGTACATAAACGATCGAATTGAATTGAAGACATTAAATACGCAACATAGAAGCAAACGGAATAAAGAGAAGCACTAAACACGGCAATAAACTTCTTTTTATAATTCATTAATTTGAATCTCAACAATATTTGTAAACAAAACATCTGAAAAAAAACACAACCTATTTTTGAAAATCAAGTATTTTTATATATCATTTGATCTAAAAAAAATTATGAACACTAAATTACAACCGATTTTTGTTAAATTCGATACAGTAAGAATTATTTAAAGTAACACGAAGCAAAATATCAATCAAGTAATGGAAATTTAAAGAAGTCCTAAGAAAATTATAACTGTTGAAAAAAAGGACAAAAAATTTTGGAAACGTTACATCAATATCTTTATAATTATTACCGTTTTCAGTAAAATCAATTAATACACTTTGAAATGTGCTTCCTGAATATAAATAACTAATTTTTAAAAATCGGCTGATAATTTTTAGAGTTATTTAATGTTTACAAACCGTTATTAAAGATATAATAAGTAGAGAACCTTCGAAAACTTTATATTTCATGTATTTTATTTCGGTATACGCAAAATTGGCTTAGATCAAAGCACCTGACTTAAACTAGGTCTACAAGTAATGGCTAAAACTAGGTATACATATACAATGTCTTATGTCATAGGGTTTTGCAAGCAAAGAACTGAAGTCTGTGGATATTTCCCATAGATGTGGATTATGTAGCTTATATAGTATTTGGATGCGGGGGGAACTTCGGTATTGCCTATATGTTTGTGTTGACTTAATGCCTATTTCGTTGGCTAATTTTGAATAGATTTATGCGTGTTTTTCAACTACTATATTAATATATGTATTACGTACTAATGCAGCGATATTATGCCATAAATACAAGATGATATATCCAGGGAACGTAGCAGAAAAATCCCTTTTACCGAGAAGTTTTTGATCTAATATTGGATATCATATATTATAATTAATTTCCTCCATTAACATTTGATTTTTCGGTATCTTTGGTAATTTTCTAGGGAGATTTTTGGGAGCCCTGGATATTCGTAATTAATGTATATACAATTTCGTTAATTTGATTTCGATTTCAACTGGAATTTGAGCATTTACAATTACGATTAAGACGTATTATAATATCTGCTATGGCATTTCGCATCCATACACTGGATGCTGGGTAATATTAAGTGGGTAACTCCTTCCGATCCCTAGTAGAAACGCTCGAATTTCGGAGGCTTATTGAGTGCGCAGAAATAATACCCTGAATAGTTTTGTGTGGCGCCGGGTGGAGTAAACTCGCTGATGCTGTAATTGCCGTAGTCATAATTATGGCTCATATGGGCATGATGGTGCACATGATGCGGATGCGAATGCGAATGCGGATGCGAATGTGGGTGCGGATGCGGGTGCGGGTGCGGGGGGTGATAGTGCTGAAAACCGCCTGCACTGCGTGGCTTTTGTCATGTGATGAGGCTGCTGCCCACGCCCCCAACGCCGCCGCCTCCATTGCTGCCACTGCCGTTGCCATTGGCGTTATTCCCGTGGACGCGCATGTGCCGATTCAGGTTGCCAGACTGCGAGAATCTAGAAGAAGAAGCAAAGCAATTAAGGGATGCTGACTGGATTAATTACGCTTCACATTGGATAGGTTTTTTCTTTTTTTTTTGCCAAGCTTAGCTAAGTTGAAACTTTTATTCCAAATTTTCCCTATCTAAACCAATTAATCAACTCATATTCTTAAATATGCTTTCGATTTTAAAGCAGAATATGTGGAGTCACTTTTTATTGCATACTCCAAGGGGCATGATCCCAATATTCGTTGTAATAAACAAGATGTTTCTGTTTTGCTTATTATCTCCAATGTAGAATTTCCAACTTACAAGTTATTAACCCTGCTTTTAACCATTTTTATTGCGTACAGGTAATCGGTATAAAAAAATACCTTCTATTTTAGAGCATGAATACCGAAGGCATAGTAATCACTTCAATTTCCAGTCGAAAATAATGTCTTATCCAACATGCATGCCAACGAGGTCTTTGCTCAAAATGGAAAATAAGTTTCAGCTATCATAAAAATACTCCGAAATTTGTCAAATATAAACCTAATTTTTTCCAATAACAACGTAAAATTTATCTTAATAAGGTATAATATTGTGGATGTTACAGGAAAACGAATTACAATTTGATTTCGGACAAATACTTTTGATTTTAGAGTTGGCATACCGACGTTAAATTTTTTGTTGCATACCACAAGGGGCCTAATTGTCATATTATATCAAAATTGACGTAAAATCTACATATTTGTTTCTCTTAATTGAAACCAAATTTTATTTTTTAATTATATTATATTTTAAATTTGGAATAATAATTTTTTGTAGCATACTGCAGGGGGCATATTTCTCATATAACCCAAAAAATGATAGAAATTTGGAGTATAACTCACCTGAGCAGGCAAAGCTTGCACTGGTAGGGCTTCTCGCCGCTGTGGATGCGTAGGTGCTTGGTGAGCGTGGAGCTGTCGGAGAAGGACTTCTTGCAGGAGGAGCAGCGGTACGGCCGCTCCCCGGAGTGCGTGCGCATGTGCGTGGTGACGCTGGAGCTCTGCGAGAAGCGTCTATCACAAATGGGACAGCGGAAGGGCTTCTGGCCCGTGTGCGTGCGAACATGGGCCGTCAGATTGGCGGCCTGTGAGAAGCTCTTGTTGCAGTCCGGACAGCGGTACGGCCGCTCTCCGGAATGCGTGCGCAGATGTGTCTTCAGTGTGCTGGGCCTCGCGTAGGTTTTCCCACACAGGCGACACAGATTCGGTTTCATATCGCCCCCGGCGCTGCTCTCGCCATCCGCATCCCCATCCTCCAGGCTCTCCTCCTCATCCTCAAACCCACTCAGACCGAGACTCAAGGCGGCCGCCTGATATCCGGGACTTTTCTCCGGCGGAGTGTAGCTCTGCTCAGCCGTGGCGCCGTAGTAAGCCAAGGCAGCCGCTGTGCTGGATGCGGGCGGAGAGGGGGATTCCTTGTCCCCTAGCGCTGGCAGCGACGTCAGCGCAGACGGCGCCGGCGCCCGAAAGTCCGCCGTAAAGCTGTACGTGGCGGAGGCGGGATAGTGGGTGGGGCTGAGCAGTGGCGGATACAGCACGTTGCTGCTGCTCGGCGGCGTCCAGTTCATCTGGGAGCAGGGCAGGGGCACGGCGCCTCCATCCGAGCCGTAGCCATGATGCATGGTCATGTTCATGCTCACATTGACGCTCATGCTGGGATAGAGGGGCGGGGCAGGGGCGGCGGCATTGCCATCGTAGTAACATCCGCCGGAAGCTACAGAAGCAGCCGCTGCTCCTGCTCCTAATCCGGCATTGTTGTGATTGTGATTGTGGCTGGGATTGTGATTGTGATTGTGGAGCGCGTTACCAACGTGCGATGCCTGGTTGAGGGCATGGGCGGAGGCGGAGCCGGAGGGGGGCGCCTGTTGCGGATGCGAATGCGGATGCTGCTGCTGACCTCCATTGGGCGAGATGAGCATCTGATGCGGATGCACGGTGTAGGACAGCGAGGCCTGATGCGGATTCCCGGCAAAGTTGTAGGAGGCGCCGCAGGGCGAGAAGGGGAACAAACTAGGCAGCGGATCAATGTCCAGCGGCGGCAGACCCGGAAACGTCGTCGCCATCTCGTCGGTGCTCCAATATCCTCCGTTGCCTACCAAGGAGGAGCCGTTGTTGTTGTTGCCAGCTACCGGCTGATTGCCCAGCACTTCCACGCCCACTCCGATGGTAGGATCAAAGCAGCCGCCGCAGTCAAAGTCGCTGCTGGTCAGGGAGGAGATCGGAAGGGCGGTATTACCTTGGCAGGATAAGCAGCCCACGCAGGATGCAGCGCACTCTTGCTGTCGACGCACAAAATAATAATTCTCGATTTTAAATGCACTTTGATTCACTTTAGCCCGATTTAAGACGGAATTATATACCTGCGGACTGTCCAGCGCCAGGCCGAATAATGGATTATTGGGCACGTAGCCCGTTTCTGGTTCCACGGGACCTCCGTTTGAGACATCGCACGATATGTACATAGCTCCACCCTCTTGATCTTCCAGGGAATCTGCGCAGTCACCAAAAAACAAACAAGAACCCCGTCAGTTCAGATGCCAAAGCTGCTGGGGTTGCACTTGCCCTACACTCAGAAAATTATTTGCTCTAGTATAGGAAATCCTTTTTATATTTTTTGAATAAATACTCTTTGGTCTAATATTTCTTAAAGGGTCTCCTACTGTCTGTAAGGTTTGACTGTAGCCTCTGCCGGACTGATCTGCCATGTCCGAATTTTTTATAATTTTTCTAGTACCATCAATTTTCTTTAGCTTAGAAATTTCAAGAGTATCAAAGTATTAAAAATTCGTTTCTATATTTAAGACTAACCCTTTTTGTTTAAAGAAAAATTTTGTTATATATTTAAAATTTTCATTTTTTTTAATTTTTTATATTCAGATTTAAAGAGCAAATAAACCTTAACTTTGGTCTGATTGGGATTTTCTCAAGCAGTGAAGCAGATGCTGGACCTCTTTAAATTTTATTTATAATATTTTAGTTAGTTTTTCTCCCCAGGAATCCGAATGTTCAACTTTATCTATATCTATATCTATTCATCTAGCATTCATTCATCTATCTATCTGTATCTTTAAGTTCATTATCGTCTGCAGTTAAATATTGTACTTTATGTACAAAAAGTTATTTTCTTTGTTATTGAAAACTGGTTTTCTATATTATATAAAGTTTTTTTCTGAAATTTTATTAATATTGCCGAAAATGTGTGCCTAAAATTTACATAAAATTTCTTACATTACATTTTGTAAATTTAAGCCTTAAGATTGTTGTTAGCTCAACTTTAAACATAATTTTCTGGTTTCTAGGTTGATTTTGGTGAGGTTAGTTATTTTTCGAGTGTAGCATTTCACTCAGTATATTAGCAAATGCAACCACTGTGCACTAAACTCCGCCCCTCGACACAACTCGCGAATGAACGAATGCGTCGCCATTTGCTTTGCGCTCTTCTCTCTCTCTCTCTCTCTCTATCGCTCTATCTCTCTCCCTCTTTTCGCATGCGATTGGGGCGAGATTCGCTTTTCCAGCAAGCAGGGAAATGGGAAATTGGCTGCTTACCCAGAATTATGTTCAAGAGTTTGGAACGTTTATATAACAATCCCATGACATGACTTCAGCGGGCTTGCGGTTTCTGGTCCTTTGTTTTCTACGCTTCATCTTGCTGCGTCAATTCACATTTCCAGCTGGGGTAGGCGAAATTCAGATAAATAATTAAGTTAGTGACTTTAAAACATGCTTCAACTGCTGTAGAGTTATTAAATCGTAGAAGAATTTATTCACTTCAGTTTATGTAGGCCTATTAAATCATATATAAACATTATGTCCGATTGTATGCACAAGTAATTTATTAAACTTTTATCAAATCATAAACGAAATTTTAAATATTATTGTTGATAAATTTAATTTAAGACAATATTTTCAATTTTTGGATATAATTTTTTTATGGGAAACAGTTTTTGCATTCACAATTTTAAAAATATTATTTTCAGCATTTTGTTGAGATAACTATTTCTCATTGATCTTTATTTAGTATATTTATTTATAATTTATTTATTTATGCAGTTTATATGTTGTTTATTGAACGGATTTATCGATTTATTATACCCTGTACCCAATAAAAATGGGAAATACAGGGTTATTTTATATTTATTTTAATTATCTTATAAATTTAAAATTCCTCATTAGGTATTTTAAGTTTACCTTCTTTAAATAATTTCAGTTTAAGATTATTATTTGACAAAAGCAAAATTTTAAAGCAAACCAATTTAAATTTTTTTGGATCGTACGATACGAAATCTGTATCATCTGGATACTCATTGTAATTTACAAAGCTTATTTGAAAATTTTTGAATAGCAGTCGGTTTTTTCCATTTAAGCTTCTATTTCGGCTAACTTTTCATTGTATTTTACAGCAACTTAAATTCCAATTAGCCAAAACATTTATTAACATTTTTTTTATATTTTTGAAAAAATTAAAATAGAATTTAAAATTTTTTTATATCTTAGCAGGCAATTTTTCGCCCAGACTTTCTTTTCGGCTGACTTTTCATTAAGTTTTACAACACTACAAAATTCAAATAGCCACAATTTTTATCAATTTTTATTTGCTTTACAAATTTGGAGCATTATTGGGAGAAGATGAGCCTGATTGCCAGATCGCTTGATGTAAGCAGCAACCTGGCCCTCTTGGGAGCCTGTGGCTACGGCCTGTATAATCTGCCCCCGGATGAGGCGATCTTTGGGCATGTGGCACTTGTGGCAGCTCTGCTCTACGGCTTGTTGAGCCACTCAAGAAGCTTCACCTCTGCTTTTAGCCAATATCTGCCCGTGGTTCTGAGCATTGTGGGCGTGATGGTTCTTCCCCTGATCAACATGGAGTTCTGGATGAACAGCAGCCAGAAGGATTACGCACTGCTCAATCTGCTGCCGTTAACCATTGTGGTATACGAGATTTATATCAACAACACCGGCATCATCAAGGCAATGGATTGCGAAGAGGATGATGATCTGGATATCGATATGGATATGGATAATGCCTCGACGGTCGCCATATACTCCGATAAGGACGAACTCCTGGAGTTGGCCAAGGACGTAGCGCTCTTTGGCGGCATTTGCTCAGCGCTATTTCTGGGCGTTACCGAGGAGAACTATTACCATATTGGCATTGCGGCAATTCTGGGCGTGGCACGCATCGCAGGCCAACTTATACGATTCTTGGATGCCCAGAAGTTGGCTCTGGCCGCTGCCTTGGCTATAATGACGAATGCTCTGACATCTGACTCATCATCGAATGAGTAGAACTTTTTAGAAAATAATTTCGATTTTAGATTTTTATTCTTATACCCTGTACCCTTTGAAAAATGGACAAAAACAGGGTTAACTACTTTGGAATATGTATGTATCAGGCAAAAAGAGGCGTGGCAGACCGGGCGAACGCGTAGCGCGAGCTGTCGGTACAGGTGGCTTGTTTTAAACATAATTTGCTGTACAAATATTTTTCTTTTCTATAAATTTTCCAATAAATTTTAGTTTAAAATATATTCGATTTTGGATAATAATTTATAAATAAATAATTAATTTAAATTTGTTTTATGTATTTTTAAGAATTGAATTAAATTAATAATTATATGTATTAAAGTTGAACATTATTTTCGTTCTGTGCAGATTTAAATTTAAATTTTGAATTCAACTTTGTTTTCAAAATTTTTATCAATTAATTACTTAATTTTTTAATTTTTTATATTATATTATTATTTATTATTTATTTATTATTTTATATTATTTATTTGTAGTCTTTGGGTTGTTGTGTTTTGGTAATCCGAATGCATTTTTTGAAATACGCAAAATGTTATTTTCAAAACTCAAAATTTAGAAGAAAATAAATTTTTTTTTAATAAATATTGAAGAAACATATTTGTATTTAATTAAAAATGGAATTCTAAGTGTTTTCATTATATGCTTGCAATTATGATATTATTAAAAATATATTTAAAGATCATTAAAGTTCACATGTTTATTATTATATATTTTTATATTTTTTATTTTATTTTTATAGATATTGAAACCGATCTCGCACCTTGTAAATAATTCTGTTTGTCTCATAATCAAAGCACCACACTGTATAATAGAATTAGATATATTCCTTAGTATCAAATTTGTTTTAAATTTGAAATGAAATTTCGCGTCGATTAGAAGTTTTGGTTTATGCAAATGAAATTCGATTATTGGCAACTGTTAACTGTTAATTGGTAACTGATAGTTGGTAGTTGGTAGTTGGTAGTTGGTAGTTGGTTGTTGTTTGGCACTCTCGTTAGTTAATGCGGGGTAAGAAGCGACTTTCGACGACGAGCATAAGACGGCAACTAATTGTCAGTTGCAGTTCGAAGTGTTTTGGGCCGATATCGAAAGCGGCAAAGCGACAGAGCAACAACAGCAACAACAACAACAACAGCAACAACAACAAATGTTCACTTAATTATAAACAAGCGACAAAAGGGCGCAAAAAGACAACGACAAACACACACACGCTCAGGAGACACACACACACACACACATGAGAGACACACACACACACACAATCAGAAGACACACACACACACATACACACAACAGTTACAATGACACCAAGTACATGTCATACAGTGTTGACAATTTTTTTTTTAAATATATTTTTAAAGGAAATGAGACGAAAAATAAAGCTAAACAAAATAAAAAAGCCAAATTATTTTTTTTGATATTAAGATTAAGCTTACAAAATTTGAAAGCTCACAAAAAAAGGTATTTTATTAAGATTGAGATTAAACAGTAAAGCTAAAAATATTTAAAAAAAAACAAAACAAATTAAAAAATAAATCTTAAAAATTTTTCAAAAAAGCTAATCTGTTGTAAATATTAGGAATTTGAATTAAAAAAAAAATAAAGCTTAAGAAATGTTACAAAAAATCCCAAGTTGTTCTTAAGATTAGCATGGATTAAGAAAGGCATAAATAAAAATTTATATAAAAATTTCATAAATTTATTTATTTGTTTTCAGGAATTAACTTATACACATGTTAGTTTAATTTGCTCTTGTATTCTAGTAATTGGTTTTTTGCTTATCTAAAAAGTAGGCTATGTATTTAGGTGATCAACAAATGCGCTTTAAAATAATACAATTTTTTCTTAATTTCCTTAATTTTTAATACTTTTGTGATCAAATATTTATCAAACTCACTTTAAATATTATATATAATACCAGTATAAATTATTCATATTTTTTTTAATTTAGTTATATTTTTACTATTTTGTTATAAATTAAAAAAAATGAAATCTGCGCAGTTTTTAAATGTTGTGGCAATTGCTCTTCAAAATAAATAAAAACTCAGAGTTGGCGGCAAAAAAGCGAGCTTGGCAACACTGATGTCATACAATCACACATGCAGCGCGACCCTTAGCCGCTCTCCCTTTCTCGCTCTGTCTCCTCACACACTCGCTGCTCTCTCCGCTCTGCGCTCTGCCTCTCTTCTCACTCCGCCCCCTCTCTGCACCACAACTAGCCACACCGCCAGCCAACCAATGCGCTCTGGCCGCCGTCTCCGGTATGCCAGCTTTTGCGGCAACCCCTCCTTCAACCCCCGCCCCTGCTGCAACCCCCGCAGTACAAGCTCAGCTCATTCATACGTAGCAGCAGCAGTTTTCAGTAGTTTTTATTTGTCACCCAATATCTTCGGAGCTCGACACCAGATACCCTCGACCATTGATCGTCTGCTGCTTCCTTCGTTCCATTCTTTGTGGTTAAACGTGTTTGCCTCAGCCACCGTCCAACTGCCCCTGCCACCTCCCCACCCCTCTATCCAACAACTGCCTGCCACAGTCCATCAGCCAGTGGCACAACCCTCTGCTGCTGCTGCTGCTGCTGCTTCTGTATCTTGTATCTTGTATCTTTTTATTCTGTTTTCCGATTTCTGTTTGCTGTTTTCTGTTTTCTAGCCAATGGGATTTCTGTTTTCTATCGTTCGATCGTTCGATCGTTGCTCTTTGCTGCCTCCGACAATTGTGAATTATTTTAGTTTTGCGTTATTCGATCTGCGTCTTTGTGGTCATGTTTAGTTGTGGCTCATAAAAAAAAAACTCAAATTGAAAACGCGATTAAAAAAAAATTATGAAATAATTTTTATATCCATCTCTCAATCTCGTCAATCTGACGAGTTGGCAATTAATACACACCACACATTGCAATTCAATTCATGTCAAAGGTATTTGCGATTTATTCTGAAAAGATTTTCTTCAATCTAGATTTATCACTAAGAGCTTAACTTAAGATCGATGGATTGGCTTTAGATCATTTTTTGCTTAATAGCAAAATTTGCAAATTTATAAAAAAATCTTGGATTAATATTTCTAATTTTGTTTTCTAATTTAATTGTTCTCTCAGCATCGAAATTGTGGAATTTTCGGAACACTGTTAGGCGAAGATCAAGTTTATTTCAAATGTTGGATGCCACGCCGCCTTTACGCCCCAATCAAACCGATTAAAAGGAATACTAGAATCTTCTACAGAATATAAACTTTATACTATTATATTTATCTATCCTGAAAAGGGAAATGAAATCGTTTAATACACACAGAATTTGTTAAAGAAACAACATTGCTGACTTTGCCTTGTTTACCCATGGAGCAAACTAAAAAGTAAGAACCATTGTTGCTCCGCTTCCTATAATATTTTGTAATTTTACAAATATATATATGATTTTACAATATGTAAAATATAGAGTGCAGTTAATTTTATAGGTGTTTTGAGCAGAACAACAATAGATTTAGTAAATCCTAAACCTACACAGTACTTTTGTTGAATGTGAAATTCGAATAAAAGTTTTTTCCAGTGTAGAACAATATTTACTGTCAAATATAAAAAACCTCAAGTTGTGATAAACAGTTGTCGAATATTAATTTACTTCAGTTTAAAATGGAAAATTTTAGCTTTCTCCGAGTGTGGTATATAGTTGAATATTTTCTCTCAGTGCAGCAGGTCTATTAAAGCCAGTTCATGCCCAAAATTCACACGCCAGGGCAGAGTTAGCCACATTAATCGAATCAGTTAAGTGTAAAGGCTTGCAGTGATTCGATGGGGCAAACTTTGGAGTTTATGCTCGATATCAATTTACCAGATTGGTGGGAACTTTACTCCGAGCAGCGTCGTGTGTGTTAAAAGTTTTTGGGGCCACAGTGAACAGTGCCTGCGAACAGTATCGACATACTTGACCAGTTTTTTATGACGTCGATATTGTTTTTTTTTAGCGATCAGTTTCAACTTGTTCAAGGATGTTGTGAGGAGTTGCGTGCATGTTTTGCTGCCGATTGTCAGTTCGCATTAGGATCAGAAGCTTCCTTTCCCATCCTCCATCCTCCATCTATATCTTCTATATCTCGGTAACTGGGTATCAATGACAACTCTTGATTAGATTAGTCTCAAGTGTGCTCAGGTGTCAGCTGTGTATATAGAACTGTTGCCCTGCCTAACCACAAAAAAATGCTACAAATTGCACTTTGTTAGAATATTATTTGTATCAACCACCTATGCGACCTGTTATCACACCAGCTCAACATCGCATTGTTATCAACACGCGCGCTTTATTTACCCCGCAGCTCAGCTCAGACTCTATTTATTCAAAGTATTTTACGCTCTGGTCCAGATCCTGATGTTGCCCACAATAACAATTCTAGATACAACAAAGCTCACTCAGGCATACATTTCATTCTGCATTTCATGTCTATATATTCCCAGTTCCCAGTTCTTTCCCTGCTCTCCTCGCCCCTCTTTGTTCAGTTCGCTGCTGTTGTGTATGGACGAGGCTTCAAAAATCAATGAAATACTTTTCGGGTGGCACTCGTAGGGCTTCCCGGGCTTGGCTATACTTTGCTTTCATGTCGGTAGCCAAGTCAATCGACTTGTTAACGTCGCTAGATGTCAGTTAATGCAAATACTTCTCATGCCCTGCAATTGTGGATTTCTCAGCATTTATTTCACCATCATCAAAACAGTCTTATTTAAGGTCTTACAAAATCAATCTTTAATTAGTTGTCTGACTTTATTTTAAATTAAATTTATTTATGCTTTACAACAACAAAATTCATCAGTTTGTATTCAAGTCGAGTTAAAGTTGATATTTACTCTTAGCATTTTATAAATAAAAAGCTTTAAAAATTTAAAAAGCTTTATTTAATTTTATTTAATTATGAAATTTGTTAACTTTTTAATTGGAAATAATTTTGCTACAGTTTTTTCAATATTTTTATATTTTTATTTACAATATGCTTTAATGATACTAAGTAAATTTATTGAAAAGAACTTTTTAAAGGGGGATTTTTATAAATGGGGTATTTTAGGTTTGGGATTTCCAATTTGAGATAAACATATAACATATGGAGATAGTTTATAGAAATGAATATCATCTTTGCTTCTCAAACTTTATGTTTAATTTACTGCTACGGACAATCGAAAGGATTTCCGAAATATATACCAAAGAAATTTTTTTGAATTCTAAAATATTTTTTAAAACTATTTGTCCTGACTGACTAACTTACTATCAATGCTCGGCCCCAATATCTATTCTCCCATAGTTATTATCCCTATTTTAGCCCATTTTTACAGGTTACAGGGTTTAAAAACAACATTGAATTTTCTCCTACTATAAAACTTAAGTTTAGAATATTAATTTGTAAAATTCCCTAAATCTATTTCCGAACTGCATTGTGCAATACAGGTTTTATATCACTCTAAAATACTCAAATTTTAATTTAAAAACAAACTCTCAAGTGCACTTCATACGACACCCTAATGAAAAAGTATTATTTATACTCCTCTGTTGTTATAACAGACGCCTACAACTTTGATAGTTGACAGTTGACAATTGACGGTTGAGGGACAGGAGAGATCATACGTCAGTACTGCTGTGAAAAGTATCGATAACAAAGTGACCAATTGACAGTTGGAGTGCTAGGGATATGGATCGGTGTAACAGCTGTAAGAGTCGGGACAGCGACTTCAACTCGGAACTTGAGGCTTATTTCTTAATAAAAACCCAAGGCTTATTAAACGCGCGACAGTTTTGAGCAACTGTCGGGGTTTTCACGTCCTGTTTCCCCCCAGTGCAGCGTCGGAGTTGAGTTTCATTTGGAAATATGTTTGTGGATACTACGAAATTACACTTGAGTGAAGCGCGCCAAATTGAATTTGTAAGGCGATACTTTGGAGAGACTACGCAAGGGTTGGCCTTCTTATCAATGAGTCGAGTGTCAGGACAAGACAATGTGCTCGTAAAACCCACGCTGTCTGACTGCCACTGTTTTTTATGACGTATTTATTTTTTTATGTTTTATTAGCGAATCACTTGCGCAAATAAACGCGTTAAAGATCAGTTCCCACTTCCCACGAGTGCGTGGCCCAACTCTCAAACGGCAATTATCGCAGTGTGCGCATCATCTTTGGCAAACAGCATTTGCGGTTTGCTTATCCTTTAAACCGTTGCGCAAATATTAAATTTCAATTATAGTTGTTAACATATTATTACCCGCTAATCATTATCATTATCTCCATCAAGCGCCTGGCGCTACCGAAACCAGCAGAAGTCACGTGCCGATAACAATCAGCCTCAACAACCGCAGAGGGGTGCGGAAGCAGAGACAACGGGATGCGCTGGCAATTTTATCAGATTAAGGACCCTCAGCGGTAAGTATTTCCCCTGCATATATATAAATATCCTTTCCTCCGCTGCGCCCTCAACAGGTGACAACATTGTGTGAGAATTTCTGCTCCTCCTTTTTTTTTTTTTGGTTGTTGTCCAGTTTGTGATTCCCTGCTCAGCGCATATCGAATTACTTTTTGCCGCTGTGATTTGTCGTTTTTATCAATTCTCATGAACTGAAATCGAAGCGTCTGAGCCAAATCGAGCACAAACCAGTTGACTTTTCCAAAACAAGCGCAAGTTGAGCTAATACGGCACAATTACTAAGCAGTTTTGTTAACGCTTCTTTAATTTAATATCTATCTTTACATTTTTGGCCATTTTAACATATTTTTACACATATTTTAACATATAAATAATGTTTATATTATTAAGCTGCTTTGTAAATGTTTTTAAATTAACTAATTACGTTAACTAACACTGTGGTTTGGCGCCAACTCATGCGTCAGCCAAGCTTAAGCCGTTTGCTGGCGCCATCTATTGCTCGCTTTCGGTATGCAAAGCTAAAATGGCGTCACTTGTGGAAATCAAGCTGTGTTGTAAAAGTACAGTTGCTACAACTGGTGTTTTTACACCAAAAATTATAAAATTAATAAATACTAAATAAATAATTGAAAACAAAAATAATTATATTCAATATTGACTTTTTCCTTAAATAGGTACTTTTTTAAGGGCAATCAAGACTCATTTTAAATTCATTTCAATAATTATAATCAATAATTCATTTCTCAAAACGCAGTTTATCGCAGAATTTAGACACAATTTGTAACTTTTAAATTCATTTCATTTATTGTTTTTAAATGTAGTATGAAAACCTAAGCGCTAAATACACTCCCCGGACTTTATGTTTTAAGTAATATGAGTAGAAATGGTACAAAGGATTTGAATTTAGATCTTGGGCTCCTGTGGGGTCAGCTTGACGATCTTCACGGACTCCTCCCACAGCTGGCGCCCCTTCTCCTCATCCATGGCAGCTGCGTTCAAGGTGGCCTCCTTGCAGTCCATAAAATACTTGCCAGAGACATTCGCCACCTCGTCCGATGTGGCCAGATAAATGGTGGTCTGGGCGCCCGCTTTGGTTGTCTTGAAGAAGCCCTTGGTGATGGCCATCATGGGCAGGTTGAGGGGGAAGGGCACATTACGCCAGATGCCCGAATCGATCATGCCAGGATGCAGATAATTCACAGTGATGTTGCTGCCCTGCAGACGCTTTGCCAGCTCCCGGGCAAAGTAAATGTTGGCAAACTTAGATACGTAATACAGATAGGCAGCCGGGAAGGTGCCAATGGGATTCAGTTTGTTCAGATTCACGGATGCCAGACGATAAAGCTCCGAGGCGACGATCACAATCCTTGCCGGCGCGCTCTTCTTCAGCACATCGATCAGCAAATGCGTCAGCAAAAATGGGCCATAATGATTGGTGGCCATGGTCAGCTCGACGCCATCTTCGCTGGTCTGTCCTCGGAAAGCCAGGGCCATGCCGGCATTATGGATCAGCACATCGATCTTTGGCTCAGTCTTCACAATATCTGCGGCGAAATCGCGCACGGATTTCTGCGAGCCCAGATCCAGTTTCTTGACCAGAATTTTACTGTTGTTCGTCTCCTTAATAATTTCATCTAAAAATAATAATACTTTTCAATATTGTTTATATTTTCAAATTACAGGGTGCGCCATTTCTTATGTAAACATTGAAGAACTTCAAAATTGGACAACCGATTTACAAAAAATTTATTTATTTATTTATTTGGAAACATTAAAATTGGTTTCGACTAACTTTAAAGACAATATTAAGCAATTAAATTAAAATATTTTTAAATAATTCTTGGGTTTTTATCAAATAACAAAGTAAAAGCTCAAAAAATGCTTAGGATGTGAAATTTTTTGAAATTAATGAATCAATTTGAAAATTTTTAGATGATTATATTAAATTAGACAGTTTTGCACCTCAAAACAATCCGATTTTTTACCGATTGACATAAATTAACAAATTTTGTAAACAGTTATTCAATATCTTTATAATCATTATACATTTTATCCCAAAAAATTCCAATTTTGAACCCAAATTATAGCTGTTCTGCCGAAAGTGCTGGAAAAAGTTGGGATGTATAATTGTATCCCATAATATTGACTACTTGATTAATATTGCCTCAAGGATAAGATAAGAATACTTTATATTTAAAAAATCGGTTTTCCTATTTTTAAGTTATCTGACAGAGAAGATGGCGCACCCTGTATGCATCAAGCTTACCCTTGACAGCATTTGCCGTTTCCAGATTCCTGCAGGCCATGATGATGCGGGCTCCACGTCCCGCCAGATCCTTGGCGGTTTCCTTGCCAATGCCACTGTTGGCGCCCGTAATGATAACAGTCTTGCCTTCCATTTTATTCTGAAATTGTTGGAATTAATTAGCTTGTGAGTGGAATACTAGCCGTAGTCGTGTTTAATAGGCGGGACTAGTTAATATTTACTTAATATATGTACTTAATGCCAGCACCCGCCATGTCCAAACAGTAATCACGCTCTTTGTTCCCTACCCTTTTTTTCGCTCTGTGTAATTTGCCTAAGCCCGTGGAAAAGTAAGCTTGTAGGTCATTAAAAAAAAAAACTTGAAATTTGTTTATATTCTCTACCGGTAAGCGATCTTGGCAGGTGTAATATAACTACCCGTACCGTAACTCTAGATGTGACGCAAAGATTTCTCAGCTCTTGGGGCTAATTAAGTGAACACGTCACGCCCGGAGCGTCTAAAGAGAGTTTCATTCAAAACTTTTAACAACTGCTCAGAAAGAGACTGTTTGAGTTGGAATACTTGGCGGAAAATTCAACAGAGCTCTCTAATTTTGTCTAGACAGTTTTATTTGCAATTATATCATCATAAATTTCATTCTATGTAATTTTAGAGAGTTAAGTTAATATAGTTGAATATTAATACCTTTACGGTACTTTCAAAATTTCTCCCAAGTAATTATAGATGTTAAAGGGTTGTTTTGTAATAAATAAAAGTAATAATATCCATTAACTAATAAAAAAATGTATTCTAAAATAATATTACAAATCAATTGTTTAATACTTTGTCTGTAGTAATATTTATTAACAACTTTTGCAAATTTCTAGAGATTCAAATTATCTTTGAGAAAGTTCATTGTATAAAATTACACTTGGTTAACAAATAATCTTTTGAAACCTATAAAATAAAATTAAAAATAAATAAATCAGTTAAATTCTTTTCGATTATACAAATTTAACTAAATAAAGTTAAGTTATGTATCTTTAACGAAAATTGAAAGAATAAAAATTAAAAGTTTATACATTTACGATAGGATAATGTTTGTATTAAATAACTTTAGATACTTAAACAAATTTATGCTATAAATTAAGTTTAATTTCAATATGTCTGTAATACAGGATAGAATATTATTTAAATTTATTTTAAAAACTTTTCCTCAATGTTCTTGATATAAGCAATAAAATGTTTTCAAGATGACAGAATTTGAAATAAATCTAGAATTGGAAATCTTGTAAATAAAATGAAATATAAATTCGCAATTTTGCATAATATTTAAAAAAAAAGAATATTTCAAGATTTGCCAATAAAAAAACTGTTGCAAAAAAGCTATGCAAATTTTGCAGAATAGACTGAAAGAAATTCTAGTTGCTAAGTAGTTTGGGGGAATCAGGTTTACGGATATACTAGATTGGGGTGTGGGTCTGGATTACCTCAGTGAAGCAACGGCCGGCCGAAATGCGTAAATAGAACCGAAGGCTGAGCAAGGTGGCCAGAAAGGTGGCTGTGAGTGTGATTAGGCAAAGATGAAGCATAAAATGATCGGTTGGCAACCAGGCCAAGACGAAACCCATCCTATAAATAATATGGTGCATGGTATTATGTACGAGCTTGGCGATATAACAGTATGCAAATCAATTTTATATAATACTATGTCGATTGTCTGCAATCGAAACAAGTTTTGCTGTTTAAGTTGGCTAAAAGTGTTAACAAAATCAATATGTGGTTGATGAAAACGCAAGCTTGGCTGTAAGTTTATGCTTTCACTTTTTAAATAAAAAAAAAGAAATAACAGATGTATATTGTAGTATAATTATGAAACGATTTTGAGTTGTATTTGTTGTGGATGTTGTCGAAGTCAGAGTAAAGTTCATTGCCGCTAAAAGAAAGCAAGCCAGAAGAAGAAGAAGAAGAAATTATACCTGTTGTCGCCCTGGCTCTTTGCCAGTTTTTTAGTTTTTTTTTTTTAAGTTTTTTACCGTCCACGTCACTAAAAAAACTGTCTGCTGTGAGATGAGTCTGCCTTAACTTTAACTTTAACTACTGGTTACGCTGCTCTGCCCCTCTCTCTCCCCTCTCTTTCTGCCACTGATTTGAGCTGCATGCAACTTCAGCTTCTTCGTTCTGACCCGTTTTTTCTTGGCTTACAAGAATAAAAAAATGTGTACAAAAAAATAACTGCTCGCTCAGCTAAAGTATGACTCGGCAATAATTGCGCTCACTCACCTGTTAAATTATTTTCCGATTTGTCTGTGTGTATATATGTATATAGCTATATCTGTAGTATACTGGTATACTAGTTTGCAGTGTACTTTGGACCAGCAAAGACTCGATCACAACCTTCGCCTTGAACACTCGCTCAGAGACTGATCTCAGTCTTGGCCCAAACCCAAGCTCAGAGCGCGGCTTCTGCTCACCGTTGTTATTGTTATTGTCTTTCGTAGATAGCGGCAATAGTTGTTATGTTATTGCAGCGGAAACGAGTTGAGGCAGCGCTTTTGGAATGATTCCAACTGGGATTTTAAGAGAGCAGACAATGAAGAGAAAGCGCTCAAGAGAAAGGCAGCCAGTCTGCCAGCGTTGCCAGATAATTCAGAATTCGATTTATATCATTATTTGTGATATTGAATATTGATTTATTTTTTATGCATTTTTATTTTATTTTTATGATTATTTTTAGATATTTTATGTTGGCAATTTAGCTATTTCTGGCAACACTATAGTAAAATTTAAATTAAAAGTTTTTATAACCATGCTTAAAGTAAAATTTCAGAACTAATTTTAATTAAATATCATATATGGTTAAATTTAATACACAACTGTACAGGGTCAACGTGTTTCTTGGATCCAGAAACCCAATTTATATACTGGTATTCAAAATTTCAAAATAAAAAAATATATTTTTTTAATTTTGATCTTAATTATGTATAAAAATATTTATAAAATGTTTTTATGCCGAAGATTTTTAAGGGCCTGCTGTAAAACGATTCTTGGTCTTGATTAAATTGAATATATATTTATTTCTATTATTTATTTATTTATATTAATATAATTTTCAGTATAAATTTAATTACTTTGATTTAAAGTAAAAAATAAAAGAAAGTAAAAATTTATTTATTTTGTTATAACAATGTGAATAATTACAAAATGAAATATTAGCATTACCAAATGCACATAAATTTATCTAATTATAGTATCAGTTGTAACTACATATTTACATAAGGTACAAATAACGCTAGCTAAGAATAAGTACTTTAGACTATACAATATAGCTAATGGTATATAATATAGTCTATATTATACATATAATATAATATATATACTCTATAGACTACATGCAAACGCTTTCTATATGGCATTGTTGCTCTCGCTACGCGCACCTTCCACTTCCAGGTGCTTGGTGAGCGTGTTGTACCATTCGTGAACGTGTCTGGAGATGATGCCCATGAATCTGGAGACCTTGGACTTGACGCTGGTAACGATGCGCTCGGATATGGAGACCTTCCGACAGGTGGGTGTGAAGGGATTAGTAGGTTTCGGGGAAGATGTGACTTTGATTCGATTCGATGCGATTGTGGAGGTTGCTGGAACTATCGTTGAGCTGTCAAGCTGGTATGCGTAGTACGATTGATGTCCCAGGGGCAGCAGCTCCAGCTGATCCTGCTTGTCAATGGCATTGGAACGTAGGGCATCCTCATAGGTGAAGGGCAGGGCACGACGATGTCGGAAGGAGGGCATTTCCCACCAGGAGTTGATGGTCTTGGGCAGCTTAATCAAACGCTTGGGTTTGGGTATAAATGGTTTTGGCGGGTGCTTAGCACCGAAGTAATCTTCTTCTGCTTCCTCCTGCTGCTGCTCCTCCCTGCTACCCTCTAGGTGCTCAGCTGGCCGGGGTTTAGATAACTCCGCGTGCTCTTGAATGTGAGTGAGAAAACGTTTGCCCAGCTCCTGTTGTGCCTGCAGAAAGTCAACAGCCTTAGCAACCGGTTGTACTTGCTCCACATCCGTTTCTGTCTCCACTTCCTTCTTCGGCTTTCCCTTCGCCTCCCCCTTTGACTTGCTGAAGCTTTTCCCTATGCTGCTCTTACTAGAGAAGGGTTCGGGAAAGAGCAGCGAGTTCAAACCTGCGCCCAGGTTAAGGCGTTTGGCGGGCTTCGAGGCAGGCAGGGATTCAAAGAATTCCGTGGGCAGCAGACGAGAATGCTCCTGGGATGACGGTGCCTCCGACTGTTCCGAGTGCTCCGACTGCTCCTGGCTCTGCTGCTTGGAGCGTTGCACAATTTGCAAGCGTTTTCTTGCGAAGCTGCGATGTGGCTTTGGCTGTTCCGGTTCCCCCTCCGCTGGAGGTTCGCTCTCCTCACCCTCCGGCGTGTCGATGTGCTTGAGATGCACATCGCCTTCGGGCAGGCGGGAGTAGGGCGGAGGTTCCGTCTGCTCGCCCATCTGCTTGAAGAACGCCTCCTCATCGAACTCCGCCAGATCGAAGAGCGGTTTCAGCTTGCGCTCCGGCTTGCGTATTTCCGTAATCTTCTTGGTGAATGTGGTTTTTCTGCCCTGACGGTTGTAGAAGTAGGGACCATCGTAGGCCTCTCGCCTGCTGCGCTTGATCACATTCCGGCTCTGCTCCAGGACATTACGCAGCCATTTGATGGCGGCACAGGGACGCACGGGAGCTTTTGACTTGACCTGACGCTTGGGGGGAGATCTAGGTTTGGACTTTTCCTGGAAGCTGTTCAGAAGCTGGGTGAGCAAAGACTCCGATCCTAGGCTTTCCAGCACAAAGCGACGCTGCCGATTGAGACTGCTCTGTATGGAACCTCTCGAAACCGCCGTCTCCTCTATCAATCGCTGTAGCAATCGATCCGCGGAGCTGTAACCGTTGTCTTTGAGCTGCTCTGGCGTGGACTCCGCGCTGGCCTCATTGGTTTGCATTTCCGTAAACTGGCAATGCTCCACATTCACCTGGGGCAGCACCCAGAAACCCACCGACATGCTGGGCGTTATCAGCTGCAGGGGTTTGGAGCTATCCTTGTCCTTAATCAGCGCACGCAGCGTGGAGTTCAGCGAGATCTTCTGGCCATTGAGACGCACGCGTCCATTACTCGCACTCAACACATACTGCCAGATTGCACTTCCGGACAACCGACTTCCGCTTCCGCTTTTCACTGTGATCGTGCTCTCCTGCTGCTCCGTGTTGACCACCATGAAGGCCAATCCTCCGGATACGGCATTCGCGCAGTGCGTATACAGTTTATTGGTAGGTGCAAAAACGCTCAAGGGTCTCGCTGGAAACACTCGGGACCCCATGACCTTCTTGAACAACGCTGTCACGTAGTAGCTGAAGTCGGGACGCTCGAAATCCCGCAGAGACATGCGCTTGAAGATCACATCGAAGCCACCGCTAGCCGCATCTCCCAAGGTCTGTGCCCAGCGCAACGCATCCGTCGTCTCATCGCCCATCAGCTGCTTGTTGATCGCCTGCACCGAGGTCACCTCCTCGTCCTCCTCCGGCAGCGTCAGCCACAGCGGCACTTCCTGCTTCTGGAGTGCCCGGAGCGCGGGATCGCTGTCGTAGATGTAGCTTCCCAGGCTGGTGCTGGGCAGCAAGTGCGCAGGTCTGCAAGAGATTAGAATATTCATTAGAATAAGACATTAGAATAAGAAGGTATCCTATCGTAATATTAAAGAGACCCGGTACTTTAAAAAGCTATAACTTATGTATAAGAAATCGTAGACCATCGGTATAAACATAGGTCCTCCATAAGGCTGCAAAACAATCGATAGTGGGAACATCGATGGTTTTCAACTCCGATGTTTCACAACCTCGATGTTTAGCCATTTTTGTTGGACTTTGAATGCGCATAGCTTTATCAAAACTCAACCAATTTTCAAGTGGTGTGGTTTTTTCTTAATCATTTAAATTTAAAATTATTATTTAAAATAAAAATCGACTCAAAAAAATTTTAAATTTTTGCAAAAATTTTAAGGGGTTACCCTTAAAATATATACAATTTTTGAAAAAAAAATTTTTTTTCAAATCCTAAGAATACATGCGTAAGTTAATTGTAATGCAAAATTATGCAGAAAAAATCAAACATGACAGCATTTGGTTGAAAAATGTAGATTTTAGGGCCAATATTGTGAGCCTGGGGGGATTAGCATTATATGTATATTATGAGCTACTTACTGTGTCCATCCGAAGGCTGCATTCACATCCTTTGACATCTCCACATATTTACGCGTCTCCTCCGCGCTGCTGCCCGCTGAGATGTCCGCACCCATCACCGTCCAGCTGTCCACATAGGGACTGAAGGTGTCCGTCATCAGCTTCAGGGTGCTCAGCTCCTGCACGTAGTCCTTGGCTCTGGCGCTGCTAAAGTCCGTGCCCAGCTGCCAGATGGCGTTGGTAATGCCCACCATGTAGGAGGTATTCAGTATCTTCAGCGTGTGCATGGAATCCCACTCATCGGGAGCGTAGGGCACGGGAATAATCATTGTCCAGTTGACAGCACTGAAGAGAGGTATTTATAACATATAAAACTTGCGTCATCTAGCATAACTTCTGTATAACTCCACTCACCGTGTCCAGCGATTGAAGCCCTTCCATATAATCTTGGTGGGATTACGTAGCCTTGTGGGCGAATTGGTCGCAAAGTAAAAGTCCCCAATAAACTTGATATAGGCGTCACTTAGTAATGCCGCCATGGCCGTAACGGCCTTACGATTCTTGCCATCCAGCGCATCGTAGAGATCCTCCGGTTTCACAGCGAAGCTCACAAACTTCTCGCTGATGTCGTTGTAAGGTCGATTCACATGCAACTGCACCAATGTATCCGCTCGACACACGGCCAGTAATGCCATCAATACTACCACTAGATCAAAATACCACATTTCGAATATGGAGTTTCTAATTAGGGCGTCTTACCCGTAGCAACTTGACTCAATAACTGCATGAAGCGCTGCAGAGGGCGCAGCTAATAAGCCAAGCTTGCTGGCCTTTAGAAGCATGGGCGTAGTCAGGAATTTTTATAGGGGGGGTCGACAAAGAATTATAATCTTTCTTCAAAATGAAAAAATCAGCAAAAGAAAAAATTGTCAAAAATACACAGAGTAAATTAAGAATAAAGCATTCCGTCGAAAAGTTAAGCTTATAAAAATTTCCAGAAAATTCTAATTTCAAATTTATGCAAAATTAAAAATAAAATAAAGTAGTTCATACAATTTAAAAAATGTTTTCTTTTGTACATTCATTTTAAGAAAAATTCGGGGTTTCCCATTTGTAGACTTCATATGGTTATTTTCGATTCTAAGGTTCTTAAAGTATTTTATTTATTTTAGGCTCTAACTTCATACTCGCCCTTTTTGCTACGCCTATGTCTCAGTTTTAAATTCCATTGAAGCCAAGTTTCCATAGAAATCTGCTGCACTTGGCAAGAATTATTTCGCTGAACGCTGCCCTCAATGAAACGACCTTTGGGCAGCATTTTAAATGATATCACGTCGTTATGTGGGGCAAGACTTAGACAAGAACCCATGAGTGAACCCAAATAAACACCCGCCAAATTGTTTAAACTGGTATGCATATTATTTATTAATGAACGCACTGAACTATTCCTCATTGTCAGCGGTTAGCATGGCCTTGAAGCTCAATGGTTCGAAGTCATAGCCCGTGCCCTCATAGAATTTGCTCATGAACTCCACCCAATGCAGACGTAGGGTGTGTAGGAAGGCCGACAGACCTTCCATCATGACCATGATGGCAATGGTAAAGAATACCCAAATGGCGAATATGATAAAGATGGCAATACATCCCACATAACCGCTCATTTGCAGACCCTCCGACAGCACCATGGTCCACAAAACCTCCGAGAGCTCTGTAAAGATATACAAAATGTTGCATTTATTAAACGAATGTGAATGTGCTGAATGTTTTGCAACATTCTTTCCTAGTGGAAAGAGCTTGTCATCCGATACTAACCAGCGTGAGCTAGGGACAGGGCCCAGAGACGCAGATAGGAGGCAGTGTGGGAGATGGTACTGAGTATATACTCCACGGTGTGTATGGCTTGATGTATCCAGATCTCACTCATGGGCTCCTCTTCCTCCTCCTCGTCTTCGCCGGCGTGAACCGCCTTCTTATGTTCATCTCCGACTTCCGTAAAGATGACCTCTTTGCCCTTTATCTCCATGGTCTCCAGTATGGTATCAAAGTTCTGCTCGTGCTCGCCCTTATTCTAATAGATTTCAATAAAAACACTTGCTATAAATCTAAAACAATCTTTTACATACCCTGTACTTGCGCTTGAGGGTAATCCAGATAGGCATGCCCAACAGAATCCAGGGTATGCAGATGATGGCCACAACAAAGAGTATGGTCTCCAGGCTGCGCTGTACCGGAAACATGGAGGTGGTACAACCTGGAGACACATCCTCGGTTTTCATCAGAATCATATCGATAAACATGATAAGTACAGAGGGTGCGCAACCAGGAGAATCCGCCACATCGGTGTAATGAGGTGTATACTGCACCCACTTGAAGAACATCATGAAGACCATGTAGCCGAAGAGTAGCAAAAGGAAGAGCACCTGAGGTACGAACTGTAGGAAAATGTAGGAATATTTCTTGAAGTAGACAAAGTTCTCTACGGAGAGGCAGACACCGAAGATCATGTGAAGCACGCCGAATATAATGGATAGCTTCATCTTGTAGGTGTTGAGGAAGATGATCTTATTGGAAGCCGATTGCCAGATGGGATCAATGCCCATCGGATAGACACCACGTTGATCCGTCGACGGATTCAGCTGCAGCGCAGGATTAGTGAGAACCGTGGTGCGATTATACTGCAAGGCCCAATGCGAACCGAAGACATTGAAGGACTTGGAGAAGCAATCGTTGTATATGAATCCAGTGTAGACCGCAAACATACCCATCAGCATAATAATATAACGACCTCCAAACAGAATTTTCCAGATCTCGCCCGCCTTCTTCTTCGACAGGCGATTCTCATCACAAACCATCCACAAGCCGAGCAGAAATACCAAAAAGCCATGTCCCATATCTCCGAACATCACCGCAAACAAAAACGGAAAGGAGATGCAAGTGTAGAGTCCCGGATTAACCTCCCGATAACTGGCGATGCCATAGGAGTCAATGAGCACCTGGAAGCCATAGGTGAACTTGTTGGTACGGAAATAAGTTGGCGGCGTCTTTTTCGTCTCGAGTATATTGAAGATGGTCGGTATGGTGCTGCCCAGTGCAGCGGATGCCTCAGCCAGCACAATCTCCACCTGCTCCAGCTCCTTGCTGGGCACCCAGCACTCTCCGATAAGGCACTTGCTACCCAGATCCACATTGAACATGTTTAGTGTATGATAGATCGCCTTCACCTTCTTCACCATCGCTATCCAGTTCGGCAGCTGCTTGAGTATGGCCTTCAGCACACAGGAGCGATGATCCTCCGTCTGATTGATGATGATCTGCAGATCCTCCAGGCGCGTATGTACGCTCTTGATCATATCCATGCGATCCTGATGCGAACTAGGACATGGATACATCGAAGCATGGAAGCCCTGACAGATCTTGCGTATGCGCGACTGCAGCTGATCGCCCTGGAAGAACACCACAAAGATGGTCTTGTAGACCATCTCCCCGCTGCGGGGATCCTTCACAGCACCCTCCACATCGCAGGTGCGTATCAGCACATTGCCACGAGAGATGCGCCAGAGCATGCGCTCGAAAGCGAACTGTGGGATGGATAGAATCATCAATCATCATCAATTAAATTAAAAATTGGATAAGTGCTCAAAAAAAATCAATTATGCTATCTAAATATTACATAACGTAATGAAATTTCCGAAACTGTTTGAACCGCGCACCTGTCGCTCCCTGCGTATGACGCCAGCCACAAATCCCAAGCTACCTTCGCACTGCTCCGGATCCCGGTGAGTGCCCCGCTTATTGGTATCAAAGTTAGCCGTCTCCTGATCGGAGAAGAACCGATCCGTGCGCTCCAGCACCTGAATCATTTCCTTCAGCTCCAACAGATTCGTCTGCAGTCGCACATTATTGGCGGATAGCTCAATGATCTCGCTCTCCGTCTTCTCCAGCAGCGACTCCAACTCCAGCATCTCCTTGGGATTGGGTGCGGGTGGGAAATCCTCAATCAACTCAACCACCTTATGCCCATCCTTGTTCAACTCGTTCGTCGCATAACGTATCTTCCGTTCCAGCTCATCACAGCGACGCACCTCGCTGATGAACTTCCGCTGGAGAGCTGTAACGCCCTCGTTCATCTGAAATCGGTTGGAATCAGTTTCGGATCAATCTATACTAAATACCAAAACCTAGCCTTAACACGTTTATAACTGCAACTCTCCTTTAAATATGCAAGATTTAGGTCTTTAGTATTTTTTTGAAATTTTATTGTCATTGTAGATCCTTAAGGCTGGAACCTTAACCCCAGATTTTGTATTACACGTTTGCCTCGCTTAATACGAGGTTTAGCTATATAACCCTACTTACATCACGGAACTGCACACATCCCATTTCGCCCAACTGAGAGATGGTATCGTAGGCTGCCTCTGGCTGCAGAAACATCTGAGCCAAGGACATTTTCTCACTGCGGAAAACGCTGTCAGTGGGCCCCGAGCCGCACATCAAACCTTTCAATTTACTGCACCACATTTTCGGAATTAATATCTGGCACCTCTATGCGCACTGATGACGCCAGGTGGACTGTCCGAGTGGTCAAGTGACAGCTCCGATCAAACCTCGGCGCTATGTACAACTTTCCAGGCTTATCTAGGGCGGCGTATGTCTTGGATAAACACACAAGGTGACGAAAGTCTTTGGAACTCGCTGCATAATTGAGCCATCTATCAATGTGATTGAATGTCTGCAGAATCTTATCAGGCAATTAGCTGATATGCAGCTAAGGCACAGACAACGAGGGGCATTAAAAACCAATTGTTGTATCATTAGAAAACCATTTTCCATTAAATTCGTTTTCAGTCTAAAGTTTGCCTTCAGTGCATGCGGTCAATATCCAAACTCAACAGTGGAAAAAGCTAATACAAGTCTGTCTAAAATGTAAAGATTTTCCAAATTTGTTAAATTTACATTAAGAAGAACCTAAATCTAAGGATGGTCTGAAAACAGCATGGTGAGTGAAACCGATTTTTGATTAGTACAATCAAAAGCGAGAAAAAACAGTTTTATCTACAACGAACTAGGGCTGCAAAACAATCGAAGACTACCGTTTATCGATAACTCGCCAACTTAAATTTTAACTTAAAATTTGACATGAAAACCAATAATTTTCCATTTTATTTATTTAACAAAATTACAAAATGAGACGCGGCGGTTTAGCAACCAAAGCACTGATCGGACAGCTGGGCAGATGCTCCAATAGTTTGACAAATGCCTATCGAAATCGCAGCTATTGCTGCAACTGTACAGCTGCCCCGACCAGGAAACCGGCTCCCAATGGGCTGAGCTCGTATAGGGATTATGTGGGCCTGAAGGATCTCTGTGAGAGTCACAAGTTATCGGACGCGGCCAAGAGGCAATGGTATATTGCGAATAAAACAGTTATCGGGGCTCTAGGTCAGGTCATGGGACTGCAGACGGAGGTCATCACGGAATTATTGTACAATTTATCGCAGCAGAATTTCGGGCGGATGCTACATCCGTTAAGGGATTCGATTTGCAGCTCCCTTCGTATACCCCTAGCCAATTTCGATGCCTGTGATTGTTATATGAACATTTTTGATAAAGATGGCAATGTGCGTAAACCCTACGAGCCGACAGCGCTGAGCAAACTGTTATCGATAATACAGAAGGTGCTGGCAATCGATTGCCAATCCACAGAAAGTGCTATTCAGAAACGAAATGGAATTAAACGAAATAATCGACGAAAACGTCACGCTGGCATCGATCACAATTCCTTGGCTCGGGAAAATGGTATGAGACGTCGATTTCAGGTGTTTGAGAAATACCGATTGGATGGAAATCCCTATATATCCACTCACCCTAAGAAATTGCAAAAGAGCCTAGACCCCTTCGATCTGGAATCCCTTAGCATAAGTCCCGATTCGGGACACAATGGTATCTATAGAGCACTCGAGCAGTTAGAGAACGTTAAAACCAATTATTCTCAAAGCAATAATTTCCGTAATACTTATAGTACTAATTCGAGTAATATTTTTGGTAAAAATTCTTCTCTTGCTGAGCAATTAAAATTGCATAAATTACTGGATATATTGGAGACCACCAAGCGTAAATCCAAATTAAAGAACGATCTGAGAAGCTTTCTGAACTCTACCAAAGATCAAAAAATTCAAATGACTCTAACTCCCGATAGGACGAAAAAATTACATCGAATCAAAGATGTTTCCCGAGACTATAACAGTATTATGTCATCTCCCCCTGCGGCGCGTTTTACTGCGGTATACTCGGTTCCAGATATAAAGAAAAAGTCTAGCATTCCTTTACCTTCTGGACCTCCACGAAAACACAAAATTCGGTGTAATCTGCATCCATTACTTCCCATATATCGACCCTTTGACCCGGACGATCCCGACAGCTGGAGAAATTCACGTCGCATCAAACCAACCTCAAAGTTCGATCAACAATACAATAAGCTCAAACAAAGATACTTCAAAGATAATGCTTCGAAGAAATCCCGCGCCTCAAAAACAACAGTTACATTTTAATGGTCATTTTGCTAATGCAACCTATCAAAATTCAACCCAATCTAGAAGGAAGCCCTTTTATTTAATTTGTTTTCAATAAAGATTACGAGCTCTGAGAATTTTCTGAAAATCCATTGTATAAAAGGTCTTCTTCAAAATAATAAATTAAAAATAAATATCAGTTAGCAATCCAGATAATTTTAGGAAAACTCCAAAGTTTGCTGCTTTCTCTTCTTGCTTTATTGACAATTCGTTGAATGCTCGCTTAGCCTTTAATTAAACATTAAACAAACGATTTATCAAACGAACTTTAATTATAATTATTTGTAACAAATGAATATCAAAATTATTGCTTTTAAATAAGAAGTTTGAGAATACATGGTAAAATACAATAACAAAATAATGAAACGTAAATGGGAACAATAATTAAACAAGAATAGATGTGGGAAGAGTACCACAATACTGACAATGTTGGGAGATAAACAAAACAAGGTTCAATTAATAACAATTAAAACGTTGGCCTTATGCCAACTATTCCTCCTCTTCGCCATCGATGATCGCCTTGAAGCTGAACGGCTGGAAAGGATAGCCCAATCCCTCGTAGAATTTGCTCATGAACTCCACCCAGTGCAGACGCAGGGTGTGCAGGAAGGCCGACAGACCCTCCATCATGACCAAAATAGCCAGCGTGAACAGGCACCAGGCGCCAAAGATGAAGAACAATGCGATCGCGCCCTTGATGCCAGGCATCTTCAACGCCAGCGACAGCACCATGTTCCACAGCACCTCAGAGAGCTCTACAAGACGGTAAAAAAAAGTTCAATTAGTTCAATTACATAAACACTAACCCTAAAAGGTTTGGACACTTACGAGCATGGGCCAGGGAGAGCGCCCAAAGACGCAGATACGAGGCGGTATGCGAGATGGTGCTGAGCACGTATTCGATGGTGTGTATGGCCTGGTGTATGTAGATCTCGCTCATGGGTTCATCGTCATGCCCATGAGCACCGCCTGCCGCACCCTCGTCGTGACCCAAGGGCAGCGGGGTTTCCCCCTCAGCCAGTTCCATGTTGCCAGTCAGCTGACCATTGTGATTGACCTGAGAACAAAGGTTAGAATTAGATGGGTGAAGACATAAGCTAAAAAGGGTGTTTCAGAAATAACCGACTTTAAGAATTAGTGTTAGGAAGTATTCATAAAAATTGTTATCAAGGGAAAGTATCGGATATACTAAAAAGTTAAGGTTTGAAGTTAGGTACCTTAACCTTTACCGTACCTTTAACGAACCTACCTAAAAGGTAACTCTCCCAATTTCTTAATTCAAAGGTTAGATCGGTTATTTTTGAAAGAACCCTCTTATAACTATTGCTATTCCACTTACATGCGAGGCTTTGCGTCCACGCGTGAATTTGATGTAGAGCGGTTTGCCTAGGAGCATCCAGGGCACGCAGATGAGACCTATGATGACAAAGATCTTTTGCAGGCCGCTCTGAGCATCAAACATGTACTCCTGGCACCCTGCCAGTGGGGGCGTGTTCTTGAACAGCATCATGTTGATGAACATAATCAGGACGGAGGGAGCACAGCCAGCTGTCTCCGCCTGGACGGGCGAGTAGGCCTGATAACTGAACCACTTGAAGAACCTGTTGGAAGAGATGACATACAACATTACATTATTAAACGTCCCAAAAGATCTGTTTTAAGTTTCTGTCCGTTCTATCGCCTGCTTTCCGCTTTCAAAATTGTTTTTTCTGTGTAATCTAGAAGGTAGGATAAGTCGGAACCCGCTGACAAACGGACAATGCAGCTTTCTAGTCTATTTTAGGACTTACATCATGAACACCATGTAGCCGAAGAGCAGCAGCAGGAACAGTATTTGTGGCACGAACTCGAGAAAGATGGAGGAATAGCGTTTGAAGTGCACGAAATTGCAGACGGACATGCAGACGCCGAAGACCATATGCAGTACACCGATGATGATGGACAGCTTCATCTTGAAGCTGTTCAAGAAGATGATCTTGTTCTCGGCCAGCTGCCAGATGGGATCCAAGCCAATTGGATAGATGGTGCTCGTGGTGTTCTCTGGCGGAAACTGTAGATGTTTGTTGGCTAGGACCGTCGTGGTATTGTAGGGATTCTTCCAGGTCGAACCAAAGATGTTCATGGACTTGGAGAAGACGTCGTTGTAGATGAATCCGGTGTAGCAGGAGAACATGCCCATCAGCAAGATGATATACCGACCACCAAAGAAGATGTTCCAGATCTCACCGCCGTTCTTGATGCGAGCCAACTTGCGTTCGCTCAGGACCATCCAGGCGGCGAAGAGCAGCAGTATAAGACCGTGTCCCAGATCGCCAAACATGATGGCGAACAGGAAGGGGAATGTTATGCAAGTGTACAGAGCGGGATTGCACTCGCGATAGGAGGCAATACCATAGGCATCGATGAGGTTCTGGAAGCCGCGCGTAAACTTGTTGGTGCGATTAAAGGTCGGCGGCTGTTCGTTCGTATCGATGACGTTGAGGAACGACGGTATGGTGCTGCCCACAGCGGCTGAACCATCGGACAGAGCCTTCTGCACAATCTGCAGATCACGGGTGGGCACCCAACACTCGCCGATCAGACACTTCTTGGTCACGTCCATGTTGAACAGATTGAGCGTGTGGTAGATGGCCTTCATCTTCTTGACCATGATGGACCAAGACGGAAGGTTCTTGGAGACCGTGGCCAGCACACGACTGCGATGATCCTCCGTCTGGCTGAGCACCAGCTTCAGATCCTCGAGACGAGTGCGCACATTCTTGACCATCTCCTCGCGTTCGTTGTGCGAACTGGGACACGGATAGAGCGAGGCATGGAAGCCCGTGCAGACCTTCTTGATGCGGTTCTTGAGCTGCTCGCCCTGGAAGAAGGCCACAAAGACCGTCTTGTAGATGGGATGTCCGGTGGCCGGATCATTCAGCGGTTCATCCAGATCCGAACGCTTCAGGAACACATTGCCCCTCGAGATGCGCCACAACATGCGCTCAAAGCCAAAAACGCGCTCCCGATTGATGACGCCAGCCACGAATCCAAGGCGTCCACGATGCTGGGCCGCAACATCTTCGGTGCCTGGGGCACCTCCGCGATTGCTCGAGTCCAGATTGAGCACCTCCTGGTCGGAGAAGAAGCCCTGCGTGTTCTCCAACACCTTGCGCAGTTCGGTCAACTCCAGATAATTGGACTTCATGTTCACCTCGTTCTGGGCCAGCTCAATCATCTCGGATTCGGTTTTCTCCAGATGCGCCTCCAGATCGATGATCTCGCGTGGATTGGGCGCACGCGGAATATCGTCCTGTATATCGGGCAGGCTAATACCGTCCTTCTTGATCTCCGTCTCAATGTAACGGATCTTGCGCTCCAGCTCATCGCAACGACGCACCTCCGTCACGAATTTACGCTGGAAGATGTTCACATTGCCGTTCAGCTGCAGAGAAAGAGAGAAACATTAGCAGGATGGAGAGGGGGAGAACATGGAAGATCATCACTTACATCGCGAAACTGCACACAGCCAGTTTCACCCAGCTCCGAGACAGAGGTGTACGCGGCCTCTGGTTGTATAAACATCTGGCACAATGCCATCTGCTCACTGCGGAACATATCCCCCATCTTGGCGACGCTTCACGTTCCCTGCAACACAAAAACATAGCGGAGAGTGGGGTCAGAAGGAGGTTCGATTATTGGGTACTGAGTATGTTGAATTACTCAAAAATATCACAAGGAATTTCAGCAACTTTAAAAATATCATACACAAAATATAAAGCAAAAAATTAAAGAAATTCGCATCGGGAAATTCTCTGTAAAATATGACCAGAAATATCGACATTTCGATACTTCAGTAGTATTTAAATTTTAAGATTTTAAGATAAATATCAAAATATATAAACAATATTTTGATATATCAGAAATATAAACAATATTTTCTGTATCTCCTGATATTACAATTCAAGATATTGAATACAGAAATTTATTTGATATCCAGTAATATCCATATTTCAATAATTATTAAATATAGTGAAACATCTAACTACCAATATAAAATTTAGTTCCCAAAATAATAACGGAAAATTGATACAGAAAACACAAATATTGCCATTAAATATCAATATATATTCTAAATACTGGCAGTCGGACAACCTACCACAAATATGCAATTAAAATTTTTCAAAACAATATGTTCAAGACGACATATACGTAAACTATACGCAAATCTTTGACTGGCAAATTGTTTTGTTTTCGGCATATCGTAGACGCTATATACACATACATATATCATATATAGTATGTACTATATAGATAAAGACACATCAGCATATGCTGAATCCCTGTGGCATGCCATAAAATATCTATGCAAAGCCAGCAGTTGGGCATTTTTATTGGCGCTTTGCTGCTGTTGCTAAAACTGAATTTCATTTGTTTTGTTTATGCCTGTACCTGAAATGCCCCGAATTAGGGTATTTTAGGTCTGTATAACTGGCAAGAGAAATTCTTCGTCACGTTATTTAAGTGTTATTGCTCTATAAAGAATAGATCTCGATAGCTTAAGTGTTATCGATATCAAATTTGTTGCAAGGTATTTCTCTGTCGGTGGCGTACGACTCTTTCCGTATTTCCCGACTTTTTTCTTCTTTTGCATGACTTTGATTTGTGATTTGTGTGTTTCTCATTGTCTATACAGATTTGTAGTCAGTATTTATTTAGTTTTTTGTTTTGTATACGCTTTAAGACGTCTACAGTGTATTTCTCAGAGGTAAATAATTACATTTCCAGGGAAATAAATTAGCATCGGTTCGGACTGTATCTGGTCTGGTATTATGGCATTGTTGCTTTAGTTTAGATTTTACATACTTGAAGCTTATTTATAGCACGCGTATTGTTCGAGCTTTAGCATATTTTATTATGAATATATTTTTGAAACATTTATTTCTATACATATTTCGACATGGCATGTAGACTTTTTTTATGACCATAACATTTATAGAACCTGTTTTGGATGAATTAAAAAAAGTTTGGAAGCATCAAAATTTCTATTTTAAAGCTAACATCTGTTTAAAAAAACCCTTCTGCAGTTATTTTAAAAGTTCAAAAAGCATAAAAGATTCAAAAATAGAATGAAATTATAAATTGAAGTTATAATAATTTTAAGATATATGGAAGTTAAAAAAATAAATAAATAAAAATATAAAATAAAAAAATATAATCAATGTTTCAAAACATAGATTTTAAATATTGAAGTTATTTCAAATATTATTATATAGAAAAAAAATTTAAAAAAAGTGTATGATTTTTATTATAAAGTTTGCTATAGCAATTACCTTTTGTCAGCTGTAGCACATGAAAATTTTAAGAATTTTTTTTTTAAGGAATTTTTCGACATGTAAATATAGTTTTATTTGTTTACAACTTTATTATATAGACCCTGATTAGGTGTAGTTATCAAAAGTAATGAGTTAATTACGCAAATTAGCTGACGTTTGATGGGCTTTATCGTAACTGATAGAACAAAGCATATATGATAGTATATGTTTGTAGATTTACACAGTTAAAACTTGCGGGCACTTAGATAGTGCGTATGATTAATGTTTTTTGATTTAATTAGAGCGCGAAAATGTCGCTTCTGCTGCACTGGGGAATGGACAACTGAGGCGTCTCTGGGCTACTACGGGACTAAAATAGTATAGCTACATATATGTGTGTTTATATGCTATATACATATATATATTTGTAGATATATAGAAACAGGCGAGACGCACCAAGGTTCGTTGTGACATCATCAGACTCGAAGCAGTCAACGACACGGACGACAACGCGACGCGTCCCACATTATCGAACTTTAATGGCCTGGCCAGGAATTAGCCATAGCTCTATGCTAGACAAACATACATATGATGTATGCTACTGCTACACTTGCCAAAAAACAGTAGTAAAAGTAAAAATACAGTATTTAACTTGAGCAATATGTCAAAAAGATTGTAAAAACTTTGGTATTATACTAAAGCAATATGTCAACAAGAATATAAAAATGTTCTTAAAATGCATACAAAAATAAATTATTTATTTTGATGTATATAAATATATAGTATATATTATATACAAACTATTGATAATTAATTTTTTGTTTTTAAATTATTTTTTATTTAATTTATTACGATATTTTAAATGGGAATATTTTATTTCTTTTTTTTAATATATATATTTTTATTATTGTATATTGTCTTATTATTTTATTTATATTATTTAGGCTTGGCAACCCTGCCTCTAAGCACAAAATCTTAATTTGTTGAATTTAATTAAAGTATTTGAATGTTTTGTTCAGTGTATTTGCCGTTTAAGTTTTTTGTAAATATTTAGCCAGAATTTGAAGCGCGTGATGTAAAAGAGAGAAAACAAAAGAGAGAGAGAGAGAGAGGGAGCTTGAGAGAGAACAACAAATACTTGGGGCTTTATCGCGCCTGTTGCTCTTTTTTATACTTTTTACACTTTGTTCTGTAATTCTTTGGATTTTTTTTGCTTAGAGTGGAATTTATTTTGAATTTATCAGCACTCGATAACCGCTGACTGTACTGAATTTCAAATAAATAATAAACAACAGTGCAATTAAAATAATGCTATGCATAAATGCGAATAACATTTGAGAATAGGGGCCCAAAAAGGAGATGGAGAACAATAATGGCTTTATGGCATTATAAGCGATAATAATAATAAATACACATTGTGTTTGAACGGAAGTTTACGCTATAGTTAGTTGATTGTATTTACAGTGCCCGCTATTTATAGACAGCCTCTTAAATTTATTATTACTGTTTAGTACGCGTTTAAGTGCGCTCCAATGCCAAGTTGGAGCTCCAGTTGCATGCACACCAGTGTTGCCAGATTGGCATAAATCAATTTGAAAATAATTATTTTTTGCTAATTTAATTTTTGTTTATATTTATCTCTTAACAATTTTAATTTTTTATTTATTTTTATTTTATATAGTTTTTTGTTTGTTTTATTTTTTAGATATTTTGCATAAGCTAGCTACTTTTGACAACACTGATGCAATGTTGAAGCTTCACTTGCTTGCACAACAGTGTTGCCAATTCAGCTAGAGTCATAAATTTATTTCAAAATATATATTTTAAAATTAGTATATTAATTTTACATATTTATTTTTTCAGCCTTTTTTAAAATTTTAGTTTTTGATATTTATTTTAAGTTTTTTATTTTAGCTATTTTGCATATTGAAGCTAGCCAATTTTAACCAACTCTGGCAACACTGATGCACGCTGACACATTGCACACACACACACATGCACACATGCACATGCACTGCAGGTCTCTTGGAGACATATTGTTTGTATGTCTGTTTGTCTGTTTATTGGCACTTTGCTAATTAACTTTCAATTAATTTTTAATTTTTTATTTAACTACATTTGGCCAATACGCACCACGAATCAATCGAAGCGAAATTCAGTTAACAACACGCACAAAACAATAGACAAAACGAAAATGCAGCCGAAAGCAACTGTAAACCAGTTTAACTCCAAAACAACTAAACGCGGCGTCGCGACGCCTTTTTGTTCGCTGCCGCTGCCGCAGTCGCTGCTCGCTGCCTCTGCCTCTGCCCGCTGCCCGCTGTTTGCTGCTTGCTTTTCGCTGGTCATTTTCGTGAGTAACTCTGACTGGACGAACATGGTGGGAGCTTGAGTGGGTGTTGATAGTGTGCCCTCTCTCTCTCTCTCCTCACTCACTCTCTCTCTTCACACTCGCTGTGCGTGTGTGTCGTGCATGTGTGTGTGTGTGTGTGCTGTGCACGCAAGAAGCGGGTGAGTCTTAATTACATTTTAACGAAGCAGCCGCAATTCGTGCTTAATAGCCATGTCACCCCCTTGCACGCACGCCCATGTCAATATCGCTACGACGACAGCAGCGGAGTTTCGTTCAATTTTTTTTTTCTTTTCTTTGTTTTTGTTTTGTTTGCTTCTCGCGCTCTTTCGCAGCGTTGCCAAATCAGCGGGTTTGGGAATTTTATTTATGCTTATCAAACATCTAGTTAAAAATATCAAAAAAATTTTATTATTTAGAATGAATTGTATTTTTTTTATTATTTATTTTTATGCATTTTTATTTTTCGTTTTTTTAGTTATTTATATTTATATTCTGGCAACTCTGTCTGCCTGTGTGTGTGTGACATTTTATTTAGTTTTTTATGCACACATACAAACAAACATTGTGCTCATTTTTTAACACATTTTGTATAACTATCGTTAATTGATGATCGCCTTTGTATTGCCTTGGCTCATGCCAATTGAGCACTTTTTATGCTGTCTTCTTCTTTTCACGATCTATCTTATAAAAAACAAATATTGCGAAGCACTTGACAAAAGAAGCACAATTTCGAACTGTATAAAAATGTGATAAATACAACAAATATGCATGCTTGTGTGTATGTGGGCGATGATAACGGAATACATTTAAATACTCGACATGCAGGCACGCCTCGCCCCACCCAAAACATTGATAAAAAACGGCTAGGGTTACATAAGGGGGGATTTGCGAGTCGAGCACTTTGTAAAGCGCTTAAAGCGCCGGAAAAGTGCAACACTTGAAACCCAATAAGCTCTGTACTAGGGAAATTCATAATATGCACTTATATCGATAATATCGATATTTGAAAAAAATTGTGTTGATTAAGTTCGATGTTTGATGTATGATCTATTATCGAAATTGATTTTAAATATCGAATTGTAGACGATATGATGAGTTCACGACTAAGAAAAACAAACATCAAACTTCATTGTTTAACGTTTTTTTGACCGATATATCAAATAAAAACGATAAAGACCGACAATACTTTTTTATAACCCATATCAATGGAATATTGTCGATTTCAATCCCTAACCTATACACTTGCTCAATTCAGATTGATGAAGGCATTATGGTTCTAATCAGCATGATTGATTAGCGCAATTGGAGAAATTTCTAAGAATAGGGCTATAAATCATAATACACTTGAAGAAACTCATTGCTGCCCGCATGCAGACTTAAGAGGAATTTATGAATTTCCTAGAGATGAGAACGAAGTACTGCAGGGGTCACATGATCCAGTTCATTACGAAGTATTGCATAAACTCAGCGCTGGCTGTCTCGCTCGCACAGTGCGTAGCGGAGAGATACCGTCAGAGATACAGATAGAGATAGAGATAGATAGAGAGATAGGACAGTTACGCTCTCTCTCTCTCGCTCGCTCGCTCGCAACGGGGCAGGTGGCCAGGGTTGTCAGCTGGCAACGCAGCTCATTGACGTTGACAGCGGAGAGTGGAGAGAGGAGTGTAGAGGGGAGAGTTGGATCGCATGACGAGGCTGATCACAGTGACTACTGTTTGAGCATCACGTGCTGAATTTACATAGCTGGAAAATTATTCCAATTTGAGCGCAGAGTTTCCACAGTTAGCTTTTTTTTTAACACTTTTTCAATTTAACTGCTGAAGATCACCTTGAATTCGCACTTGAATTTCTATATGGTATATTGTTTTTTAGGTCTTATGATGTTGCTGGCGTTTTTTATCTTAATTTATGACTTGATTTGAGTTTGTTTGTACTGCTTTTGTATGCCTCGTTCGTTTCTCTTTTTTTTTTTTGTATTTGTTTTTTGTGCTTACCTTTGCCGCTTTGAGACTGTTTTTTATGCCCAAAATATCAAGATTCGCCAAGCGTACGTGCGTTAAATTTAGAACTTGTTTAGCCCGTTTGCTTGTGTTGAGCTTCTTGCCACGATCTCGACGCAACCAAAAAAGCGGACGTCTGGTCAGCACCAGCGTTCACTTGCTTCTGAATTCAAAAATTCCGCTGAGGCGCGCAAGTGCTCTCGCCCAGGCGCTCTCTCGCTCTCCCGCTATCGAGAGCAGCGCTGCCAACAGTGCTGCCAAAAAAGCCTTTTCTTTGGCGTGAACAGAACACAATAAAATCTAAAAAAACAAATAACAGCAAAGTTGCTCTTAAAAATGTTATTTAAATAAATCAATGGTTTTTTTAATGGATTTTTATTTTAATGCTTTTATTGTTTAATTTGAAGTTATTTTTTAAATGAAAATCCAGCAAAAGCTAAATTGGTAACACTGCTTAAGAGCTGTATCTTCACGATAGTGTTCTTGATCTAGCGTGAAAAAAGCGCACTTGCCAACACTGTTGCACGGCCATCAGCGTGCTCCACACTCACACCAACGCATACATGCAAGCGTACTTATAAGTGTGTGTGTGTGTCTGATCAGGTTTTGCTCTTATCACAAATCGAAAATACAAAAGTCCAAGCTCTCACATATACAAGCTCATTTGTATGTGTTGCTCGTACGTAAATACAAAATGCCCAAAAGACACTATCAATTATAATTAACAATGCTTCTAAACAGCAAATCTCTGTATTCGATAAGGCAGCTAATATTGATGAAGCTATAGATTGATTATGTCAGTTTTTATAAATCGTCTTAAGTGTTTTAACAGGCCCAAAACAAAACGGCGGGGCTTGGTAACAAAAAAAAAAACAAAAAACGTTAATTTTGAATGACAGTATGGAAGTAAATACCAGGGCTACCGATATATATGCCCACTGCTGCCATAGAGTAACCAAAACAAAGAGAGGAAGTCACGCCCACCAACCGAAATCACTGCGAGTTAAAGTCCAAGCCTTGGCATATCTGTTAGTAACAGACTGTTGTTCATAACATTGTGCTGTCTTAACAGATTTATGTTACGCAGCCTATGTTATTTTGGGTGTTTGTTTTGATCTTGCTATTTTCTACCTACTCGACGGCATACCACTGGCGTACGGGCTGTGCTTTGCTTTTTCATATTTCTGAGTTTTGAGTTTATCTCTCTTTCGTTTGGAGAGTCGCAACGTCGATACTCTCTCAAATTGCTTTATATTCGGCTGCCGCTAGATATAAGGAAATTTGAAGGAAGGGCATTGAACAGCGAGTAATGAGAGCAAATAAATCGTTTTCGCTTTGCGGTGGCTTTTCGATAAATGGCGTCGACTGCTTCGATAACCTTTTAATTGTAGTAGGCAGCTGTGCTATATTAATAATAATTTTTGATGAAAGTATTTGAGTGTGCACCAGAACTCCCAATACATATATAAATTGCGCCGAGTTTCTATAACATTTGCTTATATTTCTCTGTATTTAAATACTATTATATGTTGCGGCTGCCTGTCGATAAATGGCGCCGATTGTTTCGATAACTTGTCCCTAGTATTTAGCAGTTCACCGCAATTACATACCAACATCTGTTGCGGCGGCCTGTCGATAAGTGGCGCTGACTGTTTCGATGACTCTGCATCTGTTTCCTTTGTACTGAAATTGAAGACAATTAAATTTTCCAATTGACCAGGTTTAGACGACGCGATGTCCCATGCCGGCTACACACAGTTGCCCGGGGGCAGCGGGGGCCACGAACAGCGCCAGCAACAGCTGATAGCGAACACCTACGACGTGCTCGAGCGCACCTCGGCGAGCATCCAGCGCTCCAATCAGGTGGCCCTCGAGACGGAAAATGTGGGCACCGAGGTGAGTTTAATAAAATTGAATTATGCGGGCAATTACAGAAAAACAAAAATTTTAATATTCTTCTGAAGGTGCTGGGCGAGCTGGGGGAGCAACGGGAATCTCTGCTGAGGACTACGCGACGCTTGGAGGACGCGGATCAGGAGCTGTCCAGGTCAAGGGTTATCATCCGAAAGCTAAGCCGGGAAATCGTATATAACCGACTGATCCTGATTCTTATCATTATACTCGAAATCGGCATACTCGCCGGCCTGCTTGTGCTCAAGCTGGCGCATCTCTAAACAAGATTTATATTTATTTAATTTAATCAAATTGATTCCAAAGTTGCGTGTGATTATGGAGAGTTTATTGAGTATTTAACTATTTTATATTTTATATTTTGCCTGTAACGACAATGTTAAACCCTTTGCCTTAGACACGTAGAGTTAAGTAATTGTATATTGTATATGAATAAAAACACAGCTAAAAGTCTGGAGATTATGGCAAACCTCGCATATCTACACAACAACTCACATCTATAATGGGTATATAGTATATACAGGGTGCCGAATTGAACAATTTCCAAAACAAAACCGATTTTCAAAAAATTGCTATTCTCAACCGGTTCAATGTAGTTAAATTTGTTTATATTAATTTAGATCTAGATTAATACTGGTGTAGAATGAAATATATCAATTTTAGGATTTCCTTCAGATTTTTTTCAGTCAGAATTATGATAAATTTGATAGAAAATTGTGGTTTTAAAGTTATTGAATTAACGTTTCCAAAACTTCTGCAATTAAGTCAATCGCTTCAGAATTGACAAAGTTATTTAATATTTTAATAATAATATTTTTAATATTTTAAATAAAGAAATTAAAATATTACACCCAAAAATAGAGCACATATTTTAATTTTCACTGTGCTTAAAGTTCTTAAATTTAGTCTAAACAAATTTTAAATAACAAGAGAAAATAAACGAGATAAAAATAGCTGCTTTTTGAAAATCGGTTGTTAGTTTCTGGGGTTTTCAATACTTATACCGATCTAAGAGATGGCGCACCCTGTATCTGAATAACAATGATAATGTGCATGTTCAGTGCCAGAAATATTTGGCGTAAAGCAAATACGTAACATTTAATTATGCGTAGAGTCTTGAGATGATGTGTTCGAGAGATATTCACAAAGTGGGAAGTGGGAGCTCGGAAGTGGGCAGATTCCAGGGTATTTACTCGTTTAGCTGCAGCTGAGACGCAACTCAACGTTTGAGTAATTTTCAATTATCCTTTGGCAAGACTATGGACCAGCCGAAGACGCGTCGATCGAAGCCACAGGAGAAGAGATCGCAGTTCATCATGGGCTCCTCCGCCCAGGCGACCGAGGAGACCATACGCCGATGACCTTGACGACTAGTGCGGGGCAAACGAGCGACCCGCTGTCCGTTCAGATCGAAGAGACGTATCTGCCGATTGTCGTGCGGTATGGCGATGATGCCATCGGCGGAAACCGCCAGCCGGTTGACGGAGGAGTCGGTGCGTATGGTCGCCAGGGCGGAGCGCATGTTGCGTAGTTCCCAGACCTTGATGGTGCGATCGTCGGAGCCGGAAACGACCTTGTCGTCACGTGCGAACACGCTGGAGGTGACGGTCTCGGTATGACCCTGAAAGACAGAGACGGCGGGTATGGAGTCACGAAAGTCCCACAGGCGAAAGGTCGTGTCACGAGAGGAGCTCACGACCAACCGCTGCGTGGGATGCGCCGAAACGTGGGTCAACTCGTGATCGTGTCCGGTGAGCGGTTGCAGCGGTTGTGTCGTCTCCACGTCCCATAAGATAGCGCTACGATCCCAACTGCCTGTGATAATCTGATCCATGCTGGAGAGCCAGTCGGCGGCTACAATCACCGAGAGATGTCCGCCGGGTCCGCTGAACTCGCAGAGCGGCGTCCGAAGTGTGTCCACCCGATCCCGATCCTCCAGCTGCCCGTCGCTGTCGTCCAGCTCCTCCTCCGAGGAATGACCCTTTCTGCAACATTCAAGGGTTTTAGTTAGGGAAATCTTTGATAGTGAAAGTTGGGTAAGCGAAAGTTGGATAAGCGAGAGTTGGGCCAACGAGAGTTGGGTAAGCAAGATTTGGATCAGTGAGGGTTAAACCAGCGAGAGTTGGGCCAGTGAGAGTTGGACTAGCGAGAGTTGGATTGGGTCAGCGAGAATTGAACCAGTGAGAGTTAGGCCCTCGAGAGTTGGACCAGCGAGAGATAGGCTACCGAAAATTGGACAAGTAAGAGTTGGGTAAGCGAGAGTTGGGCCAAATTGAGAGTTGGGCCAGCGAGAGTAGGGTCAACGAGAGTTAGGTTAGCGAGAGTTGGGTAAGCTAAGGTTGGGTTAGAGAGAGTTAGGCCATCGTGAATTAGACCATCGAAATTTGGACCAGCGAGAGTTAGGTCAGCGACAGTTCAGCCAACGATAGTTGTGCCAGTGAGAGTTGTGCCAGTGAAAGTTGGGTCAGTGAGAGTTCGGCCATCCCCCTAGTAGAATAAAGATAGCTCTGCTACTTACTTGGGCAGCTCCCAGTTGACCGCCGCCTGCCAGATGTGGGCGGTGCCGTCGCCGCTGCCGGTGAGCACCAGGTCCCGGTGCTGGTGGAACTTGATGGAGTTTACGGATCCGGCATGGCCCTGGTACTGCAGCAGGCAGCGGGCGCTCTCGATGCCCCAGATGCAGGCGGTGTGATCTGCTGAGGCGGTGCCTATGATGGGCTGTCCGACCTTGGAGGCCACCTGCCAGATGCCGTCCTTGTGCCCCCCGAACTCCCGCACCACCGAGCTGACGACGCTCTGCGCCTTGAAGCTGGACACGATGCGACTTGTCTGCGCCTTGATCTTGTTGCTCGCCTTCACCTTGCCCCCGCCCGTGGCGCTGCTCAGCTTCGCCTTCAGGCTCTTGTGCGTGCTGGAGGCGGCCGCCAATAAACTGGCGCCAATCTCGTCGCCCAGCGGCGCCGAGGGCGTGGCCGGCGTGGCTGCCAGCGAGGCGCCTCCTCCTCCGCCCCCGCCACCACTTCCAAGCGCCACGCTCACGCCCCCCGCCGAAGGCCGCTGCTCATGGGGAGTCAGCGCGTCCTTGCCGCTGGCCGTGGCGTTATCCAGCTTGTCTTGCACTGCAAAGGGGAGATATTAGAATGGGCGGAGCAGATCAGTCGGACGCGTCCGAATCTAAAATACCCTGTACCCTCTAATTCAAATATAATATTCAAACCAGGAAGGACGGAGATCTAGGTGTTTATACGGACAGACAGACGGACAGGGCTATAATAACTCTAGGATTTACCAAGCCTCTTTTTCTGGGTTACAAACGTACTGCCAAGCTTATAAACCCATTTTTCAAAGGGTACAGGGTATAAAAAGTATTGTTTGTGGGCCGTTAAAGATCAGAGGCTTACGATGCACATTCTCCAGGTATAGCTGCTCGAATTCCTTCTCGATCTGAGCGAAGAGCTGGTGGAGGCGTGTCCGGAAGGGCGCGTCCTCCGGAATCATGGAAAGATCTTCCGTGAGGCTCGTTAAACGCGCCTTTGTAGCTGCCGTTGACTTCATGTTGTGTGTGTATATCGTTTGTTTATATAAATCGGTTCACGCTTTACGCTATTTCCCTATCAATCCAATTAGTCGGCGCCTTTTTGTCTTTAGTTTTTATTGATCCATTGCCATTGTTGGTATCTGTGTATTTGCCATGGATATTTTTATTCTTTTTTTCTTTTTCGTTTTCTTTCAGTTTTTGTTTTTTCTTTTTGCAGTGTTGGTAAGCGGCTGAAAATTTAACTATACCAAAATAAATAACAGCTGATTTGATAAGGCCTTAAAGAGACAAATTTTTAGGGAAAATATTTAAGCAAAGACTAATTGGTGAAAAACTTCAAATTTAAGCATTAATTTAAATTGTCACAAATAATTAGGTTACGTTAAATCGTTCACATTACGCCAGGATACTACCTATCGATAAGCCAGACAATCGATATGTTGGCGCTGCAAAGCTATCGATGGCAAACTCTTTACTATCAATAATTTCAAAACTGTACGATATGTCCGATAATCCATAATATCCATAATACCAATATTAGCCCTAAAATCTACAATTTTTTTTACCAAATACTCTTATGTTTGCTTTTTTCTGCATAGTTTTGCAATACAATTCGTTTACGCATCAATTCTTTCGATCTTAAAATAAAAATTTTTTTCCCAAGATTCTATATTTTTTTTTAAGGATTCTCACTAATTTACGATTAAAATAGCGCACAAATTCGAAACATCGTTTGGAAACATCGATGTATCGACGATACATCGAGGTCCTAGAAACGTCGAGAAAAACATCGATACTTCGAGCTAACACCATCGTCGATGTTCGATACATCGATGGTTTCTCACATCCCTATCAACTATTTTCAGTGCGTGCTTGCTTGTGAAATTGAGAGGTTGTGTGCGGACGCATTTTTTTCAGAACTTTAACCCTAAAATGGCAAGCAGACAAAAAAAACCTTTCTGCAGTGGCTGTCGCAAACACGTATCAGGCGTGAAGTTTGTTCACGTACCAAAATGCATCAAAAAGAGAGCTTTGTGGGAGCAGTCGCTTGGCTATAGCCTTGTTGAGAGCTCGCAAATTTGCGATAGGCATTTCGGTGCTTCAAAATGGAAGACGTTATCAGGTGCAGGGCAGCCACTTAAAAGAAGAAGACTGAATCCGGATGCTATTCCACAAAAAGTGGCAGATCCTGAACAACATGATGTTAAAGAAGGCTTCACTAATTCGAGCACGCAGACAGTGTAAGTTAACTGTTAAAAATATTAATATTATTAATATTAATTAATCAAATGTATTTGTGATTTAGGGACAAAGCGATAGATCGTGCAGTGCTCTTGGAAAACAAGAGCCTGAAAGCAAAGATTGATCGTTTGGAAAGGGAAAAGCAGTCCCTAAGTCAGCAACTTGATGATTATAAAAAACTTGAAAGGTCACTGGGCGACATATTTACCCAAACACAAATAAACATTTTGAAGAGTGGAGGAAAAAGAACTGTTTTTAATACAACCGACATGGCTGCAGCACTTTGCCTTCATACCACGGGACCTCGGACCTATAAATATTTATACAAGAAAGGATTTCCTTTGCCGTGTCGTACAACGTTGTATAATTGGTTGACAAAAGTAAATATTTCACCAGGAACCCTTGATGTCGTGATGAACCTTATGGAGAATGAAGATATGCCCGAAGGAGATAAGCTCTGCGTCCTGTGCTTCGATGACATGAAGATTTCTGATGCCTCCGAACAAGATGGCTCAGCGGACGTTGTCCATAAGCCAAGCAACTATGTCCAAGTGGCCATGGTACGTGGGTTGATGAAACCGTGGAAGCAACCAGTGTTCTTCGATTTCAACGCTATAATGAACGTGGTTACTCTGCAATCAATCTTAGTAAAGCAGCACAAGAAAGGTTATCCAGTAGTAGCTATTGTGTCGAATTTGAGCCCTGGAAATCTAAGCCTGTGGAGACAGCTTGGCATATCGGAGAGTAAGTCCTTTATATGAATGATTTCATAACAGAATTTTAACTTATTTGTACTTTTAGCAAAGACCTGGGTTAGCCATCCAGCCGATACGCGTTTGAAAATATTTGTTTTTTCCGACGCACCACACCTGGTGAGGTTAATCCGTAACCACTATATCGACTCCGGATTAAACATTAAGGGCAAACAATTGACAAAGGCAACAATCGAGCAGACAATTCGGCACTGTGCCAAGTCGGACGTGTCGGTAGTATTCAAGATTACCGATCAACATATTAATGACGAGTCGCTAGATAAACAAAAACTGAAATTGGTAACGCAACTCTTCTCCCATGCAACCGCCAGCTCTATTAAATGTTGCTCTGACTTGGGACATATAATAGAGAATCCCTCCGAAACAGCAGCTCTCTTTAATCTTGTCAACGATTGGTTCGACTTGTTCAACATAAAACCGTCAAAATCAAATACCTGGGAAACGATGCAACCTTACGGAAAGCAATTAAAAATGCAACAAGGCATTTTGACTGAAATGTCAAAGATTATGGATTCTAAGGATGTTGTTGGAAATCATAAGCTGCCCTTCCAAACAGGCATTTTGATAAGCAATGCATCCCTTGACGGGTTGCATAGCTACTTGGCGGAAAAGTATGGCGTACAGTATATTGTAACAAGTCGTCTTAACCAAGACGTTCTCGAAAAATTTTTTGGGACCTTGCGGTCGACCGGTGAACAGTTGGACCATTTGACTCAACAGCAGTTTAAAAATAGACTAAGAAAATATATAACAGGTATAACAAAAATAGCCGAACGCAAGGAGGACTCATAAAACCGAATATTTTTATATTGACATCTTGTAAAATATACATTTAAAACATTTAACAAAAACTACGAATAATGTTAAACTCATAACTAATAAAAATAAGATGATAAAAACTATAACTCTTGTTAAAACTAAGGCAACTTTAAGCCCCATGCACCGTGCTAGGGTTAATCGATGCTCTGTATAGCCGTTTCACTCTTCATTTGCAATCGATAGCTCGATAGCTCAGCTCTATCGATATGAGCTTGCGCTTGGAGTATGCAGCCCTGGTTAAAACTTGTGCAGAGTTAATTTAAAAGCTAATTTCACTTAATAAATAAAAAATAAGTAAATTTGCAAGCAGATTATTGCTTAATCAAATAAAAGTGTTTTGTTCAGCGTTTGCTAACACCGGTTGACGCATAGCGGTTAACCTACATGTATGTACATATGTGTGTGCGTATGTGTGTGTGCCACATAGCTGACAACAAATAAACAAAAAAGAAAATAATAATAAACAACAAATAGATAAGCATCGCAATTTGTTAAACAGCATGCGCAAAACATGGGTAAAACGCGAGAATATTTATTACAAGCCGTTTTACAAGCACAAGTCCAAGATGTTCATGCTGCTGATAATTTTGGTGGGCATTTGTTTTATCGCTTATCAGGTAAAAAACTGTTGATCTTATTTATTGCTGTTAATTAATAATATTAATTTATTCAATCCAGGCCTTCTCGCTGAATCAGCTGCCCAGCGTGCAGCAGCTGCGACGCAGGCACAAGCAGATGATGCAGTCGCTGGGCAGCAAGCAGCGCGACGTGGATGATATCGACGATGGTGGGGGGGAGGGCAGAGGCTTAGAGGGAGGGGGAGCTGCCGATTCGTTAGCATTAAGCGCCAATCAAAATCCAGATGCCATCAAGATCATACGGTAAGTCGGCTCGCAAAACAACGCAAATACCCTGTAAACACAAAATTAGCAAAAACAGGGTATATTAGCTTAAAGTCGATCTATAAAAACGCCTCAAACTCGGGAACTATAAGCGCTAGAGCTATCAAATTTGGTTTGTAAGCAGGTGCATGCCTTGCGCAGCTCAAGTATATTTTAAATTTTAACAGTCACGCCCACTTCGAGCGCAAATCGCCAAAAACGCTATAACTTACAAAGTTAAAGATAGAAAGTTGTTACTCGGCATATATGTGCTCTGATAGTATATTAAACTATGCTGAAAAGCGCATTGCAATCGGTTGAGAAACATAAAAGTTATTAGGGAAATAATAATTTTTCTGTTGACTATTTTATTGTAATTTATATATATCGTATTATAAGTAAATATTTGTATTTCAGCGGCATACGTCTGTTCGACTATGACGCGTACAAGCCAAATTTCGAGGGGAATTTCAAGTGCCTGGACGGCAGCAGGGAAATCCCCTTCGATCACCTCAACGACAACTACTGCGACTGCCTGGGGGATGGCAGCGATGAGCCCAGCACGAATGCCTGTGCTCAGGGAAGGTTCTACTGCAAATACCAAAAGCGTCATATTACCGGAAGGGGTCTGGATGTTTGGGTCTGGACGTCCCGGATTAATGATAACATCTGTGATTGCTGCGACGGCAGCGACGAGTGGACGACGTCTGTCCAATGTCCGAACAAATGTGCGTAGTCCTTGGGGAGTCTTTGTTGGGGATCAGGAACAGCGTCATGTAGATACGGTACACATCATCTCAAGGAGGATTCATGGAGTTGGCACCCGAAAGTCTGTAAAATGCATCGCAAGCGATATTCCTAGTTTAAGTCTAAATTGTAATTTATTTACCTAAGTTTAAGTAGTGTGAATAAAGAAATACCTAATGAATGTTTGAAAGAAATTACGAAAATGTGATTCTTCTAAAATATTTAGGAAATTCGGAGTACTTTAAAGTAAGTAGAATTTTCATCTAGTATTTGAACTGTAATATCAGATATTAGACCCAAAATATTCATAGTAACCCTATTTGTTTCTCCCATGGATTAAATTTTTTTTAAACTCCACAAGTGAATTTAATTTAAACACAAGTTGAATTGAATTTGTTTTTATTAGCAGACTCACATAGATCAGTAGGCCTGTTATACAGAGAACTCTATTTGTTTTTTTGTTGTTTTGTTTTGTTTTATAATGAAGAAAATTCCTAGCACACATTTAATGTCTTGAGTTTTGCATTAGTTTAGTTTATGTATTTGGTTAAAAATTCTTTCGAAGCCGAACCATATAGTTTAGTGACAATTTTGAACTGCAAATTCTACAAAGGTACGAAACGGTATTTAGTTAATAATTTCTATGCAATTTGTAATTTTCCATTTTCGATTTTGAATTTTCCATTTTATATATTTGTATATTGTATTTAGCATTGAAGAAGCGCCAAGTTTACTTAGACACTTAATTGGATATTAATTATATATAGTTAGTTAGGCTGTGAGTCATCTAGGGATTTTAAGGAACGTTCTTTTGTTTTTCGATTGTGTTTTGGGATCTGCATGGAAAGTTCAGACTACGTACACAATACATAGCGTTAAATCTGGTTTTTTTTTTTAGCATTAAATAAAGTACATTAAAGGCATTACATATAGGGTTTTGTTGTTGTTTTTTTTTTGTTCTATAAGCCTATATATGCTGTAGGGTTTTCCGAACTTACAACATAGGTTCACTTAACGCTAAGTAATACTTAAACAGAGTTTTTGCTTTTCTTTTGTCTGGGATACTTTCGTTTTTTATTTTAGTGTATAATTGGGGATGACAGGGAAATAAATAGCGTTCAACTGGTATAAAAGGTATCCAAAATCGTAGAAAAATTAAAAATATGTATTGCACTGACGAGATGCGCGCTCAGCTCAGCTTAATTTAAAACAATTTGAATAGTAAAAAAATACAAAAAATAAAAAATAAGTGTATAAATAAATATAAATAAAATGAAATCGTTGCACGTTTAATATACAAGAGAAATGTTTTAAACAATTGACATGAGACGTAGTATCAAATAGTGTTGGCAAAACCATCGATAGCCATATCGATATAATCGATTGTAAGCAAATAAATAAAGCATCGATTGTTTCAGGCTTACAATCGATTAAAAAGTTAAAATTTATAAAAAATAAAGCAAATGTTTTTAAATATGCAAATATTATGTTTATGTTAGTCGATTAATTAATTATTATGAATTGGAACTAGTTAAAAGCTTAAAAGTTTAAATATTTTGTATATGTCTATCGATTAATCGATTCAAGCATTTTTTACTGCTTCAAAACAGTTTTTCATATCAGAATATTGCAAGAAATATGTTTGTTAAAAATTAATTATTAATTAATCGATTATTATCGATGTTGCCTATCGATATTTTGCCAACACTGCTATCAAGTAGTGTAGAGTTTAAGAGTGGGGCAGGGGCTGCACTTAGACTATGCTTAGTCGGTAATATATAGTTGCATACGGTATACGTATGTGTGTATATATATATAGATATATGCATAGGTATAGTTAGAGTTATCGTTATCGTTATCGTTATCGTTATCATTATCATTATGTTTAGGTGTACAAGTCTAACGGCAAAGCGTATAATACAATTTTTGTAGTTTGCGTTTCGAGCGACAGAGTTGATGATTGTGCGCATGATTTGACTGCTGATGATGATGATGATGTAGATGATGATGCTGCTGTTGATTGTGATGTTGATGATGGTGATGATGATGATGATGATGCGCATGATGTCTGTGTGTGGACTGTGTGTGTGTGTGTGTGCGTGGTTGCTGTATATGGCTTGGATGCTGATTATTTACAAGGCTCGCAGCTGAAGTCGAACTTGAAGTTGAAGTCGAAGTCGAACTTAAAGTTGAAGTTGAAGTTGAAGTCGAGGCAGTTAGCGTTGTTATCAATGCTGCTGCCAATGCTGTTGTTGTCTCCAGTTGTTGCTGCTGCTGCTGTTGTTGCTGCTGCTGCTGTTGTCGCAGCAGCTTCAGTTGCTGCCGCTTGGCAGCAGCGACGCCTTTGTGCATCGCATGCAGACGCCGCCTGTGATGATGTGGATGCAGTTGAAGCTGTCACTTTGCCTCCTCCTCCAGACTGTTGCTGCCGCCATTATTGCTTGCCACAATCGCCTGCTGCTGCTGTTGCTGCTGCTGTTCCCCCTGCTGTTGCTGCTGCTGTTGTTGCTGCTGCTGCTGCTGTTGCTGCAACTGTTGCTGATTGAGCGCATGCACATGCTGGCAGAACGCCTGCAGCACCTCAAAGTGCGTCATCAGATTCGCCGGCTGGTTATCGTAGTGCAGATGCCGCGTTATCGGCGCGTTCAGGCGTCGCAGCATCTCCGTGAACAGTTTCTCCTCCTTCCGTATCCAGGGCCTCCGGTCGTCCTGCACCTGGTACGGCGTCAGATGCACGTGAATGTTCATGCCTAAAAAACAACAAATATTATTAGAAAATGCAAATATATCACTAAAACATCAATATGCTTCATTTTAAAACTTTCGATAATTATCGATAATAATATAATTTAATTCTCGATAGTCAATAATTTTAATTTTATCTCTTCGAATTTACTTATTATAACACACTACATCTATTAATGGTCATTTTGAAACTATCGATAATTATCGATAATTATATAATCTAATTATCGGTAGTGTCAATAATTTTTTTAATTTAATCGATTTGAATTTACTTTTTATAACACACAATTACATCAATTAATGATAATTTTAAAACCATCGATTAATGCTTTAATTATCGATAGTGTCAACAATTTATGTATCGCTATTTTTCCATTATCGATACTGATAGTATTGATAGTGTCAATAATTTTAATTTAATCTCTTCGAATTTACTTTTTATAACACACAATTACATCAATTAATGATAATTTTGAAACTATCGATTAATGCTTTAATTATCGATAGTGTCAACAATTTATGTATCGCTATTTTTCCATTATCGATACTGATAGTATTTGACATTCCCTATATTTTTTTAAGGTACTTATTACAATATAAAGTTATATCTATTAAGATATTATTGATATCCAAATATAGTTATTATCGATATACGGAAATCAATCTATTTTCCATCTCTAGCTGAGGACTTACCCATGCGTGTGAGTGTCTCTAGCAGACTCCTCGATGTGATCCATGTGTTCTTCTGCCCCCCATGGCCCCCATCCAGCCAGTACATGTCCGTAATCCTCGAGAGCAGGCGGCACATGCTGCTGTCGTCGGGGGTCAGGGTTTTCAGATAATGGAACTCGTAGATGAACTGCAAAGGAGAAGCAGAAGATAGAGAAGGAAAATGAGTTGGGTTTGTACGGATTGGAAAGGCAACTAGTGTTGGCAAAACAATCGATAGATTAACGAATAAGACAAACCGATCTTCCAATCGATTAATCAAGGCAAATCATTTTAGACTGTCTAAAACATTATTCAAATAATATGTAATTTTGTAGAATTCAAGAAAAAGAATATAAAATATTAATATTGTTTCTTGTCTTAAATGAGGAAATTGTATTAATTTATATTTTTAAATAATTTTTTAAAATTTTTAATTATGAATAGGAAATAAAATGTTTTTAAATAATAGGCGAAGTATTTTTCCAATGTCGGATTAATCGATTCTATCGATGGTAGTCACTATCGATTGCCGCAATTAACTAACAATCGATTGTTTAGGCTCACAATCGATTAAACAAAAGTAAGACTAACTAAATAGAATATTTTACATATGTTAACCAATTAAACGCCTATAATCGATTGCCGAAATGATCGATAGTTGCCAACACCAGTGGCAAACAACAGCTGGGGGAATTTGTTATCGATTTTTACAGCAAATCGTGACTCACTTGATTGAGCACGACGCAGCCCTTGCTGAAGCCGATGAGCACCAGCTTGGACTTGTCCAGATTGAGATTCTCCCGCCACCAGAGAGGATTGTTATCGGCGTTTGTTATCGGTGTGGCGGGTCTCGGCTGCTGCGGCTGTGTGGGCAAAGTGGGCAGCAGGGGGGAGTTGCAATCGTTGTTCAAGTTCAAGTTGTTGTTGATGTTCATATTGTTGCTGTTGTTGATGTTGCTGCTGTTAATGTTGCTGTTGCTGCTGTTAATGTTGCTGTTGCTGCTGCTGCTGTTGTTGCAATGCTCCACATTATTGCTGATGGGCAGCGTTGGCGCTGCTGCCTTGATGGCGCTTTGCAGCTGCTGTTGCTGGTGCTGCAGCTGCAACTGTTGCTCCTGCTGACTGCTGAGCGCCTCCTCCTTGCTGCTGCTGCCGTTGTTCACGCCGCCAGCAACAGTTGCCGACAGATTGTTCGCTTGCTGCGCCTCCTCGTCCGTTGCCGCCGACAGCATGGGAAAGATCACAGCGCCATCGGCATCGACAGTCACGTTCTCCTGCACCTGAAGTATATCGATATCCATCTCCTGACCCACATCGTTCAGCGTCCCCCCGCCCGTCGCACTCGTCTCCGAGTTGGCGCTGGCATTCGACAGCGTCAAGGCCGCCGCTGCTGCTGCAGCTGCAACAGCCGCCGCCGCGGCCGCCGCTTGTGCCGCCTGGTCGAGTATTTCGTTCTCCGGTATTGAGATCAGGCGTTGCGACAGATTCTGCAGTAATCTGTGAAAGGAGAAACGAAAGTTGTATCGATTTGTCTGTAATTTATAGCATCAATATCGATATTATCAATAGTTAGCAAAGAGCATTGATTGTTTAGTCTAGCTATCGATTAATCGAAACAAAAAATTCGAATTAAAAAATTATGGTTTATTTATTTATCAAAACTATCAGCTTTAGTCTCATAATCGATTAATCGAGACAAACCATTTCGATTTCTTTCCCGTTCAAGAGAAAGAAATATATATTAATTATTTATAATCACTCTGTTGTCTCAAATTAGGAGTTTAAATTTGAAAATTTTGGTTAATTTTATAAAAGAAATATATTTATCAATTCTTTTAGCTTTAGGCTCACAATCGATTAATCGTGGCAAACAATTTTGACTCTCTTACATCTATTGTAGGAGTATAAACTTGGAAGCATTTAAGAGTAGAAGTATTATGATAATAACCGGTTAGTCGATTATTATCGATGAAGGCCAGTAGCGTTTACTGAAATTAGTGCTATACAATTTTATGGGAATGCAATAAAATGTAAAAGAAATATCCCAAATTTGCTCTAAAATGTTATAGAAATATTGATTGCGCATCGAACTTACTTTTCCAGATGCTGCAGCGCATGATTCATGGGCGTGTGATCCGGAACCCCGGCGTTATTGCCCCGCACGAAGTTGTCGAAGCAGCTGAAGGTCTTGAACTCCATGCTGCAGGGATTAGAACAGAGAATTACCTTCTGTAAAAAGTATTTCATGGAGTTATTTATCGCTTACCGCACTGGTCGTATGACTATGATGTGTGAACGTGGGAAAGCCTCACGTAGCAGAATGGCGGAGTTCTCCAGGTTGTACTTCATGTAGCCCCGACTATCCCGATTCGTCTCCATGCTCTCCGGAAAGTCCTGCACATCGCCGCCGAAGTAGATAATGGCCTTGGAGTCCTCCACATGCTGCGACTGTTGCCTTACGATCGGCGGACAGTAGACAATGTCATTGGCACGATTCTGGAATCCCGCCACGGAGAAGATGCGAAACGGACCGGCCGAAGTGCTTGGCGTGCACAAACGCTCCCCGCTGCCGCCGCCAAGCATGCCCTCAAAGTTACGTATCCGCTCTTGCAGTTGCAGAAATTGATCAATGATGAGCTGCGACGGGGGTACAGAGCGCGATGATTAGACTAGACAGAGACACTGACGAAATAGACGCGGCCTAAAGAGAATACCCGAAAGAGAAGAGAATACCCTGATTGAGAAGCTCTAATCTTGATTACCAAAATGGTCCTCTAATAAGACCTAAATAATAATAAAAGAGAATGTCCCGAATTGATGAAGAAGCTCTCAATTCGGAAGCGACTACAAAATATCTTTTAGCACACAGTGTTAAACCTCCAACTGTATAGTGATAACAGAAGAGAATAGAGAGAAGCAATCCAATTAGAGGAAAATGGAGAACTGAGGAGGTTAGAATAATAGACCATACTCAATTGGGAAGAGGCCACAAAAGGTCTTTCAATCAAAATACACGCACACTAATAAAATTACAGGTGATGAATCTGATGAAGAAGCTTCTAAACTCTCTATTAGGAAGAGCATCGTTCAACTATATATTGTTATTAAAAGGGAATACATAAACACACATCATACACACAGTCTAAACAGAGTAATTTCAATAAGGAGGAGCCTTCAAAAGATGTTTCAGTTGACTAAGCCCAGACTAAAAATCTCAATTAGAGGAAGGTTACAACCGATCTTTCTTAACTCAACAAACCTATCGAAATAAAACAGATTACACACATCATACACACTAATGATAATCCTAATCTCTAATATAATCTCTGCTAGTAATAATCGTTCTCATACAGCTCCCTGGGCTCTCCGCAGCAGCCGAGAAATCGCAGACGCGTGTCCTCCACGCACAGCTTGGCGTCCTCCCGCATCTCCCGGAGCTTTACGCGCACCTCCTCGCGCATGAGGTTGCGACACATGGCGACGAGACCCATGCCCAACAGCATGTAGATGAAGTTGATCGCCAGCTTCGAGTGCTGATCGATCTCCGTAATCCTCTGCAGATCGGAGAGCTCATTGGGATCGGCGGATATATCCTCCCTTAGCTTCTGCGTGGCAACATCCACATCCGCTGCGGTGGTGAGGGAGGCGCCGGGAACAAAGTCACCGAAACCGATCTTACACAACGACGTCATGCAGAAGTAGAAGCTGTTCAGGAAGCTCCATTTCTCCCAGTTGGCGAACATAATGGTGCCGGTGAGCACATAGAAGACTATGACCCAAAGGCAGGCGGTGGAGGGTACAATGATCTTCTTCGTTCCCAGACTGCTGCCCTGCTCCAGCGCCTCCAAACGCGCATCGTAGTTCCGTTCCTGAGTACAATCGTGCATGGAGCGATAGAGAAACTTGAAGGATTTCGCCAGCACGCGTCCCATATTGAGAAAGTAGAGTATGTAGAGCGGTATGCCAAAGGTGGCATAGATGACCGTAAACCCCTTGCCCCAGGGGGTGCGGGGCACCATATTGCCATAACCAATCATGGTGATAACAGAGAGACAAAACATCAAGGCAGCTGGAAAACTCCAGATCTGTGCGGGAGTACGTCCCACATAACCGTTTTTGATAATCCCCGCGATCTGTGCCTGATACTCCCTGAGCACTATATTCGTCTCGTTCTGCCAGAGAGGTTTATCGATCAGATTGTATTCCTCTGTGATGTTCCAGAGACGCTGCGAACAATTCTGTCGCAGCTCCAAGACATGCGTCGTTGTCTTATCCACAAACTCCCGTTCGATGTGCATAAAGGTCAGGGCGCCAAAGATAGCATAGAAGACAATCAACGCCCCCACGCCCACCTGGGTGCACATGAAGGTCACAAAGTTCCTGCAGCAACGTTTCACCCGCCTCCTCGGCTCCTGACTGCTGCCCCTGGAGGAGTTCGTGGAGGGCATGTCCAGCACTTGGGGCGAGTTGCTTTGAAATTTATTCGACATTATATAACCGATGAAACGGATCAAGTCTCGGATGGATTGGATTGTGGAGAGTGCCTCATCCGACGGATACGCGTATATTTATTTCATCAGCTAGTCAGTTTTTGGGGCTTTTCTTTAATGTGCAGTTAATTGGAAATCGGCACAATTTGTGCGCTATAAATAAATTCCCTCCACACACAGCATTTTACGTTTGATTCTTATGATATTTTGGTTTTCCGATTTTCTGATTTTCCGTGTGCTCAGCGCCAGCGCCAAATCTCTACTGTATGCTCCACAATAAAAAACTCTGCTCTTCCACTATTAATTTGGTTTCAGAGGTAGCGCGACTAGCGCATACCCTGCACAGAATGCACGCCTGACGTCCGCATCCAACGCCAGCCAGGACTGAACTGCTTGGAATGAGAGCGCAACGAAGCTTTTATAGCCAAGCGATCGCGCGCTCTGCTCTCTTTCAAGCTCGGCTCAGAACAAATGTAGAGAGAAAGAGAGAGCGCGAAAGCTCACCCACCCTCTCAGCAGAGAGCGCCTGTGTTTGGCGCTAGAAGAGCTAGGAAAATGCAGAGAGAGAGAGAGAGAGCGCCAAACTCCCACGCAAATGTGAGAGAAATGCAGAGAGTGAGAGAGCGGCTCACGCATAGACTTGCAGACAGTGTTGCCAACTCAGCTATTTTCACGTCAAGTTTGGATATTCTTAACAGTCGAAAACTGGAGCATGAGCCTTTTATTCTAACTATTTCATAAAATTAATTTGATATTTATTTTAACAAGCAACGATAACTGAGCAAATGTTATCGATTACAGATTAATGTATCAGCATACCCTATAAGAAAACCCAGCATACTCTGTAAAAAGCGCACGGCAGACACATCACAAACATATGTTGCGGTACTACTTGAGTTTAAATTTTATTTTTGGCATATTTTACGATTTATGAACTATGGGAAAACCTAAAGAAAACAATTATTGTTGTTTGCTCTAGCCAAGAGAAAGAGAGAGAGAAAGATTAATGGCAGACATAGACATGGGCTACATAGCACTAAGTATGCTCGTAATGTATAATGAAAAATCGGCACAAATTATTTATATGTATATGTTATTCACGCAGCAGGAACGGCAAAAACAAAACAAAGGCTAAGTAAATATAAACAAAGAATAAAAAACGCAAAAGAGAGCGCAATAAATACGGTATAACAAACACACACACGCTCGCACTGTGGATAGCGGCACAGTGGGAACTAACAGCAAACGGACGATGGTTAATTGAACAGATATAAAAAATAGTCCTTCAATCTGAATTTTTTCGGTTTTAAATTATTTATTTTTATCATTTTACTGATCAATAAAATAAGTAAACAAAATTTAAAATAACATTTTAATTCTTATTAAAATCGGATATATAAACTTGAAAAAAATGATTAAAAATAGCAGTTTTATTAATGGGTTAAATCGACGAGCTTTAGACAATAAGAGAACCAGTGCACGAGATTCAGAGAATATTTGGTAGAGAATGAGAGAACGATAATCCTATAAGCAGTGAACGAGAACATTTATTAATCTTAGTATTTATTATTTGAATTTTTGTTTATTCATGTTTCTTCATTTATTTTAATTTTTTTAATATTCAATTTATTTTTAATTTATTGTTTGCTTATTTTTAATCAATTTGTAATTATTTTAAATTTAGTAATTATTATTTATTTATTTATTGCACATTACTTTTTATACCCTGTACCCATAAAAAAAATGGGAAATACAGGGTTATTTTGTGTTTTATTATTTAATTTTTTTTTTTTATTAATGTATTTCTTTATTTTTCAATAATTATTTGTTTATTGCACATTGTTGTTCTTAGCCGGTGGGACCTGTAGACGCGACAGACACCAACAGATACACAACAGAGAGGGAGGCAGAAGATCAATGGGAGCGTAGAGGAGGGGGCAGCGACGTAGCGAGGTGGGTTGGGGTAGGTGAGGACGAGAGAGAGCTGCACATTACGTAGGCGCTGGCATGCAGTTGCGGGTGGGGGAAGGGGGAGGAGGAGTCGGCGTATTTTGCAGGGGATGCAGCTATGCCGCTGCGCTGCGCCTCTGCCACTGCTCAGCGCCTCTGCTGAGCGCCTCTGCTGAGCGCCTCTGCTGCAGCGCTCATCCCAATGACCCTGAAGAAGTGTAACGCAGGGCCAAGCGCAGCAGCAGCAGCAACAGCAGCAGTAGCGACGTCGGCGTCGGCAGCGACGGCAGCTTTGAGGGGTGAAATGCGTAGCCAAAGAGAGATGGATTTTTCAATACACACACACACACAAACGCATACGCTTCAGTCGCACTCACACACACACACATGCACACATGCACACGCACACTGGCGCACACGCAAATACATACACATAATTCACAAATTTATGCAAAAATTTTCAGCGCACCGCGCGAATTTTGCAATTTGTTGCTATTCACCTCACACGTACTTACGCCGTTGTTGTGCTTTGAATTTGTTGTTGCGATGCGCGCAGTTATTAAAATTATTCCCGCCTCTTTTGCAGCGATTCTGTTTTGCGTTTATCTCTCTCTGTCTGTATTTTTAATTTCGTATTTCTACATTGATATTTTTGCTCACAACAAGTATGGCCACACAAAGCCAACTAGCAGGCACCGACGACTGGCCACACTGCCAGCCGAGTAGTTGCAAAAATATACTAAAAAATACCGAAACTACCAAGACTTGCGGTGGCAGCGCCAAGTATGTCAGTATTTCGTTCAGCTCAGTGGCAACGCCAACGAGCAGTTTGAAAGCCGGCTGGTAGAGGGCGCCAGCGTTGTACCTGAGTGAGAAAGTGCAACAACTAGTGTTGGCATTTTATCGATATCGATAATATCGATTATGACTTCTATTTGTAATAAATTATACACATTTTAATTTCAGCAAAAATAAAAGAAGTTGAATTCACATTAAAACTAATTATACTAGAGATTATTTAAATTCTTCAACTGTTTAAATAAAATAAGCAATATATATTTTTAATAACAGATTATTGAAATGTTTAACTATTTAAGTTTTTCAATAAAAATACCACTATATATATATTTTTTTAAATTTTATTTACTTCTGAACTATTTAAATTTTTAACTTAACTTTAACTTTTATTTAAATAACTTAACGTTGACTTTTTTTTTGTAAATAACAGATTATTTAAACTCTATTTAAATTTGTATACGGTGTTCATATCAATATGCGATTTTTTCGATATCAACTACGTATCGATAATGTCGATATTGCTTCGATATTCTACCAACAATTTGAACTTGAAGATATTTTGAAAGTTTGGCGCGAAACGCTTTAAGCTTTAATGAATTAAAAATCAATTGTAGAAGTTAAAAATTGAATAAAAAGCATGTAAATAAATGTATAATAAAATGTATTTTTATTGTTATTAGCTGTCTATTTGCAATTTTAGCTCGATTTAAATAAAGCTGAAAAGTAGCGCAAAGTGTAATTTATTTATTTGGTAATTGTCCATAGTTTATACTTACGATACTTACACGAAATAAATCCAATTTATGACATATGCAAATTTGAGCTGAAAATGTAAATAATTCCCCCACAGTACCAGCCTAACCTATTTGAATTGTGCTTCCAACAGAGGGAGGGCAGAAGGGTAAAATAGGCATATATATATATACATATATAAATTATCGGAATTGTGTGTCGATATATGAAACTATGTTGTTAATAATAATCATAAATTTTATTTGGTTTAGATTATTTTACGTGTCTTGTATTTGGTTTTTGTTTTGACATTAAAATGCAGCTAGAATGATGTATATTATTATTTAATTTGATTTTTTTTTATTTTGTTTTTGTGATTGGATTACGAATAAATTTGCAATAAATGCATATGTATTTGTTATGTTAGACGACGAAAGAAATTGTTTAGTATATTTTTGCCATGATAATCGCAATCATAATTGTATTATTTGATAGTAAAGGTTCACACGTAATGGGAATTATTATTATTATTATTATAATTTGAGTTATTAAATTGTCAAGTGCAAAGTGAAATTATAATAATAATTACAGCAAATCTTTTGTTAGACGGTGCAAGGTATTTTTATCTTCTTGTTTTTCATCAGTTTAAGACATTTATAATATTAAGTTGGGCTGTATTTATGGAAACATTTTCTGCATTTTTTTTAACATCTAAAAAAATACATTCGAAAATGTTGCGTATTAGTTTAATTTATGCCATGTCTAAAATGTGGTATAGTATATTAATATTTGTAGGAATTTTGTTTTTTGTTTTGTTTTTTTTTAATATAATTTCATATATATATATTTATTACATTTTTGGTACATAAATCTGTTTTGTGTGCCTTAAACTTGGTGTAGTTGTTGTTGTAGTTGTCGCTATTGTTAAATGTTTAAGCTGTTTAATTGTTTTAAAACTAAATAAAATTACAAATCATACACGAAACAAAACTGAATTTAAAAGCTAAAAGTAATTATTAGATTTTCTACATTTTGTGCTTTGGACCGAAATCGAACAATTTTGATTAGCAAAGATAATCAAAAGGGCAAGCAACATAAACATAAATTAATAATATATTTAAAACATAATTCATACAATTTTAATTCTTTATATTAACAACAATATTTCGATGTTGCCGCGGCTTAATTATATTTTTTACTTTTCATTATCTTTACTGTGTTTTTTTTGTATTAGTTAAAAATTTTGTAAAGTTTTGTGCCGAAAATATCACATTGATTTTTTTGTGTTTTACTTTTTAATTTTTATATAAACATTTTTTTTTAAATTTTTTTAAAAGTGCCAAACCATAATTTTGCTTATCACAAAATGTTTAAAATTAATAACTGTACGCAAAGGACGATTTTTATATAATTTTTTGTTTAAACATAAGTTTAGATTTAGCAAACAATATTAATTATCATAGTTTAGTTTAGATATTTTTTGTGGTTTTTCTTCTTTTACAATTGCTGATATGATATAATTTTTTTAAAAACCTTTCGTTTGTGTTTATAAATATAGTATAAGCAGGCTTAAAGTTTAATTGTTTAACAAAATTGTGAGGTGGTTTCAAGTGGTACTTAGAAATTAACAAGAACTTTAACCAAAAAGACAAATACATATATTAAACATTAAAAAAACGGTTAATAGTTTGCCTTAGTTCATTAAAATTAAAATTAGAATTAAATTTAATTTAAATTTAAGTGCGTCAACAATTAAAACTGAAATGCAGCTGAGGTATATCAAAATTTCGTCATAGTTCTTTGAGTAATATAATTAAATATACAAACTACAAACTAAAGTAAAATTACAAAATTAAACAAATCATATAGATATATTTTTTTATAGTATATCTTTAATGTGTGTTTGTGCAGATAAGTTTTGTTGTGACAATTATGAGTAGTTATTTAGATGACTGTAGTTGCATTTATATCATATTTTTAGCATATATACTAAGTGCTTAGTATGCATTTTAAGTCTGCATGGGGTATAGATATAGATATAGCATTTAGTTTAGAAACCGTTCAAGTTCTAGGCTTGTTATTTTCTTTACAATTTTGCAATTTATCAATTTTATGCCCGTACCGCTTTTTGGGTGCGTCTGGGGTATGCACATTTTGCGTCAACCGAAACCATTGTCAAATATATGTATATTTTGTAGCGAAAGATAGTACATTCATATCTGTATATATAGTGTGTAAAAATTGTATGATAAAGTTAGTTTTAGCATCTTCGGTTGTGACTGTAACTATTTTTGGGGCTAGCGGAAAATGTACAAATTACCGTTAGTAACTTTATATATATGCTAAATATAGTATATGTATTTGAAACTGAACTAATTTGCGTTATTTAGCACTTACACATTAGTAGGAAAAGTCGAATCTTAATAAACCGTTGTGAATTAAGCGATTTACATAGTTTCTCCTGTTTCTGCATTACGTTTTGCATTACTTTTATCAGCGATTGCTGCTTAGATATAGATTTAGTGTTATGTATTTGAAAACTGAACATATCCGCGTCGCTTAGCACTTACACATTAGTAGGAAAAATCGCTAGCTTTATGAATCTTAATAAATCGTTTTCATGGTCTCTCCTGTTTCTGCATTACGTTTTGCATTACTTTTAGCAGTAGTATCCGCTTGGTTGGTGTTGTTATGGGAAAAGTCGCTAAAAATTGCGATTTAAGCGATTTACATAGTTTCTCCTATTTCTGCATTACGTTCTCCCTTCCTTATAGTAGTAGTTTCCGCTTAGATGGAGTTTTTTTTTTTTAGGAAAGTAGTAGGAAAAGTCGCTAGCTTAGTGTATTCTGATAAATCGTTGCGAATTATGCGATTTACAAGGTTTCTCCTGTTTCTGCATTACGTTTTCCCTTCCCATTATAAGCGGTTGCCGTTTAGATGGAGCTATTCAGCTTGATCAAGCGATCCGGATGCTTGACGCGTAGATGTGAGCGCAGCGTGTCGATCCGACTGTAGGTCGCCGGACAGTAGGGGCACATGGATCGCTGGGCGGTATGGGAGTGAAAATGATGCCAGCGATTTGTGACCTCCTTGCCGCAGGAGCGACAGCGCCACATGGTGCCGGGATCGCGGGACGGCGTAAACATATTGTGATAGGACATGGTGTGATGTGAGTTGTGACCGGTGCCGGGTGCTCCCGAGGTTCCCCCTGTTCCTGCCTGGCCCTGAGCACCCTGATTATATCCAGCGTGGGCGGTGGGCGTGTTGTTGTGTCCGTTTCCCGCGGCGCGTATGTAGTGTAGGGGATGATATTCGCTCTTCAATGCCGCCGACAGATGCATGCCGAAGGGCGGCGGGGGTGGTGAGGCCGACGAGGAGGTCGAGAGCGGTGTCGAGAGATGGTGACGTACCGAGGCGCCTGTTGCGAGAACGAGAAAGAGAAGAACAGACACACAACAGCCCGTCGAGCGGGACGAAAATCAGCCCAGAGAAATAGTACGGTTTATTTTACATTTTTTGATTGAGAGAGAGAGAGAGAGAGAGAGAATTTTGTATGATAAGGACATAGATAGAGTTAAAGACAGAGAGATAGAGAGAGAGAGAGAGAGAGAGAGAGTTTGTGAGTATGATAGACACTTGGCATAAAAAGAGCTTTGTGTAATTAAGAACTGAAAAAAAGTACACTCAAAAAATTATTTACCCTTATCGCCTCTATTCTGTAATTCATATTCTGGATATATTTAAACCAATTTTTTTTTAATATTTTTTTTTTGTGATTTTACTAAAATACTAATTACTTTCTACCCTACTTTTTAAGGTGCTAGGTGCTCGCAAACTGTATTACTTGTGGTAGCAATCTAGAGCCGGATTATGTTTGGGCACTCATTACAATTACATTACATTGTAATGCAGAATGTGTGTAGAATGCAGTTTTCCCGTTTTTCCGCGCCTATCTTCTCTTGAGCAAATTCTATTTTATTTAATTAAAGCTTTTCTTTAAGTTTATAAAACAAACTTTCTGTTTATTTAATACAACATTTTTGAAATTCTTTCTAGAAGATCTATTTAAAAATAATATAAAATTTAGTGTAAAATTTAAAACAAAAACGCACAATCCAGAATTATTTATTTTATCCCTTTAAATTAAAGCGATTTTCTTGATTTTAGTCTGATTTTGTCTTATTTGAGGGTGGACGGTTTTTTGAGTGTATAGAAAAAACAAAAACAAAAGGAAACAAGATTTGTATATATGTATACATACATTCCTATATAGTATATAGAATGCATAGGGCTAACTACTGTTCAAGCAACTTAAACAACAAATCAAATAAAATACAGTTTCACATAGAGAGCGAGATAGAGAGACAGAAAGAAAGAGAGAGAGCTAGAAAGTCTAACTAAATTAAATTAAACCAAACTAATTTAAATTAAGCTAAATGCAACTTAGGGCAAAAGATCAAACTAAACATACAGATTCTTCGCTTGCTATAATACTTTCAGAGTTGCTTAGCGTGCAAGTGTTGGTAAACGTAAAAGGTTGTGATCTCTCTGGTGTTTTGTAAAGTTTTTTATAGCACAGCTAAGCTAGGTCGTTTGTTGCTATAAAAAAGACCTGCATTGTGATTGTCTGCAAAATGAAATTAGTCACTGTGTCTAAAAATCATGATTAGATAAACAGAGGGTACATTAAGTGGTATATCATATCGTTGAATATACATATAGTATTAACACTTTTTATGGCACAATTCAGCTGCATGTGTGTGTGTGTATGTGTATGTGTGATAGTTTTTAGCATAAATTTATTTATTGTATTTGTATTCATAGTTGACAACTCTGGCAGAGTTTTGGGTGTAACTGTTTTGTGCAGAAGGTCGTAAAGCTAGAAAATATCGTATAATAATAAATCAATACATAAGCATATACATATACATATATATATATAATAAAGTATATATAAATTAAAATAATTATAAAAATTAGAACAAAAAGAAACAACAGGAAATTGGGCCGAGGTTTGAAAATTTTCTTTCGTTTGCTTTCAACTGTGTCAGGTATCAAGTAGAACTATATCTATATATATTTGTTTGTGTGTATATATGTGTGTGTGTGTGTATGTGTAGATATATATATAGAGTTTTCACTAGGTTTTGGGGGGTCAACTCCCTGGGGGTCTTTTGGAAGCACAATTCAAAGCGTTCAACTAACTCAGTAAGAAAGTAAAAAAGTGATCACCATTTTTTGTAGTTCGATTTTTTGTTGGTTCCATAAAATTCAAAATTTATTTGCATTGAAAATTTCATTTCTTTATTTATTTTTTGTTTGTTTTTTGTTTTGTTAATTTGTGTAGATTTTTTTAATCAGCTTTTGATGTTTGTTTAATCTCATGTGATTTTTGTTTGTTTAATTAATTAAGAGAGAACTATTTATTAGCAATATATATATATAGATTTTATTATTATTATTATTATTATTATTATTAATTGTTTCATTAAACTATATAAGTGTATCAAAAGATTTATAACAAATGCTGCAAGCAACGGCGTTGGCTTTGCTCTTGTTTTTTGTATTGTTTTGTAATTTTATTTTAATTATTATAAATAAAACTAAAATTATTTGTATTGCATTTTATTAATACAAGTTATAGATTAATACTTAACAACTAAGATTACAATGAAACTAGTTAAAAAAGATTTCGTTTTCAACTGCAACAAATGCGCGCAAATTTAAAAAATAATATAATTCATTTAAATAAAGAACTAAAAAACTTAAAACAGCAGCTTAAACAATTGCTTAAGTGGGCGGGGTGGGGCGGGGGCTGTGGGCGTGGTGGCTTTAACTGTTTGCTGTTGTTGTTTTCATTTATTAATTGTTTATTATTTCTGTTTTATTCAAGTTTAGTAAATGACATTTAAGTCTAAGTTTCAAATAGACACACAGAGAGAAATATATATTTGATTTAACTACAGCAAATATTTACTGATTATATCAATTTACAACTATAGTTTCTAGTTAATATCTGGGAATTTGTCGCTATATATTGTTCAGATACATATAGTTTTAGTTTAGTTGATATGCTAACATTCATTCATTAATACGAATAGCAGATACCCTCCTCTCTTTGCACTTAAACCAAAAAACTAGTCATATTGCACATACATAAGTTCAAAAAGCTGTTTCCTCTACTCTTCCGGGGGGGTTTTCTTTATCGTTTATCGTTCATCGTTTATCGGGGGTTTTTGTGGGGGGGTAGTTTAAAGTATATATTTGGATTTAGCACCATTTTGCATACCACAAATTAGATTTTTCATAATTAACATAATTTCATTTTGTAATGTGTGTAGTTTAACTATAGTTATCACATCATATATATATATAGATGAATTGCAAAATTATATATATATCTATAGTAGTTATATAAACATAAAAAAATATACAAAAACATTAAGTCGGGGCAGTATGTGTTGTTTGCATTAATTACTTACTTACTTAAATTAAATTATATGTAATTTAATTTAATTAAATGTAAATTAATCAATTAGCACAAATAAATAGCATTAATTAATATCGTTTATCGTGGTACCACAACAACAAATAAGTATGATAAAAAACTACTACTTAGTGCAGGAAATATCAAAAAACTATATACACTCGGCTTACAAACAAATGCTGCAAAATTCATAATATTAATATAATGCATTACAAAATTAAACATTTAATTTGCCTTGTGCCCTGACATGCATATATCATAATTTTTTTTATTTATTTTTTTTAAACATATTTATTCCCATGCCTCGCTTTACGGCCTTTAAAACAAAAACCTCCTAACTTCTAACATTTCTTTGAATTTTAACCTTGTAATAACTTTAGTTTTATATATAATTATTTTTTTTATTTTTATGCAAAGTTCTTAGTAAAAATCGATATAGAATTTTTAGTTGTACATGTCTTTCGTTTACATTAGAGATATTGATAATATACATATAAAAATTTTTTAAATTTTCAATCGATACTTTGAAAATATTATTTTTAATACAAAAAATTGCATTTAGCTATTTCTGGTTAATTTTAAGAAGTGAAAATTGGCAACATGGGCTGTTTGGGTGCTTTCAGGAATTTAAAAATTTTGAAATACAACTAAACACATATATTTTATAGTTATATTTACTACACCGATTTTTAATATCAATACAGCGAAAGATTAATAGTATAATTTCATATTCATTTGATATTTAAGGGGATATTTCTTCAAAATTTTGAAGTATCGATATTTTCATGAAAGGGTTTTCCGATTTTCAAAGCTTTATTTTAGGCAACAAATTTAAACCATCAAAAACACAATTTTCATTATAGCATTTAGCTATTTCTGGCTATATTTGAAAAGTGAAAATTGGCAACGTGGCATTTTCAGATATTTTTTGGTGCATTTTTAGCTTTTAACTAAAGTATGATTTTCAAGGGGGGCAAGATATAAAGCAAGCTGACCGTTAAGCGAGGGGGAGATGTATATATGCAGGGCTTGTTGGGCGTGGCTGTAGAGGGGGCGGGTGGCGTGGCTTTTGTTTTAGTTGCAAATATTAAAAACACTTGTGTTATATAAATAAATTAACAGGGATTTGAAACAGTTCAGTTAGTTCGAATTAAATGTACTTTAAACATAGGGCATCGTATGCATGTCTTCTTCTTCTTTCTTTTCAAAAGCCTTAACACTAAAACGCACAAATTTTGTACAATAAACATCATAAATATGTATGTAAGTATATGCAAATATGCTCAATATTTTGTATATATATGTGGTATATTTATGTATATATATCCATGGAGTATATAGATATATATATATAGATATTATATATAGAGTCGATGATGTTTGTTATGCTATTTTACAAATGTGTATTATGCGCGGTATATTTAACTATTACACTTAGAGAAAAAATGTAGCGATAAAAAAACACGCACACACGCACACACTGTGCAAAAACTGGCGCTAAAAGTGTTGTATTTTTTTTGTGACTTTAAATAGTATGAGTGTGCGCTGTCTGTGTGTGTGTGTGTGAGTGTGTGTGTGTGTGATAAACAACAACAACAAGAGTGTAGCAAAATTACAGCTGCACTTGCCACAATTACATTTAATTTTTCAAGAATTTTCAAGATTTTTTCAAGTGTGTTTTCTATACGTTTTTGTTTTTTGGCACCAAACAGCACAATTATATATTCGTAATAAACTAACAATTAGAAGTGTAGATATTTAGCATAGTAAATATATATATATATATATAATAGGTATATATGTATATAATATTTGTAGCTTTATTTCAGCTGTCTGGTAACGCTGGCCTGTGTGGAAACCCTGTTGCTGCCTCTCCAGTTGAAACCTTGTGTGTTGCCACTACGAATCGACATTTTTGTTTTCCTTTGCTATGACTTAATTGACAAAAACAATTTTGGCTTACCATAATATTTTGCAATGCATGGTCGACATTTTTTTTTTAAATAATAGCCTATCAATTAATCGATCAATGCATTAACCAATGTATTGACTAATAATTTAAGTCAATAATCTTTCAATTCATTAAAAATAATGCTTGAACTAATCGTTTCTCAAAAAATAATATATAGAATGTATCAACGTATCATTAATCAATCAATGCATCAATTAATTCATTAATAAATCAATATTATCATTGCATTAAGCAATGCAATCAATTAAAGGATTATTTCTCGAAAATTAATGGCATATTTATCAATCAATGCATCAATGAATTAATTAATTAATCTCTCAATTAATAAGTTACTAAAAATAACTACATCGATTAATCAATGCATTATTGATTTAATAAATTGATCGATCATTGCTTTCATCAATAATGCGCAAACTGTTCAACATTAAACAATAAAAAAATAAATAAATTGATGCATTAATTAATGTATCGATCAATGCATTGATTAATGATTCAAACAATGAAACTCTCTGCTTAAACTGTGCTTCAAGCGTTGTTGCTGTTGCTGTTGCTGCTGTTCACATTGGCAATCTCATCGTGCTTCGCATTGGCATTATCATTATCATTAGCATTATCATTATCATTAGCGTTATCATTAGCATTATTTGTATTTGTATTAGTAGTAGTTAAACTCGACAAAGTAGTAGTTGTTGTTGTAGCTTCCATTTGCTTGGCATTTGTTGCGTGTCTGTTGCTGTTGTTGCTATTGCACCTGTTGCTGTTGTTGCTGTTGGTGGCAGCGGCAACATGCAGCTGCTGCAGCTGCGCCATATAATGCTGAAAACTCTGCCGCATGCAGCTCATCTCCTCCTCCAGCTCATTGTCGCTCTCATCCAGGACAATGGTTTGATGTTGCTGTCGCTGTTGTGCATGTTGCTGCTGCTGCTGTGAATGTTGCTGCTGCTGCCGCATGTTGCCGTTGCTTAGTTTGGTTTGATAATTCTGCTGCTGCTGCTGCTGGTAATAGTAATATTGCTGGCGTGCATGTTGCTGCTGCTGTTGATGTTGCTGATAGTTGCTGGCAAATTGCGTCGGCTGTTGCATGTTGCTGTCGTCCAGTTGCCAGTAGAGATACTGGCTGTATCATTCGCTTGTTGCATTGTGCTGCTGCTGCTGATGATGCTGCGGCTGCAGCTGTTGGTGCAACATATGTTGCTGAGCCAAGGCATGCGCATGTTGCTGCAACTGTTGCTGCTGTGACTGTTGTTGCTGTTGCTGCTGTGACTGTTGCTGCTGCTGCTGTTGTTGCTGCTGCTGTTGCTGCTGCGCTGCTGTAAAGGCTGCTGCTGCGGCCGCTGCCATTGCTGCCTGCGAGGCGGCTGCCAGTTGTGTGGCAGTGGGCGTGGCCGGTGCGCCCACAGCGCTGGCCGAGCCGGACATAAGGTTGTCGAACTTTCGGGTGTCCGGATTGTACATGGGATGCTTGAACTTGCAGTGGGTGCGCAGGTTGTCGCTGCGCGTGTAGGTGGCACGGCAGAGGGGGCACTCGAAGCGTCCGGGGAAGTGCACGTGGTAATGATTCCGGATGTGCGTCACGACCTTGCCACACAGCTTGCAGCGATGCAGATTGCAGCCGCCGGACAGACGCTCAAAGGTCAGACGCATATGCCACGCCTTCGAGCCTGCATTTGTTTTATTTTGGTATTTTTCGGTATTTTTGTTGGTATTTTTGGCAATTTTTATATTTAATTTGCATTGGGGGGGTTTTTTTTTATATTTTTCAGTTTCAGTTCGTTCAAAACGCGTAAAGAAAAAAGAAGAGAAAAACAATGTTGTTGTTGGTGATTCACAGAAACAGAAAAATTATTTCATAATAATTATAATTCTTAAGCTGTATAATCGAAATGTATTTTTTTTTGCAGTTTCTCAAATTTTCAAATTTTTAATATTTTTTTTATTTTTGTTTGCCCTACTTGGTTTTTTTAGCATTGCCAATTTGGGGTTTTTGGGTTTATGGGGAAAAGAGAATTTCAATTTCCATACGTCTTAATATCGGGGGGGTTTTTTTTTGGGGTTTTTAGTATATGCATATATATATATTTATATATAGATATGTAAGTATATGGTAGTATGTACTGGAAACTTGAGCTTGGGAATAACCCACGTTTCAGCAAAAATTAAGACAGCAATTTTGTTACACCCAAAAATATTAAAATCGAAATTTAAAAAAATCTTCAAATTAGTAAAAAAAAAAATAAATTCTAAAATCCAATGTTTGGGGGGATAAATAAAGTAAAATTGCATTGGCAAATGATGTTGGGCTTAATGTTACTATATGATAGATATTATTATTTACAGTAATCGATAACAAATTGTTACATTTACAAATATATATATAGATATATATTGATAAATCGATCTAGAGTGGAACGCAATAATGATGGCATTTCAGGTGCGCAGATAGACAGAGAAATACTTTGAAGAACCCAAACCAAATTAAACATATACGATTATATAGTATATTATGCAATGATATTCAGCCAATTTTTGAGCTATATATTATTTTAAAAATTTGTTGATTTTTTTTTTAGATGAGCGTGTTGGGTTTACTTTGTTTGTTGTTGGTTTTTTTATGGTTAATATTATTCGATTTATGTTGAGGTGGTTTTTTTTATTGTTTGTCAAGAGCCGAAACCTGATTAGTTTCTATATATTTCGGTAGAACTGTACAAAATGGGGTTATAGTAGAAAAAGGGGCCAGAACTCAGAGCTTACATAATTTCAACACCCCTCCTGCCTGCTGCATACAGAATTAATATAAAACAAAAACAAGAATCGAGAAATATAACAGATATATACGATATGTCTGCTATAGACAGAGTGACAGTAAGAGTAAGAGTGAGTGAGTGAGAAGAGAGTGAAGAGAGAAAACAATATAGAGCAAGAGTTACGCAGAGTTAGAAAGTGAATGATAAAAAATGTATTTTTTTTCTTCCTTTTTTTAAATATATAAATAAAATACATATATAAAAAACATTTTCAATCGTTTTGGCCAATTCCTGTTTTTCTTTTTCTTTTCAGTTTTTTTTTGCAATAATTTTTATAAGAATTTTAAAATTTTGCTTGTGATTAAATTAATATAAATAGACATAAATCATAGACATAACTTAGAAAATTGCATAAAACGTAACTAAATTTCATATCATACTCGAGTTTATAATTATTATTTTATATATAACTTAGCTAGAGCTTAGAAAATGAAACTTACCGTAGTTAAAGAGAGTAGAGAAAGTGCGCTTGTAGTTTATATATATATATATATATTTTTAATATTTATGAAATTAATTTCAGACTTTATAATTGGGGGGTTAAGTTGTTTGATCTTTTATTGCGGTTAGTTTTGGCACCTATGTGGGCAATAGATAGCTCTTATTTGGTTTAGTTTTTATTGAAAAGAACTGGAATTCGATTTGAAAGAGATTTATTAAGTAAAGTTCAAGTGTTAAGTATTTCGTTTACGAATTTCAAATTTCTTAAATGTTTCGCATAAATTGTTCTGTATGGAACTATGACTAAACTGTAAATACATTGCAATTCGAGTATTATAATTATATTCAGATATTTTTAAGTATATCCCTAGCTTTTTAGCAAACCACTGGCAAATTATCTGAATTTTGTATAACTCTTATAGGGAGCTGTGTCAAAATCTTATAACAAATTTTTTGAATGTCGAAAAATAAAATAATAATATTAAAAAAAAAAACTGAATACAGGGTACAAAAATTTCGCAATAAAAACATTTGAAGGATAAAAGAAAAAAAATTAAAATAAGTATTAAAATTAAAAATAATTTTTTTCTGAAATAAATGAAATTTATTTTTTTTCAAATACTAATTTCAGTCTGAAATATAATTATCAAAATTCCAAAACAATTTTTTTTTAAATCTACCAACGATTTTGAAAATTTTGTTTTTTGGCATCAAGTTGAATTTTTCTAAATTCTGGTGGATGTGAACCGATTTTTGATACAGCTCCGTAGTGATAGATACTGATAGATAGAACTAATTAGCTTCGGTGGGTGTTTTGCCAAAGAGTTTAGCGTTTAATTTCATTGCATTAATTTTGTTGAATTTAAAAATCTAGGCCAAGTGCAGAAAGGGCTCTTTTCGACTGGCCGCAATGCAAATTAAACACAGTAGAAAAAATAATTGTATAATAATTGAATAATTTCTAGCAAATGACACAAACTTTAAGGAGTTTTCGTTTTTTTGTTTTGTGATTATTATTATTGCTTTTAAGTCTCGTTGTTTGCTTGCCTCACTCGTTGCAATTTTTGCTTTACATATAATATTATTTATAGTATTATTATAAATATATGTTTTTCAGCTTGGACGTCAATATTTTGTTTATGGCACACAATAAATATTAGTTAAAAATTAAAATCAATAAAACACCGACTACTGCACATGTTAATATAATAAAGAATAATGAAACATACGAGTCTGGAAACCTAAGTTGTGGAATTCTATTGTAATACTTGTCAAAGTTTGCTCTTAAGTACTGCTCTCGGTTGTAGAAAAAGAAGCGTCTAAAGGTTCTCTATATAAGTACAATAACAATAATAATAATAAGAAAAAGTCTTTTCAGATTTTGTATAATTATGACTTTGATTTGTTTTCTGTTTTTTGGTTTTTTTTTTCATTTGATTGGCAATTGCTCAAGTTTTGAAATATTATGACTTTATATGCATTTTTTTTTATTTATTTATAACTTCTGAAGTCTTTAAATTTTTATATATATCGTGTTATCTGTTTGAGAGAAATACAACAATTTTAAATTTAACGTAAATCAGTTTGTATTAAGCTTGAAATCGATAAGAATTGATGCAAAATGAATTTGTTTTGCAAGTTATCGATTTAGGAAAATACTGAATTTAGTTGTTAATCAACACTGTCAGAAGAAATGACGCGCAAAAGAAAGCTGACGAAATTTTAATTTTAGTTCTTATTGAATTTTGTTTAAAAAACTCAACAAACCGATATTTTGCAAAAACATAACGCATTCTTTTCTTTTAATTTGGGTTTTTTTTTTCAATTGTTCAAGTTTTTAAATAATTTATATAACGTATTATGCCTATAAGTTTGTTTTTAAACCATGGATAACTTTGTTTGATTTTCAATTGCTCAAGCTTTAAATATAAAATATTATTATTTGATATTTTTAGTTTATTTTTTTTTTTACAAGATTGCTCAAGATTTTAAATATTATATATATATATATGAAGTATTATGCCGCTCTTTTTCTTTTGATTTGACTATTTTTCTTTATTTGCAATTGCATAAGTTTTTAAGTAATGGATATAAAATATTATTTTAGACTGCATTTTTTTTTTTTTACAATTGCTCAAATTTTTTAATAAAATACTAACTGTATTATATTAGAATATAATACGCTATGTCTGCCTTTGCTTTATATTTTGATTTGATTCGCAATTGCTAAAGATTTCGAGTATTATTAGAATACAGTATTACGTATTTGAGTAGAGTGAAAACCTTTGTTTTTACGGGTATTTCGAGTGTGTCTAGATCAGAGATGCTCTTGCTAAGTATTGCTGTTTTGATTTGAGTGTATTGATGCGTGCTCTTATGGGCGCACCACCGATCTAGATCGAATTGTTGGCGTTTACAGTGATCACATATGTACATAGTGGCTGAAGAAGCGATCTTTGATGTCCGCATGCTTGATCTTGCAGTGCGCCTTCATGTTGTCCCGCCTGGTGAACTTCTGTCCGCACACCGGACACTCGTGACTCTGGGGCCTGTGGATGTTGGCGTGGTGCCAGCGGTTGGAGACGATCTTGTTGCAGCTGACGCAGCGATAGAGTGTGGGCAGGGTGCCGGAGAGCTGCACGAAGAGCGTGGAGTAATCGATATTGTGATCGCGTCGATTGGCGGCAGCTGCCGCGGCCGCAGCGACGGCGGCAGCAGAGGAGGTGGTGGAGGAGGCGGAGGCGGAGCTGCTGGGCTGCGGGGAGAGCACGGGCGCATAATGCGGCGAGGGGTGTGGCGGCGGCAGCGGGGGCGGGTGATAGCTCAGCTCCAGCTGAGAGTTGGGCGAGGCATAACTATCGATATGCCGATAAGCTATCGCGGTGGGCGTAGAAGTGGGCGTGTCGGCCAGATTGAGCGCCAGCTGGCGACTGCAGCGTATAGCGCGCATGTTGCGCTCCTTGCACTTGTACTCACAGCTATAGCTCGGCTGCTCCACATACAGCTCCCCTGCCCCCTGATGTGGCAGCTGCTCCTGCGCCTCCGGAGGCGCATAGACAATCGCTCGGCGGTACTTGGGCGTGGCATAATGGGTCTCCAACTCCATTTCCCTTTCCGGCTGCATATCCATATCCACATCCGGTTCCGGTTCCTGCTCCGGTTCCTGCTCCGGTTCCGGTTCCGGTTCCAGTTGCAGTTCCATTTCGTGCTTGTGGTTATAGCATTTAACGCGACCTGCAAACATTTGCATTTGGTTTGTTCGGTATTATGCTTTCACATTTGTGGCAAGGGTATGTGGCCGAGTGCAACAGTAGGTGGCAAGTAGCGAGTTGGGCCATGGGATGCGCTCTGGCTCTGTTTACAGTGGGCTGTGGCCAATTTGCATGGTATCAACTTAAAGGAGCGTGTGGGAAACAGTGTGTAACTAGCATATATGTGTATATGTTTGGATTTACACTCAAAAAAACTCTTTAGAAAATCGATTTATTTGGCATTTTAATTTTCAATAATTAATTTATTTTGATTGCATAAAATCGCCTTAAATATTGATTGTTAAAATAGATATAGAGGTTTTCTAATTTTTTTTTTTTGACAAGAAAGTTTTTTTTTGCTTTTTATTTGGGTTGGTAAAATTATTTAATAATTTAAACATAATTTATGAAATTTATAAAATTCGGACTTCTAAAAAAGCTATTTTCGAACAAACAAAATGTATTGGTAGAAATTTAAATTAGAATAAATTCTTTAAATTTTATTTTCCGAATACAATTAAAATTTTTTTTTAAATTTTCAGATTTTTTTAAATTTTCCGTTAATAAATTTTATATAGCTAATTTCAAACCATTTTAGGACGATTTTTTGTTATTGGGTTGATTTTGTTTAATTTTTTTTTGGGTGATTTGTTTTTTTGAGTGTAGTATATAGGCAAAAATACGATTGTGTTTGGGTAAATATGCAAAACGTAACAACAGACAGCTACAAGTATTTATTGGATATATATATATATTTTTTTTTTTGCTTTTGATTTCTGCGATTCAAATTAAATATGGTACTAGGAATTGAAGCTGGCTGTCTAGCTGTGGGCACAGTGGTACGGGTACATGGGTACATTTTCAAAAAATATATATATTGGAAAATAATGATGTGTGGCATGGTATTGTTTATAGCAATTGGTGGCATAATATTTGGTTTATTTTTTGTTTTGTTTTTTATTATATATATTTGTAACTAAAATCTAGAAATTAAACATTAAAAAACAAATCAAAGTTGGCCTTAAAAGCTAGAGGGCGTCATATGGTTTTTGGTTGGCATAAGGACATTAGAGTAGGCTCTAGATAAAATCACAATTCAGCTATATATATAGTATGTATAATGTATATAGAGTTTTGCATAAGGAATATTGTAATAATAATCGGAAAAAACTGAACAACAGTGTAAACAAATCAAAATGTTAAAAATTAAACTCATACAATATGTTTGTGTCATTTGTGAGCATTTACATTTTATAATACAAATTCTGGGCATTATATATATTTTTGTTTTATAAGAATTCTTTGATGGTTTCAGTACTTCAATGTTGCAACAAATTCACGCTTATTATGTTACAATTTTTCCAATATTTTTGTATCGATTTTTTTTTATTGACTGTTATCGATTTTTATCGATTTTTGATATAAACAAATTCCAGTTCTTTTCTACAACTAGGGGAAAGGGAGTTTTGGGTGCGAGCAGTTGTCAAAATTTTGGTTTTTTGTTTTTATTTTCTTACAGTTTTTGCGCAACTTGGCACCAGTGTGCGGGGTATTTCCTGGGTTAACGTTTAAGAATTGGGCATGACACAAAGTACACACATATAACACACACTCTCTCATACACACACACACACACACACACATAGATAGACACATATATATTAAAAGATAAGCGAAAACATTTAGTATTTTGACAAAACACACACATCAATCAATCAATCAATCATTTACATCTCGTTAAACAGTGTGGCAAAAAAATGGAGCTCACATTAAATTATATTTGAAATGCAGCAACAGAGAGAGAGAGATAGAGATACAGAGAGAGAGATAGAGATACAGAGAGAGATAGAGATAGAGAGAGAGGTTAGTGTAAATATTCAACTGAAAAATTATATAGAAACTTAAGGAATTTTGAAGCTGTGGCGTCTTGGAACAGACCCAAAGGGTCTTTGGAATAACTGTTATTTTATTTTTAAAATGTATTTTTTATAGTAGATGTTTTAGTTCTTTACCGAAATCGTAAATAGTTGGAGTATTTTTATTTTTATTTGTATGTATTTCGAGTTTCTTAGACAATAAGTTGCAACATTAAAGACGAAAATAGAGTTGAAAATTTGAGGGTTTTCTTTTGAAGTTGTTTTCTTTTTTTTTTTCTTTTTTTTTTTGAGTTATGAAAATGAAAGTTGAAAAGAAATTTTAAACGATTAAACAACGCACGGCAACGGCTTCAAAAAAAAATTAAAAAAAATAAAATAAATAATAAAAATAAATAAATAAAATATATAATGAATAAAAATAATATAAAAAGCTATATTAGAGCTAATTAAAGCAGCATGTGTGTGTGTGTGTTTGATTTTTTTTTAATATTTTTTGAAAACTAATTTGAAACATTTGTGTGGTGCACAGCAAGGTCATTCCTAGGGGAGTAAAACTAATTGTTGTTTGAGGCAAAAATAAATGAAAATTCAAGAAGAACAACTAAACTTAACTAGAGCGGCAAATAATTAAAAATAATATAATTGAATAAATTAAAATACATAATAATAATAATAGTAATAATAATAGTAGTAGATGAGGGCGTGTGTATGCGTCATAGACATGCAACATGCAACGGCAACATACAAGACTAAACCGTAACTCTAGACGATTTACGATATTACGATATTACGATTACGATTACGATTACGATTACGATTACGTTTACGATTACGATAAAGCCTAAAGCTATTTATATTTAGATGTATATTGAGATAACCATAAAGCTGGCAATATCTATGGAATACGGCAAACAACATAGTATAATATAGCATATAGTTTATAGCATAAAGTATATAGTAAAAATTTATATATATAATATATATAAGGCGTAAACTAATTGGTAGGAGAGGTGTTGATCTGTTGCATGCCATCTCAGACAGAGATGGCGCATCATGTTGCTAACAACAATTTTTTATTTGGAAGAATTTCGTTTTTTTATAGGTCAAAAAATTGCAATAAAAAACAAGATACATAGGGAAAATAATTAAGTTAAAATACATAATTACAAAAGCATAAAAAAGTGATAAAAACTTAACAAAATTCTGCATATTATGTACGAGTTTGTATGTTTTGTATATAGGGCAAGATTCGGGGGGTTTTTTCTAGGGGGTATTATTATTTAGAGGCCCTTTAATTAGCATGGGAATAAAGGGGGGAGTTGTAATAAAAAATTAGGCATGCAGGGTATACTAGATAAAATTAGACGTCAAGCACTGCAGCTGCCACAAGTTACAAATTACAGGGTATCTCAGCTGCAGTGATCGGCGCAAACTACGACTACGGCATAGTGTAGATTGGTATAGTTAAGTACGGGGGGGTTATACGGAAAATTAAACTAAATAATAAACTCTCTACAGTTTTTTTTTTGGTATATTACAAATATCAATTTTTTTGTCTTGCGCAAAAACAAAATGGTTTTTTTTTTACAGTAAACAAAAGCTAATTGAAATTTTTTCGATAGGTTTTTTTTTAGTTTCAGTGCATTAGCTTCAAAGCACAGACAGATATAGAGAGAGAGATTACAATAAACATAATTTTAAAAATATGTATATACCATATACTTTTTTAGTGGTATATAGCATATGGGATAGAGCATGTTTTTGGGTACTCACCGTCAATGTTGTCCGTCTGATCGAGGGGCAGCTGCTTGGCGTCGTTGTGCTCCTCCCGCGCGTCCGCTGCTTGCAACGCGTGCTGACTCAGCAGCGTCGACATGTCCTCGGCGTGCATCTTCATGGCGGCGGCGCTCTAGGGTTGCCACAGTTGTTAAATACAGCAGAAAAATTCAGCAAAATAGAGGAAGAAACACGAGAGATAAGAGAAACGTTGTTAATCTTGAGCGAGAGTGTCAACTTAGATGTAATACATTTCTATAACATTTATTTTAAATTTATTTTATTTTATTTATTATTTTTTGTAATTTTTAATATATTGAAAATTTGTATATTTGAAATTTTTGAGAGTTAAAATATATGTAATTATTTTTAATATTAAAAATTAAAATTGTAATTTAACTTGAAGACTTGTGCTTTAAATTTGTTGTTAAGCTTAAAAAAGAAGTCAAATTAATATTTTATCTGCATAATTATACAAATTTTTAATTAATTGATTTATTATACCATTTTTGTAAAATTCAAATTAAAGTCTAAAGTTTCATTATTTTAATCCTATCCATGTTAAAAAGCGCATTGAAATCGGATAATAAACAGAGAAGTTATAAAAGAAACAATATTGTAGGAATTGCCTTGCTCGCTTTCTAGCAGGGCGGCAATAAACTATGGCACAGACAAAAAAGTAAGAAGCAGCATTGCTGCTTTATGTGGCGTCCTGCGTACTTATTGGTTTTAAATTATTGTTCATTTCTAAAATGTTTTGCTCATTTTAAAAATTTTTATTAAGCATTACTGACTTCTTGGACTAATATAATTCAAGTTTTAAATAATTTTCAATTTATTTTGGGAAAACTTTATTTTCAGTTTTTATTAATTTATTTAATTATTATTTTTTGATAATATTATAGCTAATTTTAAAAAATGTAATCAATTTTTAATGGTTTATAGATTTTGAAATATTTTTTGTATTGATTAATTATTGATTATTTAACTTTTTATTTTTCAATGTTTTTAAATTTTAAATAATTTTAAACATGTTCAAAAATATGTATTTATTTTGTAAAAACTTTATTCTCAATTGCAAAATGCTTCAAACTTAGGGTAAATACAAAAGTCTAAGACTAAGGCGCTACAAACTAAATCCTGAGCGTGTGCAACAAGTGTGTGTGTGTGTGTGTGGGTGTGTAGGAGCTGTAAGTGTGTGTGTGTGGGGGAAGGAATTTCAGGCGCTATCCTCGCCCACATTTATGGTAATGATATCTGGGGGCGTGTTGCGCTTGGCTAAGGAACTGTTGCTGCTGTGTGTTGTTGATGTTGCAAATGTTGCTGATGTTGCAGATGTTGCTGCTGTGGCAGATGTTGCTGCTGTTGTGGCAGATGTTGCTGTTGGAACGTTGCGGCACTCCTGCAGCTCCCGTTCGTAGCAGAGGCGATGCGACTTGCACTTGTTGTGATGGTTGACAATCTCCAGGCGGAAGTTGGAGTTGCCCTCCACAAAGGAGGTGCGGATATCCGCCAGCTCCGTGCTCCACTTGCGGCAGAACTTGCAGTACATGGTGTTGGCCAACTCGTCGTACTGCAGCCAGTCGAACTGATAAAGCCAATTGGCCCGAAAGCGTCCGCTCTTGCGGGAACCAGAGGCGGAGGCAGGCGGAGGTTTCAACTGTTGCTGCTGCTGCTGTTTTTGTTGCTGCTGCTGCTGTTGTTGCTGCTGCTGGTGCTGTTGCTGCTGCTGCTGCTGATGTTGCAGCAGACGTTGCACGGTGCTGTCGAGGCTCTCCTGGCGATATTGCTGCTGCAGCGTCTTCAGTTGCGCCTCCATCGCCTGCTGCAGCAGCAGCTGATGCATGTTGCAGCTTGCTTTGTTCTCTGTCTCCTTGGGCTTGGTCTAAGCTCAAAATTCCCAAAAAAAACCAAAACAAACCGAGAAAAAAGAAAGCAGAAAACAAAACAAAAACACACAAAACAAAGTCAACTTAAGTAAAAGAAAATGGCAAAACAAACAATGCATAGAAGGAAGGATTTTTCGTTGGTTTTTTTTTTGTTTTTAAAATTTTTTGAAAGTCTATAAAATAATTTTTTTAAATCAAATTTTTATTACTTTGTAAATTTTTTACTTTTATTTTTTATATATTTTTCCAAACTTTACTAATTTAATTAATTTTATTTTTCTTAAATCTTTTTCCTTTGACAAATTGTTGAGATTTTTTCTTTTTCTTGGCCGATATATTCCATGCTATGAAACGTAACCAAAACAAAACAAAGTCATACCCATTTTTAAGAAATACAGGGTATACAAAAGAACATATATCTTCAAAAAACAACCAATCCTTCGTTCTGCTCCATGTTGCCTTACGCGTTTTTCTGTTTACTTAAATTTTACAAAAATCAGCTTAAGAAAAAAATTCTTGTTTGAAGCATTTTGCAATTGGCTTAAAGCTTAAATTAAATACAATTTCAAAAAAAGAAAATAATGAATGCATTTGGAACCATCGCACCGGTTCAAAAGAAAAAACCTTAACAATTAACTTAGCATATAGTGTATAATAGCGAGTGTTTATCGTTAATCGATCTATCGATATGCGTTTATCGACTTACCGGCAAGTATTCGGGAGGCAAGCCGACATGATGCTCTCGATGCTGTTGTTGCTGCTGATGCTGCGCATCCATTAGCTCCTGCTTAATACTTAGCGATTGACTCAGACCGCTCAGCGCACTCGCCGCCCCCACATTCCCCCCGCCCAGATGGCCCACGGTCATCGACAGCGGGGAGTCGCGTCTGCCGCAACCGCCGCCCGCGTCCTCCGACTCCGATGTGCTGCCGCCTCCTGTCTTCGGCACAGGACTCGACTTGAAGTTGCTGGCCTATAAACGAAGAAAGTTCTTTCTTTAATAAGTTCTATGTTTTTTAACCGATTGCAATGAGGTTTGCAGCATTGTTTCATATAAGGTCAGAGAACATATATTCCAAATTACAACTGTCTACGTTGCACTGAGCCTGATATAGGGTTTTTATTGATTTGCTCACAAAGTGGGATCGGCTTTTGAGATTTACAATAAATTCGAGTTGCGTATGCTATACATCTATCTGCATTCTAAGTTTGACAGCTCTAGCTCCTAAATGTACTAAGATCGACCCGCTTAAACAAAAAAAGCCATTTTTATTGAACTTTGAATGTACACAGCTTTGCCAAAACTCAACCGATTTTCAAGCGGTGTGGATTTTTGTTAATCTTTTGAGTTTAAAAGTAAAATTAAAGTAAAACATCAACCCAAAAAAAATTGAAATTTTTGCTAAAACTTTAAGCTCTCTTAAAAAAAATGCAAATTTTTTGGTAAAAAAAAAATTTTTTTTTGTAGTGTAAGAACTAATCCGTAAACGAATTGTGTTGCAAAATTATGCAGAAAAAAACCAAACATGACAACATTTGGTGGAAAAATACGAATTTTAGGACCAATATTGGTATCAAGGGGGGATTATCACCCTTTATTATACCTTACCCATTTTATTCTCTACTTAGGGCTCAAAAATACCAAGAATTAGCATACGCATTCTCTTAAAACTCTTATCGGCTGTAAACAGTTATAAGACCAGAAATCCTACAGAATTTGTGACCTCAATTGTTAGGAGAGTGCGGCGCGTGCCAAAGTTAGTGCTGATAAGCCTGTTCAAAAATTTCAACTGAGATGACGGACAGCTGATAGACCTTAAGAGCTTGGGGAGAACTATATGCCTCTGGCTTCTATCATGTGAGCGCAAAAAAAGAGTTATGCCAGTGTGAAAAATATTGCTGTTATGGTTTGTATACAGCTACAGCTGTTGCTGATAAGCAGCAACATCTGGCGGTGATAAGAAAAGTTCTGTGTATCTACTTATATATCTAATTGTGCGTATGATTTACTATATCATAACATTATACTATTTTTAACTGTACAATAAAATACCTACTATTATATCCAATATTTTCCCATCCTATTGGATTCTATCCCAAGCCCGACTATCTTATAGTGTACGATAGTCGTGGGTCCTGTTATATTTTAACCCATTCTCATATGCCGATTTTATTCTAAAGTATTCTGTATTATGATAATTTTAACCATGATAACAATATATTCTTTCCAATTCTATATAATATTATTATTATATTATTTATCTCCGTTAAAAGTGAGAAAATTCTCTGAAAGCTCACCGAAAACTCTCCAAAACGCATATATAGTATCCTATCCAATTCTGTACAATATTATTATCCCTAAGTAAAGTTTATAATATTACCCAATATTATTCTTGACTCTCCTATTCTATATCGTGACCTAACTCCCATCAAGCTCATATTTGGATTCAATATACATATTTTAAATGAGAAATTCTGGCAATGGTGAAAAAATCTCCAAAACTAATGAAATTTTTACTCAATTCTATATAAAATTATTATCCACAAGTATTGCTTAAAATACTATCCAATCTTGATTCTCCTATTTTATAATATGACCTCTCTCCGAATTCTATATTCAAATTAAGAAACTCTCGCAAAATAACGAAAACCCCAGAAAATTCCTAGAATTTTGGGAGTTTAGGGGCGGGATGGAGATGGGGAGACCCACCTGAGAGTCGTGGGCGTAGTGCCTGTCCTGGATGTGGGCGTTCACATGATGGCTGGAGGACAGCGAGTTATCACAGTTGGATGATGAGTTCTTGCGTCTGCGCTTGCTGCTGCACAGCTGATCGACGGGCGTCGTGGACAGTTCCCTGTCCCTGTCCCGCTCCCGCTCCCTGCTGTCGTGCCTCTCTCTGTTGTTGTTGTTGCTGCTGCTGTTGTTGTTGTTGCTGCTACTGGTGTTGTTGTTGTTGCTGTTGCTGCTGTTGTTGTTGTTGTTGCTGCTGCTGTTGTTGCTGTTGTTGTTGTCCTTGTTGCTGTAGTCCAGCTGCAGCAGCTCGTCCCGGCTGTCCGCCCGCTCCAAGGTGCCCCTATCGCTGCCCCGATCGCTGCACGCGTCGCTGCGACTATTCAGCGCGTCGACGCTGGCGCTGCGATTGGCAGCAGCGGCAGCAACAGCCGCCGCCATCGCAGCGGCAGCGGCGCTGGCGCTGCCCACGCTCGGAGATCGTTCGCCGGCGCTGGTCGTCAGCTGACCCAGCGCAGCGACTGCGGCGTTGACGTTGCCGCCGGCCGCAGCGACAGCGGCCGCTGCCGCCGCCGCCGCAGCAGCGGCAGAGCTGCGCTCGCTCAGACTGAGGCTGCTGCTGCTGCGCTGCAGATCGTCGCGCAGTTCGCGTTCCCGCTCCCGTTCGCGTTCGCAGCGGGAGCGCAGGGAGTCGCGGGAGTCGCGCGCGTCGCGCACGTCGCCCAGGCCGCCGTAGCTGGGGCCACGCCCAGTGGGCGAGCTGGCCGCGGAGTCGCGCAGCTTGTCGCAGTCGGAGCGGTAGTTTAGATTGTTGTTGTCTGTGAGACCGCGCACCTAAGGGAAACGAAGAGAGATAAAGAGAGAGTGAGTACGAAAGTCAGCTACACCGAAAAAAATTATTTACTCAATTAATTGCTGAATTTTAGTAGGACCAGTTATGCTCAAAATCGACCAAATATTGATTATATAAACCCAAAAAAAAATTATTTATGTTAAAGTTTAGCAAGTTAATTTTGTTCTTTAATTTAAATATGGATTTATGTATTTGTCTATATTTTCAAAACACTTTCATAACATCGAAGATTGAATTTTAGCAAGTCAAGTTATTCTCCAAATTGCCCTTAAATTGATTATTAAAAGTTAATAAATATTTTTTACCCCTTTTTTTGTATAGTTTACATTTAATAATTTTATGTATCTTCGAAAAGTCGCTTTTAAAATTAGTTAGGTTAAAAATTAAGGTATTATTCTTAAAACATACAAAAATTATTTATCTTTTTGCAAGTAAAGTTATTTTAAAATATTTTTCAAAATGTCATCAACAAAAAGTTGTTTAGAAATTAAAAAATTTCAAAAATTTAAAAACAACGTTTACAAATTTCAATTAATTTAATTTCTTTCAAGAAAATTCTAATAAATATATGTTCTTTAGTTTGTAAAGATTAAATTTTTATAAAGTCTAAAATGTTTTTATTATCAAATATTTTAAAAATTCGTTTATTTATTTCTGAAGTACAGAAATTTATTGCAATTTTCTTAATATTTATCTGCATTTATTTCATTTGATTTGAGTTATTTTTTGCTGTGTACAGACCTGTAGACTTTCGGCGGTTTTCAGAAACATGGGCAGCGAGCTCTGACCCACGTTGACCTCGCCCTTGTACATGAAGTCGAGCAGGGAGCGCATCTCTGAGTATCGGACATCTTTCAGATAGATGATGGGATGTGGATGCTGATTCTGTAGGAAAATCGTCTCAAAATATGGACTGCAGGCTGACAGTATGGTTTGATGTGCCTGCAATTGAATAATAATTTAATAAGTTATAGATGCACTACGAAATTTCTCGCTGTGTAGCCCAGTACCTTGACTGTTTCACCCTCACAGGCGAGGGTGACATCGCAGAGCGCCTCACGCTGCAGCAGCGAGGTCAGCACCCCGGTCAGATTTGTAGGATGATTGTTCCAGCGTAGACAGAATTGCTGGTCCATAGTTCCTTGTTCAGTGTTGTACCTGCAACAAGATGGAAAAAGTTCTATTAGTTTTCTATATAAGATTATGTCAAATAATACGAAGGAATAAATGGTAAAATATCTTTATGAGCATAGCTAGAATTCTGTAGATGTCAATTTTATTTCAAGAAATATCTTTGTTAACCGAACCAAATAGCTTTAAAATTGTAAGATTTTGTGCTATAAATTTTCCTTATAAAATTATAACAAATAATATTTGGAAAATAAATCAAAAATATCTTTGATAGCATAGCTATTGTAGAATTCTGTATATATCTCAAAAATTCAATAATTCATATATTAATTTAAGAAATATTCATATCTAATATACAACCAGAATGCTCTAAATTTTTAAGATTTGATTTCTAAAAATTTTTTTTATAAAATTATGAGAAATAATACTTGGGAAATAAATAAAGAACTATCTTAGCCAGAATTCTTTTAATTTCTTAAGAGTTTATTGAGTTTATTATTAACCGGAAAGCTCTAAATTCTTAAGAATTTAATTACTATATATTAATCTTCTATATAAAATATGTCGAATAATAGTTGGAAATAAATAATGAAATAGCGAAGCTAATGTCAGAAGACTTCTGTAGCTTAAATATTGAGAATTCAAAAGACTTTTAAAAAATAAATATCCTGATCTTAAAAAACAAAATCAGAACTCCATGAAGTTCTAAAAAGTTTCTTTTGGTGTTAAAATCTATAAGTTTTCTATGTAAGATAGTTTAAGTATTATGCTTACAAACAAACAAAGAAATATTTTCAAGAACAAAACCAGAATTCCGTTAATTTGCAAACGGTTTAACTTAAGATTGAATACTTTTTAACACTTCTGCTTTCCAGTTTAAACTAGAATCGCGTTTATCGATTGTCGTGTCAATCGTAAGTTGTGCTAATTGTAAGGTCTTTTCTACACTGTTGTGTATACTTTGCACCTTACTCTAATTACCAATGTTTTTGGCAAGTTTCGCACTTAAGTAAATAGACAACAACTGTTGAATTTGCACAGCCTTATCAAGAACAACAACAACTACAAATAGAACAACGATGATAATAATGATAAATAATCATATTGTGTTTGGAATTTATATCAACTGTCTCTAAGCAGCGTAAATTACGAATTCGGAAATAGAAACGGAAACGGAAATGGAAATGGCAGTGGAAGGAAGTTGTAGCTGCTTCCACATTTTTGCCTGCGCTATCGTTATCGTTATCGCCATTCATTAGCACGCGCTTCGATATGTCGGAAATGATAATTTGTCATTAAACACGATTGTTTATTACAACTGGAGGTTGTGGGGGGAGCAGGAAAATTGCCTGATTGCCAAAATTATTAATTGCATTTCTGCAACATCGATAACAAGGGTTAAAGGCTGTCTCTTTCCCTCACTCTTCCCATCCCTCTCTTGGCATGCAACGTGCTAATTGCCATTTGTTGCTGCCATGTTTAGCTGCTGGCCAACTGTTAATTGCCACAGTCAACATCCCACAACATTTAGTTGTAAACTGAGATTGCGCTCTGTGGAATTTGCCATAATGCCACATGTAATGGCCTGGCTAAGCCGACTTTAATTTATTAAGCTCCACGCTTATGCGATTATTTATGGACTTGTTTGTATCAAAAAAGGGATACAGCAAAAGGGCTTAAGAGCGGATATTCAATTTCAACAAAAGCTTTAAACAAGTTAACATTTAAAGCTTAAAAACAGCTACAACAGCTATAAATTAGATAAAATAATTATGAAATAATATAAAAATATATTTAATATTTTAAAAATAAAAAAATATATTAAATATTAAAAATAGCTAATATTAAAACATATTGAATATAAATATTGAATACAAGAAAATACTAATTAAATAAAATATTAAAAATCAAAACGGGAAATAAAAATTTTATACAAATTCTACTGTCATAAGTTTCGCTGTTGCGAAATATATATCTCTAATATTTAAAAAAAATTAAGAAATAATTTAAAAATAATTAACAATAAATTATAAAAATATATAAAACATTTATGCCAGTAAATTAAAATATTTTAATTTTACAAATGTAAGCGACGTTTATTTCTAAAACTAAAATTTATTTATTGAATTTTTTATTATTTATTTGTTTATTATTTATTCATATTTTTTTCGCATTTTAATCATTAGAATATTTAAAAAAAATTATATAAATAAATTAAATATTTTTGTTAGTTAAAATATTTTAATTTTACAAATGTAAGGGACGTTTATTTCTAAAACTAAAATTTATTTATTAAATTTTTTATTATTTATTTGTATATTATTTATACATATTTTATTTTCGCATTTTAATCATTTTAAAAAATTATATAAATAAATGAAATATGTTTGTTAGTTAAAATATTTTAATTTCACAAATGTAAGCAACGTTTATTTCGATAACTTAATTTTTTTATATATTTATTTTTTATTATTTATTAATATTTTTTCTTAGCATTATAATCATTAGAAATGTTTTTGCTAAATTTGTTTCTTTCGCTTTTACTTTTGCCACTTCTCATGCTTACGTGCATTTCATTATTATTAATAGAATTACTAAAATTTAGTAACTAAATGATTTATGTGTGCGTGTGTGTGCGTGTGTGTGTGTGTGTGTGTGTGTGTGTAATATGTGTTGGTTTTTTGTGTTGCTTTTTTACAATTCGCTAATCTTAACTGCTTTTGGGCAAAGTTCTATTGCAGCGGTGGAAAGGTGCGCGGTGAGGCGGGGGGCTGCAATTGATAAGAATTACTTTTGCTTTTCTTTGCGCTTTGTATACAATTTAAACAGAGAGAGAGAGCGGAGAGAGAGAGAGAGAGCGAAGAGAGAGAGCGAGCTTTGTGATGAGCTTTTAGCAAGAGAGCAGAGAGCGCAGCGCTTAACAAAATAAATAAACAAAGCGTCAAAGAACTTTTTCGCGAATGACCATGGAGAGCGAGAGAGGCAGAGTGAAGAGAGAGAGAAAAAAATAGAGAAAGAGAGACGGGGGGAGTGGGAGAGCGGCAGAGGATCGCCGGAACGTGTGTGCATAACAATAACAATAATAACATTTACAACTACACGCACGTGTGTGTGGGTGTGTTTGTGTATTTTATTTGCGCTGCCGACGTCAGCTTCGGCGTCAGCGTCGACGTCAGCGTCTCGTTCTCATGCCATGCCATCTCTCTTCTCCCTCTCTATCGTTCTATCGCTCTCTCGCTCTGCAACTACATAATCGGTACAGTGGGCATTAAACTATCTCCGGCACTTTCGCTTTCGCAGCGCGCAAACGTTTGCTATAAATTGTTGCCATAAACTTTTGCCATAAACATTTATTTATTTCTTTTATAATTTATTTATTTACTTTTCACTTTTTTGCCTTTGTTCCCCTTCTTCTTCACGTTCTCGTTCTAAATTTTTACTGCGCCTGACGATCACGCGGCTTTCATTTGGTATTACAATTTGATTGTCGTCTATATGTACGTACCTATATCGGAGTCTATATGTATGTATTTACTATATAGTACACTCAACAAAAAATCCATACAATATACATACATTTCGCTGCTATATTCCGCACATTTCGCAATGCAAAATTAATTGTGCATTCAATTTTAAAATCTTGAATGTCGTGTGCATATATTTTATTTACTTATTTTATTTTATGGGGTCTTATGATAGTACCTATACAAGAGACCGTAATCTTCTAGGTTTTATTTTTAAAATCACGTAATAATGATTATACATTTTAATATCTTGAGTTTTTATGATATTATTAACGATAATAAATAGTTTTGGGTAAAATCTACAATATTTATTTTTTAATGTTATTTCTTCAAGTATTATATTATGTATATATTCTATCCATATTAAAGAAAACAATAGATCTATTTTTTTAAGCTTTCAAATCTCAGCTCATATTCTAATCAAGTCTAAACAGTTCAAATTGCAGCCACTTTGCGTAATTCACACCTAATAGAAATAAACTTGAAACCAATCGTAAGACAATGCTGAAAGTAAGTTCTCAGATCTAAGCAAAATAATCATATGATGAGCCGACGATCAATTGACGTCTGAACAGAAATCTTATCAAATTGACACGTTTCAGAACATAAAAGTTTACAATTCCAGTCATAACATGATGGAGCCGAGAACTGATATTACTCAACATTTGTAATCGCAAAATGTTACGATTTCATTTAGCATACTCATGCCGCATTCATCACTTTTGAAGCTAAGTAAATGAATAAAAATAAATAAATAACCAGTAAGAACGCAGCGGATAAGTCGTGCGAAAGGCTACAGTCGAACGTAACCGACAATGAGAGACCTTGTATTCAGTATTCGCTGAAGGAAAGCTAGGAAAGCCATAAATACCTACTTTACCAAATGCGGGCAAATTGTCTGTTGAATATCTTCGCTGTTTCTTGGCCGATGGTAAAATAATTCATAGCAACTATGGGTAATGCCATAGACTACGTATATACCAAATTTCAATACTCTATATTTAAAATTGTGGTTTTTTACGGTTCGAAGGAGAGTGGAGAAAGGTATCAAAACACTGTAACAAATTTAAGCTGCTTGCTGCATAGGAGAACCTAAATACCAAAATTTTTATCTCTAGCTCGTAAAGTTTTCGAGATCTAGGTATTCATATGGAGGGACAGACAGGACATGGCTATATCAACTTAGCTCATCGTCCTGATCAAGAATTTGTGGGATCTGCCACGCCTCCATTTGCACTAACCTAACAGACCCTTTTGTACTTTTTTGGAGCACAGGATTCAAGAATAATTGTTTTTAGAAATTAGTTTATAATTCCATTTAGAAATCAATAAACAAGTTGCAATTCTGCGATTTCAATTTCGTTTTCATTTTCATTGACGAACATCGATGCAATTTGCAATTTTCTATTTGCAATTTACGATTGCAGTTTTTATTTCCACTTGCACTTTTCATGCAAATTGTGAGAATTATATATATACATACTATATATAGATATGGAAATACATACAGACATTTCGTATTTAATTAATGGGTGCAATGGCAGTTGAAACTTTTACTTTCAGCTGCTTACGTAAAGATTGTTTAAAAATTATTCGCGTTCACAGTTGTGCGCTTATCAGATACACACACAAACACTTCAGAGCTCAAACAGAATAGAAAGAACTGAACCCAATACGAGACAGGGATAGAGATACAGAGGGAGAGAGAAAAAGAGAGAGAGCGATAGAAAGGGAGAGGCAGAGAGAGAGGGTGGATCAGCAAATTGCGCAATGTGTCCGCATTGTCCGTTGGGTATTTGTTTAGCAAACAATGCTGTAAAGGTTCTAAAGTACGCAAGCAAACTGTTCCCATCAACTGTTCCCACAAACTGTTCCCGTTCTCTGCACTCTTCCCAAATAAAGAAAAAAATTTCTCATGCTTCTTCAAGCTGATTAAAAAATTAAAAAAAAAATTACAATAAAAATTTGATGCATTTTTTAAATAATTACATAAATATCTAAAATAAATTTTCAATTAATGTTTTAGAATAAATTTATACTAGATTAAAGATCCAAATAAATTATTTCAATTGAATATGAAATCTTCATCAATTAAATTAGCCTTAATCTTAAAATTCAATATTTTTCTAAATATTTTGTATTTTTAAAATTTAAATACAAAATATATATATATTTTTTTACAATAATTTTGCCAAAAATGCATATTTTTACATCAAAGAGAAAAAAAAATTTAATTTTTTAATTTACTTTGAATTTTAAATTCAAGTAAATTTTGCTGTAATAAATTCTGACTAATAAAACTTGTTGCAAAATCATCAAAAGCATAAACAGCTACAAACATAAAGCAAAAATTGGCAATGCTATCAAAGCGCTTTTATCTTCAATGCAGATACAGATACAGATACATTTACAGATGCAGATAGAAAACAGAGATCTAGATGATGTAGAGCAACGTTTTGTCACGTGCCTGCCATAAAAAAATACACTTAAAAATATAAATATAAAGTACTAACTTAGATAATCAGCGCTAACAACACACACACACACACACACACACACACGTACGCACACAGTAACATTTGGCAACACACGCGTCCTACGCGTCGTATCAGCAATGGCCTTCAACTCTCAGCTAGCTGCGCCTTATCGTACGCCGCAGCGACGCCGGCAGCGCAGTCGGCAGCGCAGCCCCGAGGCAGGCAGCGCTCGCTGTAACAGGCAAATAGTTTTTCAATTTACACGTTCTAAATTGCCGTAGCGAGTGCGAAGTGGGCGGGGGGCAGCTACACAGCGAGAAAATTGGCAATCGTTAGCGATAAAAAAAAATGAAATTTGGAACTCTAGAAATTCTAGAGAAACATTTTGCCATAAATATTATGGCATGTAATAATTATAATATAAAAATAAATTAATAAATAAATAAAACAGAATAAATCAAACAGATTAGAATAAAATAAAATGAGCAAATTAGAAGAAATAAACAGAAAAGAACAAAGTAAACCAAATAAATCAATAAGAATAAAATAACAAATTTACATACTAATATTAAACAAATTATTATAAAATAATATTAGAAATTTAACAAATATATGGTAATAAAAACAAAATTAATTTATACAACAAAATAATAAAGCAAAAGAGTAACATTAAATTATTAAATAAAATCAAAATTGAATGTATTTATATTTTTAACATTTAGCAATGTTTAATTTTTCGAAATAACAATTTAATAAAAGATAAAAAAACATAAAATAAATTAAATAAATTAAATAAACATTTATAATTTTTATATATGCTAAAATTTATAATTTTTTAATTTTAATGTATTTTTTTTTATTATTTAGCAATGTTTTTTGATTTTTTATTTTCTTTAATTTCTTTTTCACTTGAGAAGTTCTGTTTAGAAACCTAATTCTCGCCTCGTTATCAAGATTGAGTTTTGTGGTGTCAGGCACAATTGTTTCCCGTCAATTGTTTCCCGTCAATTGTTTCTCGCTGTGTAGGCAGGCAGCAGTTGAGCCCGCTGCTCAAGAGTATCTGCGAGATACACGAGCTCTTGAACTGAACTGAACGCTGCGTGTGCTGCCGGTCGGCGATAATAATTATAAATACAAAGTAGTTTGTTGATATTTATTATTGTTGTCAGTTGTGTTGTTGTTGTTGTTGTTGTTGCAGTTGTTGTTGTTGTAGCTTTTTCATGTGTAGTTGTTGTTGTTGTTTGTATTGTTGTTGCTGTTCATTTTCAATCTGTCTTCTGTTTATCTTTGGCGTTAGAACTTTACATGTTGGCGTAGGTTTTCCTATAGCTGCTGTGTGCTCCATAGTTGTTGTAAATTGTATTGTTGTTGTTGTTGTAATTTTTGTTGTTGTTGTTGCTTTACTTGTGTTATTAATGTATTTCGTCTACGCTGTAAATTTACCGTTGGGTTCAACGTCCGATCGCCAGCGAAACGCGCGTGAGCGTTACAAACTATGCGCCCACATGGCCAACACGCAAATCAATCAGCAGATACACACACACACACACACACACGCACACACACACACACACAAACACGCACACACTCGCAGTCGACAAATAGATCATAAATTGTTGGAATTATTGGAAGACTCGCAATTTGCCCTTCAAGCTAAAAATCGCCTAAAAAAGATGCGCAAACTGAGCTAATAATAAATACACATTTTTATACATTTTCTGCATGTATTTCTTTATTTTATTATTTATTCTATTTATTTATTTTATTATTCATTTAATTTATTATTTATTTATTTTACTGTTTACGTTTTTATTTGTTTATTATTAAATAAATATTTCATACAATTGTTGTAATTAATGGCAGACTTAAAATTTGCTTAATAAAATTCGCTTTTCAATTCGCTCTAAATAAATAAAAATTTAAGTTTTCTATAAAAATAATTATTAATTCTCTAATACTATAAATTATTATTTTATTTAAATACATTTTATTATATATTTATTTCTTGTAATATACATTATTATATATTATTTATTCAATCTAATACAAATTATTATTAACCGTTCATAAATTTGTTGTAAATTATTATTGGGAAGACTGGAAATTTGCCCTTCAAGTTCACCAAAAAAATCACCCGAAAAAAGATGCGCAAACTGTGCTAATACCGAATCAAAATTTGTATAAATTTGCAGCATGTGGTGTAGTTATTAGTGATAGAGAGTTAGATACATGCAGAAGGCAAACAAGATCAAGATTAGCGTTGAGGTTCACCTTGGCTCAATGGTCAAATGTGCAAAATGAATCAGCCGAAAGCCAACAGCGAATTCATTTGAATAAACCGAGTAGCAGCAACAGCATCGAATTGTAAAAGATGAAGGTCAGCAGTTACAGATACAGATACAGATAGAGACACAGCTTCAGCTACAGCTAGAGATACAGATACAGATACAGATACATTTGGCATACATTGAGCCACAGATACTTGGCAAAACCATGATTGATGGCAGCGGCCAGAAAAGGTTATTTCACTTTTGTCTTTAGGCCATTGCGGGTTTGGCCAAGGTCAACATGCAAAAGGTTAGGCTTTGGCTAACACACAAATAATGTGGGTCAAAAGGGAACAGAAAAGCCAGCAAAACTGCCAAGAAAATATGCAGAAATATTTGAAAAATTACATAAATTTAATAAATTTATATAGATTGTAGGCTAAAAGGAAATGGAAAACATCAATAGAACTACATTAAGAAAATATCAAAAAGTATATAAATATTTTAGAATATTATAAAATTTCTATCGAATATATAAAATTTATTTTAGTTTAATTCAATATTCAAAGAAATATATATTTTAAAAATTAACTAAAATTGCTATCGATTCTAATGTATTTTAAAAGGAAATAGCAGGAAATTAAGTTAAAATGCTATAGAAAACTTACATTTTTAAACTTATAAGAATTATGAAAAAAGATTGAAATGTTAAAAAAAATATATATATAAATATTTTATATTTAAATTAAATACTAAGAATAATTTTATTTAAATATATATGAATTTTGTTTAGCGTAGATCAAAAGAACACACAAATGCAATAAAATATTTTTAGAGAGGCAATGAAAAATATTATAATGCCAGGAAAAATAATGTAACATTTTTATATTTAATTGCCATACCCAAAATAATATTTTAAATATATTTTAGGTAAATTTTCTATAAAATTCCCATTGCTCTTTGGTTAAATTGCCTGGCATAATGCACAGCTCTGGGCTCAGTTGATGCACTTACACGCCATACTAATAATTTCACTTGTCTCGCATTTGTTTTGCATGATATTATGAGGCCGAAAGGCAGCCAAAAGATACGCGTCCACAGATTGCATTTGTCAGATACAAATGTGTTAATTGCGCAGTGCGTGCGCGTTGGCCAGGAATAGAACGCCCACACGCAAGTGTTTACACGATGCAGCCAAATGAAACTCATTCGCTAAAAAACAAAAAAAAAAATTACAAAAAAATACATAAAAAAAAAACATCTGCAGTGAAAGTGTACCTAAAAAAAAAACTAGCAAAAACCACGCGAAATCTATGCAAAACTATGTCGAGCAGCGTGTGGGCGACAGCAAAATAGAATAATAATAACAACCAAAAAACAGAGCAAAAAGAAAATTCTGTAAAGTGCGAAATTGTGTAAAATGCGACAAGTGCAATTTACTGGAGAAATTTATGCCTTTAGAAAACATATAAAATATGCTAGAAAAAAGCAAATGACATTTATTTTAATATAGTTGTAAGAGCAGCCAACAAAAATGCTTTAAAAATAAAAAGCTGCAAGTTAACATACTCAAAACTTTACACAAAGTAATAAAATAAATATTGTGAAATTGAAATCGTTTTAAAAATACAATTATACGATTGTTGAATAAGATGTTTAAATAAATAAAAAACATATTTAATATAATTTTAAATAAGTTTCAGAAATACGTTTAATAAATAAGAAATTTAAAAAAATAAATAAAATAAATTAAATATTATTAAATTTATTTCAGAACAATGAATAGAAAAACAACGAAAACATTGTAATAAACAATTAAAATAAATAAAAAATAATTTAAATAAATAATAAATAATAATTGAATAAATAAAAACAGTAAGTAATTTATTAAAATATTTTTGAAAAGTAAGTAACTTTGAATAAATATGTTGACTGTGCTCTATGTAATTCAAATGCTTATATATATATATAAAATATTATAAATATGTTTATCAAAATAATTAAAAAAATATAACAATATATTTAGATATATTTTTCAAAACCCAGAACTGTTTGCAAGCATATGTATTGAAGCGAATTTTAATTGAGAAAATTCTGCTAATTGATTGATATTATTATTTACTTTGGGTTAGATAGACGAAATTGGTCCATTGCCCGATTAATGCTATTGTAGTTGATTTAATTTTTGCCCATTTACAATGAGGCATGATGTCATGCCCCCTCCATGAATGGGCGCCTCTCATTGGCTCCAAATATGTATGTGTGTGTCTGTATTTGTAGTTGTGTGTCCAATGGGCTAACCTCAAGTCATGTGACTCACTTTGGGGCACAATGCGAGAAGGGAAAGGCCCAACCAAGGGGCAGGAAGAGCGGAAGTGCTCTGTGTAATTATTACAGCTATGTCGCCGACATTGTTGTGGGTGCCTAGAGAGTGAACAGAGAGAGGGGGAAGAGGGAAAAGAGAGAGAAAGAGTGGAAGGCAGTCAACTTGTTAGCACTTGAAAAGTCAGCTACGTTCAGCGCTCGACGTTTTGTGAATTGTGAAATTTGCCGTGGGCTGAGCAAAAAAAAAAAAAAAAAAAAAATAGAAAAAAATATTAAAAAGATAAAAAAAAAAATCATAAAAAATTGCTGAATGATTTTTACAACTAGCGAGGCTGCGACGAGTTTTTTCCCCTTTTTTTTTGCTCCCTTTCGGCAGCTTGTCATGCTCTGAAGAAGCTCTCAAAACGAACTTCATTCTCTTGGCCATTGACACAATGATAATTGCGACTCAAAAATACAAAAATAAATCAAAATTAGCATTAATTAGGGCAGCGTAAGGGCTTCGCAAAGGAATCAATAACATAAAATCTGCCAGCCAGGCGTATGCGCAATATTTACTGGCGCACGTTGCGTATACGTCACGTGCAACGAACGCACTTAAATCAATTAACACGCCGCAAACAAAGCAAAAAAAAAAAACACACACACACACACACTCACACAAATTGCATTTATCATGCATATGCACATCGCATTACAGCCAATGTAAACAAAGCCAAAGAACCCAAAGTCCATAATTACTCGCATTACTTTCATGAATCGAATGCGGCACAGCGCACAACAACACCAACTAAATAAATATTTCATAACAATAACAAGTTTTTCTTGTGAATGGAAAATGTGTTTTGCATTGACTTCTGTATGCAGTAAACTCATTGTCTAATCATAACTAATTGTTCTATACAGTTGCATTTTTCTGTTGGTTCATGATAATGATTTTGTATTTTATTAAACAGTCTAAATTAAAATTGCGCTATTTTATAATTAAGTTAGATTTCTATTTAACAGATAATCGACAGAGAACATCTCAAATTAGTTGGGAATTTAATTCATAATTACATTTATATTCAATTCATAATTAAATTTTTATTTAATTCATAAATGAATTAATTATAATAGTATGCTAATATTTTTATATACTTTATATAAAAACAAAATTTCATTAACATTAAGGAAAAAATGCATTATTTATTGTATTCCCCCTTTAATTTATTTAATTTCAAATCATTTAGATCTGTTCTGTCACAAATAAATTAAAATAAAATTTAAAAACATTTTAAACATATTTGTAATCAATAAAGATATAATAATTTTATACAAATTAAATTAAACCATCATTAAATAAAATGAAATTGGGGATTAGCAATATTTAATTATATTATCTTTTAATTTATTATTAAGATCTTAATCAGTTGCTTGTTTGTTATCGTAGTTTAGCTCAATTACGATAAACTAAATAATTTATCTAAAATTAAATTAATATTTTATCAAAATTTAGCTAAGAGCGAAATTCGATAAATTAAGATAGAATAAAATAATACATATAATTTATTTAATTCCCACTTAATTTATTATTAAATTCTAATTCCTTTGATTCTTTTCTATCATATTTTATTGAAAAGACAATTAATACTAATTATGATTTTGATTGTATTGATTTTATATATTTATGATAAAAATAAATTATATTTAAATAAAATTAAATTAATATAAAACAAGTGCTACATATTTAATTTATTTTATTTCCACTAAAATTATAATTAAATTCCCAATAATTTGATTGTTTTCAATCCCAAAATGAATGCGTTAAACAATTGTGACGCCTGCACTGCGAGGCTGTCAAAAGTTGCAAGACGTGAAAAATGCAAGGCAGAAAGTTGTCTGGCCAATTACGTCAAGCGCCTTGTTGTTGCCTCTTGCCTGTTGCCAGTTGCCTGTTGCTTGTTGCAGTTGCAGTTGGCTTGGCAGACACATTTTAGGCAATTAAATGCGCTAATTTTCATTTAGATGCCTGCATGTGCATTACAAGCGAGTGGCGAAAATGAAAATGATGACAATTTGCCCCTCAGCTTGCCCCTTCAGCTCCTCAGCTGCGCAGTATGCGCGTGGGCAGCCGTGGCGTATGAGTGATTTTTGCGTGTATCTATTTTGCTTTTGACTGAGCGACTGTCGCCTGCTGTTGCCTGCCTCTGATATTTGCAATTACAATGACACTTTGTGGTCGCACTGACACAGAGAGATACAGATAGAGATACACACAGTGGATGCAGAGAGGGGGGGAGGCAGGGACAGACGTTGCGTAGAAGAGCTGACCTAAATTCGAACACACTTAGAAATTGTCTACAACGGCAGCAACTTCGATAGCACTAAGTACACAACATAAAAAACAAACAGTCGGAGACCCGAGTGTGTGTAGGCCCACTTAAACCCTGCCGAAAGCAGCTTCGAGCATGCAAAAGAACCAGCAAGCGAAATGTAAGCAAAAAACATATTCAATAAGGCGACAGTCGGACGTAACCGACAAAAGAATGTGCTTTAGTAGGCTTGAGTTTAGTTTTCAATACTATTAACCATTCTTCTTACTTTTGTGGTTATTATATAGCACGATTTTCCCACTGCGCTGCTAAAAAGTAAGCAAAACGAAATCTTGCAATATTGTTTGTTCAATAACTTTGGTGTTTCGCAACCGATTTCATTGCACTTTTCAGCATTGTTTAAAGTAAAGTCATAGAACATGTAAGCCAAATAACAAACATCTACGTTTAAAATTATGAGTTTTAGTGTTTTTGGTGATTTGCGGGCAAAGTGGGCGTGATAGGAAAGATTTGAAAAACATTTTATCTACGTATGATTTACAACTAACAAGATTCTTAACTTGTTTGCTCTAGCGCTTGTGGTTGCTGAGATTCGATAGGCAAAATATATACCCTATAGTGACCTGCTTCACAAAGTTATAATACCCTGTTCTTACGCATAGTATAAAAATCAAGCAAAAACTCAGCGAGCTGACAAATCGCGTAAATTTTTCGCGCGCGCATTGCGTGGGCAGCAGCTGAGTGCGCTCTTTGTTGCTGTTGTTGCTAATGTTGCTGTTGTTGTTGCTGTTCTTGTTGCTGTTGTTGTTGTTGGTGCCGTTGCTGCTGCCAACATATGGCCCTAATTCATGCAAACGAATGAGCAACATCAGCGATCGCAATTATGTGTGTCTGACAGGAAACGCCTAAGGTAAGGCAAGAGATTCACTCTACGCACAGCTCATGAATGAAAAGGGTTTGAAGACGCGAATTCAATTGTTGCTTGCGATGAATTCTGCTTGTGTTTAGTATAATTATAATAATAGAAACACTGACAACTCATTTACTTGCCAGTTTGCATGTTCAAATGGTGAACAGCGCATTTACACACATGCAGATTAAGCATACGTCATGGGGTGCGCAGCGAAAAATATATAATTCACATACATTTATTGTGGCTCATAAAAAATGTATACTTAAAATGACAATTTTACATGTTCAATTAACTTTTAATTGGCATTTGGCTAAGTTTAGAAGTAGCGTGTTACTTTGGTTTATAAAAAACAATAAAAATAAAAATAAAATTATATGTAATGAAAAAAATAAGTTAAACAGTTTAGAAGCTAAAAAATATTAAATATCTTTAAAGAAAAATACCATAAATTCATTAAATCATTTTGTAAGATCAGTAAAAAAATAAAATTAAGAAAAAAATTTAGAAAATAATAAATCTTCCAAAAATAAAAGCATGTATTTTCAATATACAAACAAATAGTTTAAATATAAACTGATGCGTATTTTTAAACAAAATTGTGCTGAAAATAGCTAAAAAGGCAGCTGGAGAAAAACTTTAATAGACAAATAAACAGCAAACAAGAATGAAAGAAAGAAATTAGATAGAGAAAGGAAAATCTTTACAATTTATGATAATAATTTATTTAATTTTAATTTTGCATTATATTTAAAAACTATATGGTTTTATAAATAAAATCTGAAGTTAAATTTTTTAGTTTTTATTCTCATAATCATAGTTTCAATTCTTCTTAGTTCTCTTTCGGTGGTCTTATCTTCGGTGGTCTTTCCTTCCAATTCTTCCCACTTTGCTGTCTTTAATCACTTCTTTTTTCTCTCAAATTATAGCTCATAAAATATACCTGTGTTTATCGGATCAAGAGGTCATTTCACGTAGGTTTAAACTACAATCTGATAATGCAGAAACGATCTCAATTCACGCAAACAGCTAAGAAAATAACGTCATATCAACTGATAAAGTTGTTAGCAGATAAGCCAATCACTCTCTGCCTAAACAATAAATTGTTAAATGCTGATTATGAAATGCCTTAACATTTAACAGTTTGCAGTTTCCATTCGTGTTAATAAAGTATTTTTTTTTTTTCAGATATTCATAATTATGAATATGCTGAAGGTGTGCGTATTAATAGTAGAAATGCTCTATGGCAAGAATTTATTAAAAATATATTCGCCCATCTAAATATACAAACTGAATTTATGTTTTTGTTTGCAAATACTTTTGGCCCGGTCTCGAGTTGGCAAACGGTCCAAGAAACTGCCAGGAACAGCAGTAGCCGCAGCAGTACACAGAGCGAAAAGTCGTGTTCGAAAATTAGCCTACAATTAACAAAATTTGAGAATTTTTGATGTTAATTAATAATTCTAGAAACACGAATGTATATCTTAAAATGAGCGTAAAAACCTCTACAAATAAATATTTTAGTTACAAAAGTTTATAAAATACTGAATTGAAAAAAATCAGATTTTTCCTAAAATGATCTTCAAAATTCTACTTTTAGGAATGAATGCTTTAAATAAAACAATTAATGTTTGAATAAGTAGCAATTTTAAAAATATTAAGAACAACATAAATAATGAAATGAAGATTAAAACTTGTTTATATTAAAAAATATTTAAATAATTTTGAATAATTGTAGAAAAGAGGTTACGTTTAAGAAAATTATATTCTTTATATTATTTAACTTGATTTGTATTTGATTTTAAAGTTTGCATAAATTACTAAAATTTTTAGAAATTCAATTTAAGTTCTGTTTCTTAACCCTAGCAATTCCTGATTTTTTTGCGCAGTGTATTAGTCGTAGTACACGATTTGAGAAAATATTAAACAAATTGTTGTTGCCTGCGTTTTGCCAACAAAGTTTATTTATAAACAAATTCAGCAACAACTAAAGCAACAGCAACAACAACAACAGACGTCGACAGCTAAGGGAATAGGCACAACAACAACAAGCTCAAATGAGGCGTAATGGGCACACACACACACACACACAGATACACAATACACACACACATATACAAAATACACACATGATGTACTACGTAAGCAATAGAAGGTGTACATTTAGGTGGGTGTTGGGCCTGGGTAAATATATTAGATATACATACATACATACATACATCCATACATACATACATACATACATACATATATATATATTGCCAACTGACAGACATCCCTCTGCCTTACCCCTCACTCCTTCACCCTTCAGCATCTGCTGATATTTTGCCAGTGATCTGACTGTGCAAATGATCCGAGCCTTCAGTACTCGTAGGTAACAGCGCTGGCAGTCTAGCCTTTTTTGGCTATTTTTTTGGTTTTATGTCTTACATATCCTTATTCATTGCTAACGACTAAAAAGGTTTTTTTTTATTATTTTTTTATTATAATAAAATTAATGTATTTATTTTAAATTTCAGCATAATTGCCCACCACATATCTTCGCAAAGCCGCCCTCTTTAACAACGTTGCCAATTAAGCACTTTCTATTAATAATATAATATATTGATTTAAAAAGCTATAATAATTAGAGCCTGTACTCTGGAAAAGTTTTAAGGGGTCTATTAAATTACAGCAAGCGAAAAATGTATGTAAGATCCAGAAGTAGGCGTGGCAGACCCTACAACCTGTATATTTATTTGATCAGGACGATGAACTGAGTCTATATAGCAATGTCCGTTTATTCGGATCTAGATCTCGTAGACTAGCGATAATGACTCCATTTTTGGAATTTAGGTTTTCCTAAGCGATAAATAATAAATATTAAATATTTAAAACTATTTTTTGTAAAGCATCAAAATCAAGCAAAGAAATAATTCTATAAAATGTAACTTGACTTTGTTTAAAGTTAAAAATTTTAACTACAAAACCTTAGACATTTTTTTCTCAGTGCACATATTGGCTATATATGTTTACAGTTCTTTGCGAATCCATTGAGTGCTCCAAATTTGAGGAATATTTGCACAGTTGGCGTGAACAAAAGTTTTGCAATGTTTTGCCTGCTATTCGCAATAATAAAGTAAAATAAATTTGCATATAAAAAAGAGCAGGCAGAATTTACCTATAATAATAATAAATATTGCATAAATATCAATGTCTGTCTAACTGTTTGTCTGTCCTCATGTCTTTCCGTCCGTCCGTATGTATTTAAATAAATAACAATGCGTGCGCTCTGTGCTCTGAAGCGTTCGTTGCTTTTATTATTTTAAAAGCGGTAACAATTTTATTTTCTATACGCTATATTTTCTGTGTTTTTCTCTTTTTTTTTTAGGTTTTTTATTATGAATTTTATTTGGTTTATTTGATTGTGTTTTACAGTTAGCTGGCAGGGGCTGGGGCGTGGCAGCGCGTTGCTTTAATCTAAATTGGCGCATGCTAAGTATGTGTATGTGTGTGTGATCGCATGTACTTTACATACAAACATACACATGGGGAAATTTCAATTGAATTGAAAGTCCATTAAAAAATAAGAAACTTTCAATCCCCATAAATATATTTTAAAATCATTTTAATCTTAAGCGAGACGGTTATAAAAAAAGTATAGATGTTAATATTTAATTCACTTTTTTCATAAAAACTAATACCCTATATTTGCTGTATTTTCGATTTCCATATATTTTTATAAAATTTTAAATTAAATATAAACTTAATTCAAGAAATTATGTCGCGTTTAATATTATTATTTTCTGCAATTTGATTATTTTAGTATTATTATATTATTTCTCTGTATTTAAATTGAAATTTTAAAAAACCAGTTTCTAGATTCTAATAGACTTTTGTTGCTATATTGAAATTCATAATTCCAAATATAAAATTCAAAAATCGAATCTTAGAATAATATCTCTCAATTAAAATCTACCATATGACAATATAAATTGAATGTTTTTTCTTTCTATTGAAATTTATAGTTTGAAATACAAAAAATTTTAAACAATTAATTCGATAGTTTTTTCGCTTTATTTAAACACTTTTTTTTTAATTCTGAATTAAATATTAATTTATATTTAATAACAAATACAAAATTTTAGTTTTTTTGGCATTAATAATTTTAAACACCAAATTAAATATTTTTCCTCTCAATATTAATTTATGATTTCAATGCTAAATTCTAGATATATTTCTCTCTGTGTAGTATACGCTATACACATGTGCGAATCTCTCGCCGATCTTTTGCTCTCTCTCGCGGTCTCTCTCTCTTTCTCTCTGGCTCTCTTTGTCTCGCTTGGGGTACGTTACGCGCACACCCTTAATTGTGTAAAATAAATTGGCGCTGCTCGCGTCGCTGCCAGCGTCGCAGTCGGCGTTGCCGTTTGACGTCAGCTCAAAGCTTTTTTGGGCAGCGTTTTTATTGCTTTTGTAGTTGTTGTCGTTGTTGTTGTTGCCGCTTCATATAATCGCACACACAGATTGTAAAAATTTAAATTTATAGATAATTTTCGCATGTTTTAGGTTTTAGGTTTTCCTCGCTCTGCATTTGTATTGGTTGCTGGCTTTTATTTATTTGTATTTTTCATTTTTTTTTGTTTTTTCATTTTTCATTTTTTGTAGTTGTTGTTGTTGTGTTTTGTAGCTCGTGTGTGTATTTAACGTATTTATAGATAAGTTTTACGCATGACTTGGTAATATCCCAAATTGGCTCTGCGCCATGCGCTGATATACAAGTAATAGAACCTTTTACAACATAAATTATGCGCAATTTCCCAGCAACAAATATACATAGAAATATTTAACAATTAATGCTTGAATTTCCCATTAAAATTCCAACGTAAAATGCGCTGTATTTCGGGAAAAAATACAATTTAAAACAACAAAATTACAAAATAAATAAATAAATATACGTATATAACTATTAAATATTTTCTTCCGATAAATATTTATTTTAATTCGAAAAAAAAACAAAATGTTACTATTTAAATAATTTAATAAATATGTCACTAAATAAATTTATTTTTTTTTTATAAAATGACATAAAAAATTTATAATTTTATACATAACTATTAAAGTATGAATATAAATATTTATATAAATTAATTTAAATTTTTATAAATTGGCATACAATACTTATTATTTTATATATAATATAAAATATATGATATGAATATAAATATTTTATTAAATATTTAAATTAATTGCTTTCAAATATAAATTAATATAACTTTTTATAAAATGACATCAAAAATTTATAATTTTATATCAAACTTGTATGAATATAAATATTTTAATAAATATTTAAATGAATAGTTTTCATAATACGTTATTAAGATCAATATAAATATTTCTATTAATTTCACCTCATATTTATATTTCTCTGCATTTAATTTTTTACAGTGCACTCAAAAGAAGGGATGTTCCTGGCTCTTAGATCAGTTACCATTGTTGTAGAACTTGTTTCGATTGTCAAGGATTTGCTGCTTTGTCTGCTCTACCTATCTTATAAATATATATTTTTATTTTGTGGGTTTTTTTGGGCTGTTGAATAATTTGGAAATTCCGTTGGCAATTACAAATTGAAATTCTTATGTGGCATTTTGTTATCTGTAGAAAAAGTAACTGATAGCAGCTAAATAAATTACATACAGACACATTTAATAAGTAAGTTTAATGTTTATTTGTATTACGGCTTGGCAGTAAAATTAATGCAATTAAAGCATGTTTTAAAACTGTTTTTAATTGCGCAAAATACTTGGAATTTTTAGCATTGGAATTATTATTATTATTTATTTTTTGTGATAATATAAAATTGTTTTTATTTATTGTTTTAGTATAATCTAACTGTAATATAGTAATTTGCACCATAGTGAAGTATAATTCAAATTTTAATTTAATTGTATATAGGAATTATTGAAGTAATCTCAAATAAATTCTACTCAATTAAATATTTTAAAAATTGCTTAATTTTGTTTTATTTTGTTTGTTTATTTACAAAATCTTTGTAGTTTGTTATTAAACAAATTCAATTGTAATATGTTTATGTTGTAAGCTAAATTTAATAAAATATTTAAATATTCCGGAACGATTATCAAATGCTCGAAAAGTAATGAAATTTAAAGCAATATTTTATATTGCTTTAAAAATTATGTTAATTTCTTGTAAAATTAATTATAAATTATTAAAACCTTAAAGTTTGTTTATAAAATAAATGTATTTTAATTTTATTATAATGATCAAAAAGAAATAATTCTATAGATATTTTCGAAGTAAACTAATTAATTTATTAACTATGGTTGCTATTACTTGATAAATTTTATGTGTTTTTATATATTTATTTTATATTATTATTTTATAATTATTGTATTAATTTAAATGGAATTTCAACATTTCACAAGAATGTTGAATATGCAAAAAATTCTATAGGAATTGCTTAAAGTAAATTAATTAATTATATTATTTGAGTGTTTAAAAATGCCTTTTATATAAGGAACTAAATACAGCTGTTTTTTTTTGTTTAATTTGAGCTTAAATTTCTTCTCTAGAATTCGCACTTTAAGGTGTAGGTTTTAACTTTATTTTAGAGCACTTGCACTTATTACTTAATTTGCTACAACGAGCAGTCGCCTTTGTATGTATGTGTAATAGCATTATCTACACCGACTGACAGACATATAGACACGTATACATATATATAACATACATATAGATATTAGACGCTGAGCACTTTTGCTTTCGTTTGGCAGTTCCATTCGCATTCGCTCAGCGATGGCTGCGATGGGGCGTATGCGTAATGCGAGTTCTACTAACCTTTCAGAGAGCGATTGCAGCAGCCAGAAGTTATTGTAATCCAATTTGCTGTGTTCTGTGCTCAGTTGAAGCGGAAAACAATTTGCAAAATTCACAAAAATGTTGCAAATTTCAGAAACGCACAATTTGTAATCCAAAAAATAAAATTCTTTTATTTTTTAGCACTTTTTGAAGACCGCATGAAGGCACCGCATTTTTCTAGCTATTTTTTGTTTGGCTATTGATAATATTTGTAATTAAGGCACTTTTTGTAATTTTTTGCAATTATTTTCAATTTTTTTTAGAATTTTTGCTTGTATTTTATAGAAATTTTTTACACATGATTTTTGCACGCGCTAAATTTGTTAGAATAAATGTTGTAGAACTTGTTTTAATTTGTTTTTGTTTTTAAATCAATTTTGCAGCATTTATTGTGATTTATTTTTTATTTATTTACTATTATTTTAATAATTTTAATATTTATTTTGAATTTAACACCCCAAAAACGGGCTTAATTTGTTGCGAATGTTGTGATTTATTTTATTTTAAATTTTTTAACCATATATTTTTCAGAATTTACAGTTTTAGAATTAACTTTTTAGAAATTATTTGAAATTATTTTTATTTATTTATTGTAATTTATTTTTTAGAATAAACTTTGTAGAATTTATTTTTTATTCTTTTAGAATAAACTTTGTAGAATTGATTGTAATTGATTTTTGCAGAATAAACTTTGCAGAATTTTGGGATTTATTTCTTGTGATTTTATTGCACACGCTGCACATGTCTGTGTGTGTACGTATGTATGTGTGTTACGTGTGTGTGTGTTGTGTGTGTATTAGTGTGCGTGCTTAGAATTCGCGCTCGCAGCGTCCGTGTCCGACGCGTATCTGCCACGCAACATCACAACAAAATTGTAACTAATGTTCGCCTCGCGAGAAAATAGGTTAAGAGTGTCGCGCAGCAGCAGAGGCGGCAACTGCGTTGGCGTTGGCGTTGCCGCTGACGTCGCAGTCGCAGTCGCAGTTGCAGTCGCCGTCAACGTCGACGTCGACGTTTACAGCTTTGTGAATTTTTAGCAAGCCCCAAAAGTGAAATATCAAAATCGAAACGCGCACGCGAGCGACGCAGCGACGCTGCCGTCGATGTTGATCTCTGTTTGCAAAAAATACATATAAAAAACGAAAAACAAAAAAGCAACAAGCTAGAAAAAGGCGCAACCGCGGCAAGCGGCGGCAGAGCAGCGACGTCGGCAGCGGCAGAACAACAGCAGCAGCGCCGGCGTTGACGACGCGACCTACCAACCGACTGAAGCGGCAGCAACAAACCAAATTGCCAAAAACCTTGATACCGATCGCGCCGCATACAAACACACACACACATATAGAGAGAGAGAGGGAGAGACATAACAAACTTGGCTCGACTTTCAAATACCCCTTGCAGTCTAAAAGCTCAAAATATTACAAGCGTTCAAAATGAGTTAAAATAAATTTCAGATAATTTATGAATTACAATTATTAATTAATTTATTTATTTACTATAATAGACTTTAAGATATCCCTTGCGACTATTTAAGGCTAAAAATGATGTTAAAACCGCTATAAAACCTACTCAATAACGTGAAAAAAACTTCAAATATAAGTTTTAATTAATTTTACCTAATATATTATTATAATTTAAAACTATTTTTATTCAAGTTAGCTTTTAAAAACCCGCCAATAAATATATTTAAAAAATGTGTAGTTAAAAATTAAAACATTTTGAAACGCGCCCAAAAATTTGAAAAATTTGTGTATTAAATAATTGAATTTCATTTATTAATATTTATTTATTAATTTAATAGCATTTAAAGTCTATTATTTATTATTAAACTATTAGTTGTTCAACATTGTTTGTTAGTTATTTTATTTCAATTATGTATTTAAATAATTAGTATATAGCATTTATTATTTTACCATACACTTACTAATTTTATCATTTTTAAATTGATTTTTTTTTAATTATTATGGATTTTTGTAAAATTTAATTAATTAATTTAATTTATATTAATTATTATTGATTTACTAATTAAGTTAAATTACTAATTTATTTTATTACAGAATATTTTATTTATTATTATTATTATTATTTATAATTTTTTATTGCTTCAATTATTAATTTAATTAATGGAGTGATTTAATTAATTATTTACCTAAGCTACATGTTAATAGTCTAGCATACCCCATACTTTGCTCTAAACATGCGGCGCAACAAAATGGCAAACGACTACAGCGGCTACAACAATAACAAAACATTTGCGCACAATGAAGAGAGGCGGTCGCCACAACAAAAGAGCGAAGCGCAAAGAGAGCGAGCGACAGGCAAAAGAGCGGCGAATTCGTTTGCAAAAAAAAGCGAAGCGTCAGCAGCGGCAGCGGCAACATGTGCAGCGAACGCGCCTTCGCCCCCGCCCCCCCTCTCACTAACAAGCTGCGCAGTCGATCAGTCTGCGACGCGTGACTCTCTTTGTAAAATGCGCTCACGAAATTAGATTTTATGAGACAACAACAACAACGACGACGACGACGCTGACGGCGACGCCGACGCAGCAGCAGCAACAACAATGGCGTGCACATAGCGTCATCGGGCAGCAGCAACAAAAACAACAACAAAAAACTCAACTGGGCGCAGCGCAACAACAAAAACAACAAAAACCTGCAATTTTTTTCGGCCAATTTTTGTAGTGTGTGTGCGTGTGTGTGTGTGTCGCTTTATGCTTGTGTGCGTGTGTTCGTCTTTTGAAGGTCAACTTTACGACCCATAAGCGCAAAATTTTTACTTGGCGTTAGTTGCGTCGCAGCCGGCGTCGCTGCCCGCGTCTGCTGTTGTTGTTGTTGCTGCTGCTGCTTTATTTTTGGCACATTCGGCTTTTTGGCTACTCTGCGCATGTGTGTGTGTGTGTGTGTGAGATTGTTTGTATGTGTGTGTGTGTGTGTGTGTGCTCGGCTAACTTTACATGCGCGTGTAGGGTCCGCTGCCTTTTTAACGGCCGCTGCGACGTCGCTGCCGACTGCGGCGGCTGCCTTGATCACACACACACACACGCGCACACATGCAAAAGCTGCCCAATTTGTTGTAGCTGTTAGCACACACACACATGTTATGTCTGTATGTGTTTGCATGTTTTTTATATGTTTGGAGCTTTGTTCTTGCCTTTTTATAAATTTAGCATTTTTTTGCAATTTTTTTGGCGAGTTTTTTTTCTGCTTTTTTTTTTGGTGTTTTTTTTTGCATTTATATAATCAGAACTGCTGCTGGCATCGTTTCGTTTTCAGCTTGTTAAATGGCCGCGTTTCTAGGGTTAAAGTTAAGCATGCTACACTGACAGAAAATGCTGGTTAATTATAATTGATTGTGTGTTTATTATTGTTATTTGGTTTAGTTTCATTTTAATTAAATTTTAATTTAAATTAAACTACATTTTTTTATTAGCTGGAATTAATTTAGTTTATATTAAGCATGCTACACTGACAAAATATTATAGCTAATTGATTTATATATTTATTGATTTATTGTAACTGCATTCTGTGTTTATTTTTAGAGCCTGTACTTTAAAATAGTACAAAAGGGTCTATTAACTGAAAGCAAATGGAAAATAGATTTGTCTGTCCGACTCTCCGTATGAACATCTAGATCTCGCAAGCTATAAGAACTAGAGACATTATTTCACTGTTTTGCTAACTGCAAAATATTACAACATACAGCACATCGAATAAGAAACAGCGAAGATATGCAATAGACAATTTGCTACACTCTGCTTATTGCTTAAAAAGCAAAGCAAGGTTACCTACTGTCGGTTACATCCGACTACTCTGCTACGTTCTTTATGGTTTTGTATTGTTTGAAATTATGGATTAATAATTTTAATGAAATTGTGTTTAATTGATTTAGTTTATTGTTTACTTTGTAGATATATAGAAATATATGAATTATATTCTATTTATTTAGTTCTATTTTATTATTTTTATTTTATTTTTTTGTTTTTTTGGTTTTTTTATTTTTTTTAATTCAAATTTTTATTATTTCGATTTTGTTTTATTTTTAATAATTGGGATTTTATTTATTATTCACTTTCAATATTTAATATAGTATTATGTATTTAATGTTTCGTTTTTATTTGTACTATTTGTTATTTTATTAATTATATGTTATATATTTTTTATTTTTATTATATTATTTATTTAACGTTTGGTTTTTATATTATATAATATTTTTAATTTTATTTATTTATTTATCTATTTATATTAATTGTTATTTCTTCTTTTATATTTTATTTTAAAATATTTCCTATTTTATTTGTAAACTATTTTTAATATTCTTTTTCTTTTATTATTTATTTAAATTGATTTTGTTTTTAAACTTTTTTCCTTAATTTGATTGTATTCTATGGTTTTTTATTATTTTCTATTTCGAGTGCAAATTATCTGCTTGGCCTGACCCTTTGCTCATCTCGCTCTGCTGCCCCAATTTGCGAATCAAACGCCAGAGAGAGACAGAAGAGAGAGAGATAGAGAGAGAGGGACGTCAGCCTGTGCAAAAGGGCATGTGTATGTATGTGTGTGTGTAAGTTCTTTGTCTGTGTGTGTGTGTATGTGTGTGTATTTACCGATTGACAGCACGATTATCAATCACGAAGCGATTAGACGACGCACGCTATAAATACGCAATATTATTAGTCTTATTACTATCTGGAATTTGCAATTGTGCATTACAAGGAGCTTTTGCGACAATCGCAGCTTTTCTCTGGCGCGCAGAAGAGAGCGGCAACAGCAGAAGAGGGAGAGAGCACGAACTTCACTTTCAGCAGGCGCACGCACACAAAGAAAGCTTACACAGAGAGAGAGAGAGAGATGAAGAGAGAGCGCGCTCTCACACACACGCACACGCACACTCACACGCACAGTGCAAAAAGAGGCGCAGGCAGAGCGATTAGAGGAGGAATTACACCGTTTGCCGCTTAGAAAAGAACTGAACACGCAATAATGTTGACTGCGGCGTCGCGCTCGCATAATCGAGCAGAGCAGCCGCAGTCGCCGTCGCAGTCGCCGTCGCAGTCGACGCAGCAGCAGCGACAACAAGCGTAACAGCTACAACAAATTATTAAATAAAAAAACGCACGCGCACGCACACAGCCGCAAAAAGTTATGCGAAATATATAGCGCAAAAAGAAGCAGAAAAAACAACAACAACAACGAGCGAAAAAAATAACTAAAAAGAACGGTATTTGCGTCGCAGGCAGCGAAGAGAGCGCAGCAGCAGAGCGCGCCGCTCTCTGCTTTGTTGCTGTTGTTGCTGTTGTTGCTGTTGTTGTTGCTGGACAGCCTCGTGTGACGCGATGCGATGCGAAAATCTTTCGGCTGTCTGTGCTTTGCATGTGTGTGTGACACAGCAAGCATGTGTATGTGTGTGTGTGAGAGCGTCTGTGTGTCTGCCGCTGCGCCTGCGTTGCACGCCTTGCAGCCAACTTAACATAAATCAGTTAACAGCCAAGGAATGCAAACGTAACAGAACTCTGTTAAATGCAGCAGAGTTAACAGCGCATGCGTTGTTAGAAAAGTTAACAGTCAAGGAATGCAAAGCATAACAGATCGCTATTTTTTGCAGCTGAGTTAACAGCGCATGCGTTGCAGCCAACTTAACATACAAAAGTTGACAGCCAAGGAATGCAAATGTAACAGCGCTCTGTTAAATGCAGCAGAGTTAACAGCGCCTGAGTTGTTACGAAAGTTAACAGCCATGGAATCCAAACATAACAGAGCTCTGTTAATCATAGCAGCGATAACAGCGTCTGCTTTGTTCGCTTTGCAGCCAACTTCACATAAGTTAACAGCCAAGGAATGCAAACATAACAGACCACTGTTAAATGCAGCAGAGCTAACAGCGCTGTGAAGCTGCCGCATGTTAAGCATTTTATTTAATTTGTTTATTGTCCAATAAGTGCAGTTCAGAGAGAAAATAATATTCCATGAATTCTAAGAGAGTAAACAATACATTAACTAAACTGAATTTATGCGAAAAAATCCAGGGCTGTAAAATGAGCATAGAACGAACCGGTTCACAACCGTAACCAGGGAAGAATATTTCTGACATTAAACTTGGTTCGAACACTGTTTGCTTTCAAAACTTCTAGTTTATCGCTTTATTTTGTTATTTTAGTTGTATTGGTTAGATTATTTTATTATTTAAATTATTTTATTCCATTACCTGGTTTATTTTATTATTTTTTTCATTATTTCATTACTTAATTTATTTTATTTTTATGTTATATTTTGTATTTTTATTAAGTTATAGTTAAACCCCATTAAAGATAGAAACCTTTTACTAGTATTTTTTATCTAAGGAATTTATTTACATCAGTCCGAATAATCAGAATAATCAGTCAGAATAATTTCTGATTGATAAACCCAGATCCAAGCGAATATCTTTCGGATATCCGACAAAATACTTTCAGTTTTGCAGCCCTTACTTAATCTGTAGATATTTTTGACAGTCAGAATCATGGGACTACGACTACAGCTGGGACGTGACTGTTAATTAAATTGTTAACTGTTAATTGTGGCGAAATTAGCGCCCATTAAAAGCGTTCGAAAGAAATATGAAATACAATAACAGAATGCCCGTAAAAGGTTAGCAGGCGCTGGACATGTTTCTGTAAATATTATTACTGGAATAAAAAATAATACAAAAAATGAAAAATAAAAAAAACCCATGTGTTTGTTTTTTGCCTTGACACACTCGCCCAAAACGTGTGGCGCATGCGCCGTGCCAAAAATTAAACCCAACAACAACAGCAACAACAACAACAAAATGTATAAAAAATTGTGTAAAAAAAATAATGAAAACCTTCTGGCGCCCAAACATGGTAAATCTTGCCTGGCATTTACAGCAGCATATCATGAGCGTGAGAAACTGCTATGGATAGAAATACTGGTCGTATCTTAAGCACACAAATATCTCGGTGTATTTCAGATACAGCTGACCCGTAAAGTTCACGTTCGCCGTATACGGCCGCAGCTCTGTAACGGCTTATCAACTTATCAGCCTCGTTGGCATGCAAAAATTGAAAGAATTATGCGGAAAAATGCAAAAAAAAAAAAAAATACCTGAGAGATGCCCCTATGCGTGCTATTTGCACGTATGCGTTTTTCAGATATGGAAGAATATATAATAAATACAGAAATTAATTAATAATTAAATAAGCCAGCATATGTTGTAACTTTAATCAATAACAATAGTTTGATGAGCTTTTTGCTTAATCTAAAAATGTTCTTAGTTAACTATGGCTCAGTTTCAGCGTTATACAAAATTTTATATTTCTAGTACTTGCAAAGCCTGAGATCTTTAAATTTCTTGTATATTTGGAGTTTTGTAGTCTTTATGCCAAATCTGAAAATTCTATCAGTTAATTTTGACTTAGTTTAAGCTATATACCAAATTTTATATTTCTAGTACTTGTAAAGCTTGAGATCTTTAAATTTCTTGTATATTTTGAGTTTTGTAATCTTTATGCCAAATCTGAAAATTCTTTCAGTTAATTTTGAATTAAATTAAGCTATATACCAAATTTTATATTTGTAGTACTTGTAAAGCCTGAGATCTTTAAATTTCTTTTATATCTCAAGTTTGACAGGCTTTATGCTAAATCTGAAAATTCTCCCAGTTAACTTTGACTTAGTTTAAGCTATATACCAAATTTTATATATCTAACGCTTGTAGGGACCAAGATCTTTAAGGTTGAGATTGGCGAATTCTACTTTAATTTACTCTCCTTAACAATTTCGTTTCGTATACGATCCGAAATGGAATCTCAAAAAGTAATTACTTGCTTAACTTTAGTGTAAACAAATATAAAATACAAAATAATTTGGGATTTAATTCAGTTGTTGTTTCTACCCTTTTGAAAAAAAAATGCAGATAAAACCGCATTCTATATTTTATAGGCAAGCGAAAAAGTACGTAATACTATTATCTAAAAATTCGCTGAAATTCAATAATATTGTGCACACTTTTTGTAAGCTCTCCGACTGTTATTTGGGGTTTTATTTCTGTAACAATTTGTCTGTTTTTGCTGTCGACATGAATGAATCGGTTTGTTTAGGCCAACAACTCATTTATTGCGCTGACTGTTTACACTATCAATTTGGCCAAATGAACTAACGTGTGTCCAACTAATCAGCCCAGTCAAATAAACCCAAAAATGAACAACAAACTGAAATGGATTTGCCAAAAGTTCAGCATTCGATGCTAATAAGCCAAACAACAATGTGTGCAGTTTGTAATTAACTTTCGGCAGACTTATTTATTGTCAAATAGAGTTTGTAATCCGGGCAAACAGCGGGGGAATTATAATGAATAATTTATGCTAAATATCGTTAGGCTTCGGTGTTTAGATTCGCAAAAAGTCATGTAATATTTAGCGATTTTATTTATTAAACGAGAGCTCGTTAAAAACACATTAAAGCTGACAAAGTTGTAACTCATTAGCTTAACAAAGCAGATGAATTATTGGATCCTAGGATTTTGTCGTTTCTTGGGAAATTTACGGCTAAATGGCGGCAGTAAATATTATGAAAATTTAATTGTTACCAATTGTCTTACTATTTAGGCGACAAAAAGTCTTATAGATTAGAAATAGAATGTATAAGTTTAATAAGAATCGCTTTTCAGATCATAGTTTAAAAATGGTTTCATTTAAAAAAAATTAAAAAAAATCAAAGTCAAAAATAATATAAGTTATATAATATTATGAATTTTATAAAATTTTCCTCAAAGCAGATTTTAGCATTAATCTTTCAGAAAAAATCTCTTTGCCATTAAAATAAAGTTGCAAAATATTTATTAGCTTTATTTATGATTTATACCTTTTTTTTTAAAAAAACTGCAAAATATTTGAAGTTGTTTCTTCCATTCGGAATTTATTGAGACTTCTATTTTAACAACAAATTTGAAACTGAAAAACTTAATTTATGAGTTATACTTTTTCTCATAGAACTTTAAGATATTGATAAAAATAATTTTAAATTGTAAATTCAAATATGGTTTTTCTTATTAAAAAATTTATTTTTGTTTTTAATAAATGTTCTAATAAAACTGCAAAATATTTAAAGATAATTAAATTACGTAAAGTTCTTTTTTAAACTTATTTTATGATTTATACATTTTCCTATAGAGCTGTAAAATATTGAAAAAGATATTTTAAATTTTGAATTTAACTGTATTTTTTTTTTTAATCAAAAAATGTAGTTTTGCTTTTAATAAATATTGTGATAAAATTTTATGTTATTTGAAAATATTTCTTTAATTTTGTAGTTATTTCTTACTACAACTTACTAAAACTTTTCTTTCTTCAACATGTTTGAAACTCATATTTTGAAAACACAGCAAAATATTTAAAAGGTATTGCTTAAATTTTAAATTTGTTTATACTTCGCATTTAACAACATTGCATTTGAAACGAAAAACTCAGCAAAAAGAAAGCTCTTACAATTTATATATGGAAACTCCTTTGGGCATTGTGTATTTTACAGCACTCGGCTTTCGATGGCAAACAGTTTTTGATGCTCGTATCTTATTTGAATAAAATAAACAAGCTGCAACATGTTTGGCATGGAGCACTATTAAAATACTATATGAAAACATTTACATAAATAAGAGAGCAAAACGAGCAAACATTTTTAACTGCTGGGAAATGCCTTTTGGGCCGCCGATTGCCGCCGCTTTCAAAAATGTTTTTACAACATTTGGTGTCGCCGCCACTTTTCAAAAACAAACGCCACAAAATGTTTAAAACAATTCTACACTCTGTAGATATTTTTAAAGAATTTTAAGGGGTATGCTAAATTGCTGAAGTTGTAATTTAAAGAAAAACTCAAATAGAGAAAAAGTTATATATTTAATCTGATTGAATAAATTAATAAAACTCTTAAGCAACGATTTTTTTTAAGTTTTTTTTTTGCAGCATATTCAAAATTTTATAGATTTTAGAAATACTTTAGGAATATTTTTTAGAACAATGTTTTTTTATATTTGAGCAGAATCAGTTGCTATTATTTTATTTTATTAATATACAATTTTAAAAAGGTAAAAAAAAAAATATAATAAAAATATCCCCATAATTTTTTAAACAATTTTAAAACAAATCCTTATAAAAGTGTATAGAAATTGATGAATTTCGTTAGTTAATTTATGCTGTAGAGCAGTCTCGATTGCAGCCTAGCTGTTTGCTTGTTTTTACACTTATTCTGTTGCATATTTTAAGGCGATGGAGCTCGATAGAAAGGCGTTGTGCCGCAGGGATTGTGATTGTGTGTGGCATGCGGCATAAAAATGCATTTGCTTGTTTAATTTAATTTTTAATGCCCACAAAATATGCATAAAATATGAAGCATTTATTTTTTACCAAACTGCGCTGGCATTTGCATATCAGTTTTGTGCTTAAAGAGAAAGAGAGAGAGAGAGAGAGAGGGAGAATTATATAGTACTATATGGCATTAAAATCAATTAAATGACAAATTGAATTTCGGCACAAAAAATTGTGGGCCATAAAAATTACATGTGCTTCTACCGGGAATTGCAATCAACGCGCCATCAGTGCGAATGTCAATTTAATAACTGCGATGAAAACAACAGAAAACAGAAAAGGAAAAAGGATATGGAGAAACAAGCATGGCTGACAGTTTCTGTGTGTGGCAACCCCACTGTGCACAGTGTGCCGTGGTTGGCAAATTAACACAACAATGTTGGCTCATTAACAGCGCTGCCTGCCTGCTTTTTACAACTCCATCCAAATAAAATAAAACTACGAGCCTCGTTCGGTTTCGGTCAAATAATTAAAAAACAATACGCGCAACGGACAGCGTGGAAATTATGGCGTAATTAAGCGCCGCTGTGGCATGGGGCATGAGGCAGCCTGTAAATCGCTGTAAAGGATACAGTCCGAGCATCTGAACAATCAGAACAATCGAATAAACGGACAAACAGTTGCCAAAGTCAAGTGACATTCGCCGTAAAAGGATTGCCAGCAGATCCAGATCCTTTTCACATTGCGCAATCGTTTATTATGAATGCGTTTTTTGCATTCGCGAAACAAACATAATTGACTTCAATTGCAATTCAATGGCAGCCAAAAGCAGCAGCAACAACAACAACAACAACAGAAACAACAAAAAACAACACAAATTGTGTAATAAATAAAAAGCAATTGCCATAAATAAGTACATAAAAGCACATGTCAGCATAATTTTATTAGCTCCCTTCAGCGAAGCTCAAATGCTCTCTACCTTTACACAAATTAAATAAATTAAAAAAAAAATATATATATATATGTATATATTTAAAAAAAAAATATCTTAAAAATATCTTTAAAAAATAATTAACAAATCCATAAAAAATTCATCTAATTTTTCCTGCAATCTGATAATATTTAATTTATAATAATACAAATAAGACTACAAAATATGATTATAAATATAGCAAATTATTAAACAAATACGTTCAATATTTATTTTGGTAGTAAGAATGTTTAATTTTTGAGTATTTTATATATTTTTAATTTATTTTAATCTTTTGTTTTTTTTTGCACAGATTTAAAAATAAAATTTATATAACTTCTATATGTTTTTTTTTAGACTTTTACCGCCTACAGTTTGAGTTTAATTGAAGACAAATCAATCAGAAGTAAAGCTTAAATATCTTTAAAATTTGTCTTGAATTTAACATATTTAATTCAATAAATTATTTTTTTATCAGGCAGTCAGAAGCAAGAGATTTATATTTGCAAGTTTATCTTACAAAAAATATAAAAAATATTTCTCGTCAATAATATATTTAATTAAACAAATTTTTCAACTTTATTTCAGCCAGTAAAAAACCCTAAAAAAATAAAATATTTGTGATATATTTATATTAAATTGACTGAATTATTATTAAATATTTCATGTCAAAAGCAAAAGATTTATATTTGCAGGTATATCTTACATATTATAAATATTCCTAAATATTAAAAAAAATATACATATCTGTAAAATATTTCTCGTATATTATATATATTTATTTGTAAACATTTTTTATATATTTATTTGAGCCAGTCAAAAGCTTAAAAATACATAAAATATCTGTGAAAAATTGCACATATTTAACAAACTTAATTGCATAAATTATTTGATATTTTATTGGCGCTGCAGTCGCGTGCCATAAATATATCAGCGAAGCGCCAAGCGGAAACGGAAGTGCGTGTAAAGGGCACGCCAAAGGTTTGGCTGTCTGCTGCAGCAACCGACTTACAAAGCTATTAAAATTTGAATGCTATATATATTTATATATGTAAATTATGCTTTATGCAGCAAATGCAAACAAAAGAAACTGCCCGAAAAAACGCCAAGCAAAAAGAAGCAAAAAGCGGCGAAAAAAAGCAGCTAAAAACGATGCCGCATTGAACTTCCGTTTTAAAGCCAAGGTTGCATTTTGGCCAACAAAGCGAGCAGCATTGAAATGAGTGTATGCTGTGTGTGTGTGTGTGATATTGACGTGCTTACTGTTATTGTTGTTGTTGCTGTAATTGTTGTTGTTGCTTTTGTTTGGCAAACAAAAAATGCTCCGCATTGTTGCTGCGGGCGTCTGTCTAACCAAATCGCTGCGTGAGGCTTGTAAATGTGAAAGTGAAAAAACAACTACTGTAGCTACATATAATAGTATACATATACATATATAGTTATAGCTACTATACATATATACATACATACATATATATATATCTGAAGCTTTTTCAGGCAGATGGGCGCGTCTAAGCCGCCAAAGCCGCTGAACTGTGAAATTAAACTAGAGGCAAAAATCTGATGCTGCTGTTGATGAGAAAAATATACTCGAAACGTGTTGAATTTTGTCTAGTCTATTAATAGCAATATTTTGTTACATCAAAAACAAACAAACAAACATTACAAATTTCTTAGTAAAAGTTGCTTTAAATATTGTATATATAGTTTTTTTTAAATTAAAATATCAAACAGATATACAAAAAATTATATATCGATATAAATTCAGATTAAATTGAATTGAAAATAATCTATCGATATAAATTTAGATTAAATTAAATTGTATTGTAATGTAAATTAAATTATAAAGTTATTATAACAGTTCTAATGAACGAAGATTTGGTTAGAAAAAAATGAGTTTTATTTTATTATTTATTTAATAAGTTTGTAAAACAGAATTAATTTAAAATTACAATGTGTAAAGCCAGAGCAATAGATGCACTTAAGCAGAGATAAAAACAAAATGAATATAGTATAAAAGGAGTAAAAAAATAAAATAAAAAGATCGAAAAACCATCACAAATTTGAAGCAAGTTGAAAAGTTATTTATATTAAATGGTTATAGTATTATAAAAATTAAATTAAATTATCTAAATTCAAAGAATAGATAATCTGTAGGTAAAAAATAAATAAAATAAAATATAAAAATCTTAAATTTAATTAAAATATCGATACATTTAGTACCTCGAATAAACATCAAATTTTAAATTTGTAATTTAAATTAAATGGTAAACCTTATAAAAAAGTCTGAGAAGGAAAAATTAAAATAAATAAATGAAGCTTTATTTAATATTGTAGTTGAAGCTAATTAAAGTTCTATCGATCGCAGCTCTGTCACTCAGAAAGCTAGAAAGCGAGCGTAGAGCAAGCGCTGCTCTCGTTGGGTGCCACACGGCGTATACTTAATGATTATCAAGTGACGGCTGCCTTGACCCCAAGAGCGAGCGAGAGCGAGAGCTGAATGAAACGAAGGTGTGAGAGATTGAGAGATTGATGACTTGACGAACTGACTAGCTGACTAACCGACTGCTTGTATCTGTATCTGTATCTGCATCTGTATCTGTATCTCATGGGTGGGTGAAAGGGGCAACAACTGCAAATGAGCAAAACGTGAGTCAGTTTACTTGGCCTGATGATGATGATGATGATGTTGCGCATAATGAACAACAATTTAATCTTGACTGCGACCTTCAGTCCGTGAGCTGTTGTTGTTGTTGCTACTGTCTGACTTTGACAGACAACCCGCTGTTACTTGCTGCAACTTGCAACTTGTGGCACGCTCTTTCGTTGCAGGATGTGCTCTTAATGATGGCGCTGGCAGGCGTCGTGCTTTGCTTTCTTTGCTGCTCTCTTTGGTTGCACTTTTGACACGTCTCAGCTCCGTGCTCCGTGCTCGACTGCAACTTGTTGCACGCAATTATGCGCTGCTCAAGTCGGCCAATTTCCCCTCCCCTTCCCCATCCAACGCTCTATAATGTGCCATGACTTTAAAATTCAGCACAAAATGTCAAGAATTCGACATTGATGGACTAACAAACACTCTGTAAATAAGTGCTTTCAAATAATTTAAACCATTTCAGATACTTTTGTACCTTTCAGATACTTGTATAGTTTTTTATTTTTTAGTTTTTTCGTGGGTATTAGTTGCATTTTAATCATGTAGATACTGTTGTATATTTCAGATACTTTTGTATCTTCTCCTAAAGGCATTAAGATATTTTGTATATTGTAGATACATTTGTGTCTTTCAGAAACTTTTGTATTTTCTGTTTCAAGTCTTTTGTGTCTTTCAGATACTTTAGTATCTTTCGGATACTTTTGTATCTTTTGGTATTTTAAACTAAGCAAAACGAATATTATTGCCCCACTTGGCATTACTGTATTACAGGGTAACTGCGAGTCGCCCAATTGTTTTTTATTTCCGTCTGCTTGGCTGCGCTCTTGCTCTGTTTACTTTTTCAGCATCTTTCACACTCAGGTCGCTGCTGCTGCTGCTGTTGATGCTGTTGTTGTTTTTGTTATCGTCGCTGCACTTTATGAATGATGATGTGCTGGCACGTGCCAACAACAACAACATCAACAACAGCAACAACAGCAACAACAACAACAACAACAGTAACTGTAACAACAGCAACAGCAGCAACAACAGCAACAACTGGAGCATTCATTCAGTTACGCTACAATTTGCAGTTTAATCATTTCGCTGCTTTTGCTGTGGGGTAATTTTTTTTTTTTTGGCTGAAATTACTCGCTGGGTTAGTATTTGGCTTAAATAATGACTTAAATGGCTCATTGACGAGCACGTGTCGACTGCCGTCTCAATTGTTTCCACTTAAACTGACCAAATTGTGCGTGGGAATGCTTACACTCAAAGAAAACTATTGTCAAATATTATGGCAATTCATTAAATTCAAATATCTAATCGATAACATATTGGGAATATTTAAACATTCGATGATAAATTGAATTTTCATCTCACAATATTTAAAAAATATTTAAAGTAAATATTCAACTATATTTATTAAAATTTTCAATGAATCATTGCAACGAATCAATGAGTGAATCAATCATTCATTGAAATCAATTAATTTTATGGATTATCTTAGTCAAATTATTTTAAATATTTATGTTCAGCAAATGTTTCTTTCATTGTTTTTGATTTATAATTTATTGCTTCTATATTATTTATTATTAGTTATTTTCTTTATCTGATGAATAAATTTATTAATGAATTATTGTTGGCTTTTGCTCTGGCTTTATATTGTAAAAGTAGAACTAATACTGTTTTACAATCTTCAAAATTAAATAACGAATTTATTAAACTAAATTATTTTTAAATTTAATTTGTATTTCAATATTTATTTAGAATCCTTTTTCTATCGTTTTTAAATAAAAAAATAAAAAAATTTAATCAAAATACAAGTTAATAATAATTCATCAATTTGATATGCATTAATTAAAATTATTATTAATCTAAAAATCCAATTCAAAAATTCTTAGCTAATTAATAATAATGTTAAGTTATACGTCAAATATAGTTATAGATTTTTTAAAATTTTAATTAATCAATTGATTAATTTCCGACAATTAATTTAAAGACGTTTTCCGCTGTTCCTATTGTCATTCGAGGTATCTATTAGCAGACATTACCACTTGAGTATCATATTATTTATTGCTGCGTCATGGAGATACCCATTAGCAGAAGTGCTTAAAAAACCGAATAAAAAATCAGAAAAAATCGCGCGCAATCTGAACGCAAGCGAAACGCTTAGCCAATTACCCGGGAATTAACTGAGGCTGCTTACGGGTTGCATACTGAAAAACCGTTAAGTGGCAACATGAGACGGGCGAATGACGTGTGGAAAGAGAGCAGCGATTGCCAAGAGTTGTATGCACATATACATACGTGTGCTTGGGGCATGCAGCGGGGGCATGTGGAAGTTGCAAGGGACTGGGGCAGGGGCAGGGGCAGATGGCGAAGCGTGCTATGTGAAATATGCAACGTTGATGCGCGCGTTGATTGCAGCTTGTTGTTGTTCTTGTTGCTGCTGATTGAATGAGTGCGCCACATTAGTAGCTGATGAACGAGCCAACAGACAGACAGACAGACGGACAGACATACGGAAGGACAGACAGACAAACAGAGAGAGAGACAGAGAGAAAAGGCTGGACAATGGCATGTATCGTATATAGAATGCAGTGTTGCCACTTTTCATTTAAAGAAAATATGGTGCTAAAACGGTTTTGCGTTTATTTTTCTAATTTATCGATAACATCGATAGAGTTCTCGATGGTGTAGCCAACACTGGCTAACAATTTCATATTATATCGGCAGCTCTGCGCAATCTGAGAGTGTCTGGTGGGGGGATTATCAGTCTTTAGGCGAAAACAGCCATTTTTTAACTTTGAATGTGCATAGCTTAACCAAAACTCAACCGATTTTCAAACGGTGTGGTTTAATCTTAATGATTTAAATTTCAAATTAAAATTCGAGTAAAAAATCAAAGAAAAAAAATTTGAAGAACTTATGCGTTAACGAATTGTATTGCAAAATTATGTCGAAAAAACCAAACATGTTAGAATTTGGTCGAAAAATGTAGATTTTAGGGCCAATATTGGGATATACCCTGAATCCACAGCTCGCGTTAGGCGCTCGTAAGCAAACACTAGCCATCAATAGTTTTGCAGGTCTTTTTTCTGTCATCTCTCTCGTGCTTTTTCCTTATTGCCATTGGCTCGTTGGCTTGAACTCTATGCACGCGTCTCTTCTCATTTTATTAATGGATTTCCATCTGCCTCAAGCTTTAAAAGAAATGTGCCTCTGACTACAGCTCTTTACCTCTGTGCATCAAGCATTACACAGCGAGAAATTATCATGAATAAATCATGAAAAAAATTTATTCTTAAAACTAGAATTGTAAGAAGAATTAAAATTTATTTTATTTATTTTTCTTATAACTAGACTTTTTTTGTTTTTCTAGAATATTTGAAGTTTGAGTTAAATTGAACTTTATTTTTAATGCAATTTTTCGCTCAGTGTATGCGCTTGCTGTTGGCCCTAACCCTAGCTGGCTCTTGGGCTTCTGCTGACGTTGCATGTGCAGTTTCTTTCACGCTCTTCTTTTGCGTTTATTTTATTGCAATTTTTTTATTTTATTGTTTTTTTTTTATTTGCAGCTCTTCGTCATTTTTCTTCTGCTGTTATGGTTGTTGTTGCTGCTGTTGTTGTTGTTGCAACTGCAACCGCTTTTGACCCACGAAGCGTGTCGTGGCGCCAGCGATTATGTTTGTTTATAATACGCTTGCTTTTGGTTTTTTTTTGTTGTATTTTTTTATTGTTGTGGCTGCAGCTTTACTGTTTTTTGTGCCTCTTTTTTTTTTGCATTTTCAGTCTCGCTTTTCTGACTGCCACATGAGCTGTTGTTGTTACTGTTGCTGCCGCTTCTGGTGGCACGCTGCAGCGATTTTCACGTCGCGCATTACTTCAGCACCGTTAAAACATATTTACAAGCCACGTTAATTCTTAAAGTGTGGCCTTAATTTGATTTGTTTAGCTGCGCCTGGCTTCACTTCCTAATACTGCTCACCTGCCACAAGCCGCATGCCGCAAGCCTTAAGCCATCAGGCAGCAGCCAAATGCCACAAGTGGCCTGGCTTTTAAACAAAAGTTAATCAGTTTTTTGTGCAAAAGTTTAATATTCTCTCAAGCTTTGTCTGAGCATGACACGATGCGTAAATCCATATTTTAATTTATTTATTTAATAATTAGCAAGACTTAAGTCTTTGAAGAATTATTACAGCCTTTTTGTGATTACATAAATTTTATGTAATTTTTTTAAATAAGATTTAAATGTAATAACAATAAATGAATTTTATTTATTTATTTTCAAATTTTAATTGTTTGAATGCGCAATTATATTTTATTAAAATCTACTATTATAAAATATATTAAATTAAAATATATTAATTAAATTTTAATTTTATACTTAGCTTGACTAATTTAAATTTTATTTAAGCTCAAGCTAGGACTCAAATCTCTTGTGGTATTTTGTCAGTGCGTAACACAGACTTGGCCCAAATTACCAGCGATTTGGGCAGACAAAATGGCTAAAATGGCAGCAGCCGATTTGGTTATTTGGCCACATTTCGCTTAGCCCAAAGTTAAAAGTCAAATGTGAGCTTGAATTACCAACTGCCACAGCAGCAACAACAACATAAAAAACAAAAAAAAAATACAAAAAAAAACAAGACAAAATGTGAGCATTCTTGGGGATTTATGAGCGAGCATGCAAAAGAAACCGGCTCAGGCAAGGGTTTAGGCCAATGCAGGCCAACAGAGAGGAGGAGAGAAGAGCTGAGGACCAGAGAGAGGGGCGAGGGGAGAGGGGAGAGGCAAGAGGGGAGACCGAAGGCAAGAGCTGTCTCAAGCTGGGGCCTAGGGCGACGTCTAACCAAATACGAGTAAAGCAGGCAAGTCAAGTGGCATGCAATAGCATTTTGGCTAGCTCAAATGGCCAGCAAAGCTAAATGCAGTAGACACATGCAGACACACACATAGATACACACACACACACACGCACACACACACGCAGAGATATACGTATTTTATTTTGGCCAAATATGGCGATCGCATGCTGCGGCTAAAAGCGACACAGATACCTTACAGACAGCCAAATCCAAATCCAACTCGGACTTGGACTTTGACTGAGACGCAGACGGAGACGGAGACTGAGGCACAGATGCAGCTGGAGACCAACGACTAACACTACACTGAAAACAATTTATTATTTGTTTAGAATATTTTTAAACTGCCATCGAATTTGTTGTTTAGAAATATAAATTATGCATATATTCTTTAGAAGGTTAAATTTTCAAATTAAATAATCCCTAACAAACGAATTTATTATTTTTGAGAACTTATGTTTTACAAGATATTTTACAAGATATTATATTATTATTCATATATCTAATTTAATTTAGTTCTTTATTTTTATTTTTATAGTGACTAATCAAGAATTTATAAGTTTTATGCTTGTAGCATTAGATCAAATATCTAAATAAATAAATAAATGATGCTTGTTGTAGAATCAATATTCTTGAAGTTTAAAATCCATTCCGATATAGAAACTATTATAATACATAAGATTAAAAATAAAAGTTATTCGAAATTGAACTTGTTATAAATAACAAAATAGAGCTTTTTCAGAAATAAGGTCATTTTCTTGAAGACATAGCAGGATCATCTTTTGTAACTTTTAAATTTTAAAGAACATTGTTGGTATTATAAACAAAAACTTGCCATAAAATTGGTTGGTTACAAAAAAATCGCAAGAAATAAGTATTTATTTTAAATTTTTATTTTTCATAAGACTAAGGTCATTTTCATAGGTCAAATATCAATTTTTTGAATTCAATTTTCATAGATTTTATTAATAAAGTTTTTTTATGTAATTCAAAATTTTCTTAATTTATTGTATTTTTGAATATTTTTATTTTTGATACAAAACACTTCTTGATATTAGCTTTAGCTGTTAGCTGTTTTTTGAGTGTTTTTTTTTTAGTGTATGCTGAAGACTGCGACTAGGCGACGCAGTTTAGTTGCTGCTGCTGCTGCTGCTGCTGCTTTGGCCAATTTTTGCACTTGCGCAAAAGGTCTGAAGACAGGTTACGCGCCTGTGGCGATTTAACCGTTTTCATGCAACCAAGAGGCAGCGGCGAGTGCGGCTCTCTGTGTCGTGTTGCCTTTATTGGCCTCGCTGTGGTCACGCCAACGCAAAAGGGTCAGAAGCACACACACACACTCACACACACACACACACACACACACATACACAGATAAAGCTACAGATACAGATACAGTTACAGCTAAGTGAAGTCGGTTAGAAAGCAATCCGTCAGCATGGGGCAGCCTTATTGGTACTTGGGGCACGCCCACGCCCTCACATGCCACAGCTAGCAGTCGGCTATTGGCCGGTTCAAGAGTTCTCCTTGACTTTATTACGGGCAGGCCAAAAGCTAGAAGCCCCAGAACAATGACAGCCAAACAAGGAGCACAGTCTGACCCAAAAGTACGCCTACACTTGTGAATAAAATCAAGAAACATTCATTCAAGAAAGCCTTAATTAATAAGCAACTTCTTGATCTTAGGTATGTTTTAGATTTTTTAAATTTATTTATATGTTTAATCAAATCTAACCTTATTTATTATAAAACTAATCTTGCAATATTAAGAATTTTGCATTTAAACTTGGCAAATAAAAGCGCAATATATATATAAATAAATAAAATAAATATATTGATCTTAAACCCTTTTTCTTGACCATATCAAGGGCAAAAATCTCCAAAATTTTTATTTCTCCAATTTTGATCTTAAATAATTTGTAATGAAAAATAACGGATAAAAAACCAAACATGGATGATTTTGGTGAAAAAATTGAGATTCTAGAGCCAAAAACGTGTTTTCAAGAACTATTTATCTCATCAAACCTTTTTTCTTGACCATACCAAGGGCTAAAAATTTCAAAAATTTTTATTTGTCCAATTTTGATCTTAAAAAATTTGTAATGAAAAATAACACAAAAAACCAAACATGGATGCATTTGGTGAAAAATTGTAGATTCTAGAGCCAAAAACGTGTTTTCAAGAAATTCAATAAAATCTCTGTCTGTTTTTCTCTGAGTGTACGCCGATCGCCTTAAAAGGTTTTTGCTGCGCGACACATTTATGACTAATGCCTTGCAACATGTGGCACGTTGCTCATTGACTGCTCGTGGGCAGCGGCAACAGCAGCAGGTGACAGTCCGAAGTATCTGACAGATGCGCAAAAGTATCTGCCAGATACTCGCAGTTGTTTGCGTATTTGCATACCCTGCACAGCTACTTAGCTACCGTTGAGTAGGCAGCACGATGAGATACGCTATACGCCTGACATTTGCCGCTGTTAAAGTGCTGTAAATACCAGGGGCATGAGGCAGAAGTGTCTGCTACATACTTCAACATTGATTTGCGGAAAAATATCGGCAGTTTGGGCATGAAAATTCCCCCTTTTTTTGGTCTTTAAATTCGGCTATTTGGGTATCCGAGTTTGAGTTTTTATTTGCCATATTCATTTACTTGAAATTCGTATACCCTCGGAATAGGTAAATATAGGGATAATTACATTGTTCAAATATTTAGAACAGCCAGAAGAAGGCGTGACGGATCCTACAAAGTATAGGATCAGGGGGTCGAGCTGAGTGTATAAGCTATATGGATGGAGATGTCAAAAACTATAACATTATATCGATAACGCAGATCAAGTTTATTTCAAAACTTGATTGCAACGCACCTTCCTACCACAATGAACATAATTGACCTATTTAAGAGATACTGATCTATGCACATAAGTTTTTTAATAGACTGTAGAGATTAATGTAGAGATTAATAATATCAAAATCGTCCGATATTTAAGAGAGATATGCTGCATCAAAGTGTTGCGTGAGATTTTTAAGTTGATTTTTTTCAAACCAAGTACAGGGTATTTAGTTTTTTAATAGACGACAGAGATTATTAATGTCCAAATTGGTTTAATCAAAATTTGTCAAAATCCAGAGAGATATGTTACATCAAAGTTTTTCATGCGATTTTGAAATTATATTTAATATATAGAGTAGGGGTATTTAATTTTAAGTAGACGGTAGAGATTTTAAATGTCTAAATTTTTAGATTTAATAAAAATATGCCCATAATTAAGAGCGATGTGATACATCAAAGTTTTGCTTATTTGGTAAGCAACCAAGCGTGCGAGTTTTAAAATTAAATTTTATAGCTATGGAGTAAAGGGTAATCTACAATCGAGCTCATCCTACTCGTATTCGTCCATTCTGGTTTAAAATTATATTAAAAATATTAAATTTTTTATTTAGTTTTTAATATTTAGATTTAGCTTAAAGCCCCAGGGTATTTGCTAGCTGATGTGATGCAATCCAGCATCAACTTTATTGTTTTGTTGTCGTTTTTTGGGATGCTGACATCATGCGACACAAGAGATTTGCATAGATTCAGCGCACGCTGAATTATGTGGCGGGGCTGCTGCAACTTGAGGCTGCCTCCCCCCCTCCCTCCGTTGTTGCCACTGCAACAACAAGAACAACATGCTTAGACTTGTTGTTTATTTGTTTAATTAATTTGTAGCTGATGCTTTATGGCTTTATTAGCCAATGCAGCAGCCCACGCGGCAAGTTGCAACAACAGAGTCGTAAAAACGCCAAATGCAACACATTAAAAGATTGCGTATACGCAGCGTTGCACGCCGAAGTAAATGCAAAACAGAAGCTGCGGATGCAGCTGCAGTTCATTTTGGCTTAAACGGAAATTTATCTGTACGCATTAAAGTTTACGACACTGCCAAATTATGGCCATTATTTGAATGGCAATTAAGGCATCGAGGGCGTGGCAGGGGAGGCGACTAAGAGGAGGGGACAGAAGGCAGTTTATTATGCGCTTTTTTACGACAATTTTGCGCTTTTACTTCACTTTACTGTCCACAAGTGGCTGCCCCTCTTTTCCCTCCTCTCCCCCTCTCACTCTCTTTCTCCACACTGCGCTTTATCTGCTTGTTGCTCTTTCATCGCTTTCATCGTTTTCATTCTGCCCTTCAGCCGTGTCGTCGTTTACCCTTGTGGCATTTTTTCTGGCTGCGCTTTTTTCAGCTTTTTTTTTTAGCTTTTGTTGTGGTCAACGCTTTGGAGGGCAACAAGGAAGCGAGCAATTGGAATGTGGAAAATGCGGAATAAAAATTAAGTGTTGCACAGCGTGCAAATTGTGCTGAAATATTTAAACTATTAAACAATTTCAACTCTCTTTCTCTCTCTTAATTGAAATCGAAAGTATTCTATTTGAAAGCTTTAAAGGATGTTTAAAAAATTTTCAATTTAAGTAAAGAAATATGGGAATGTTTGCCTTAAATTGATGAAATTTATACTTCAATTAATATATTTATGTTTGCTGGACATTTTGGGCCTTCTTGACTCAAATTTATATTAAAATAAATTTATTAATATAACTGGGATTTAAAAGGATATTTCTTTGGATTCCTTTGAAATGATTTTCTGGCATTTCGTATAAGATTTTTTGGAGTCGAGATTCTTCTAGATTTATATTATTTTATATTAATTAAGCTTTATTGTCGGCTGATTTTGAGCTTAAACTAAACTCAAAGCCAAAAATTGTCATATTTAATAATGAATTACCTGTATTTTAAGTTGATTTTAAATGCACTTCAGTATATATTTATTTTATGGTTGTATTTGTTGTGGTTTCACTTACCTAGAAATAGAGAAAAGCAGCAATTAGTAAAAGGCGGTTAAAATAAATTTTTATAAATTAAATTGAATTGATAAATGCTAATAAATAAATAGATAAATAATAAAGTACGACATAAACTAATGTATGCAATATAATTTATTCACGATTATTTGTATTGAAGTTCAACTACAAACTATTTTATTTGATGCTTTTTTTGTGGATTATGATGTATGATTTATTTGAATGTGGTTTTGTTTTCAGTGTAGTTTTGTGTGTTATTTAACATAGATCTACGAGCAATCCAACAGGCATTTCTTTATATATTTTTATTTCATTTGTTATTTTTTGCTTAAAGCTAAGCTACATTTTACATACATACGATACGTACTCGCAGCTCCATTAGGGACTTAAGATTACCAGATTACCGCTCAGACCATAATGGGGTGCAAATTACAAACAATTTCGGAGCTGTTCTTATGGTAGCTGCAGTAATCGGCCAAAGTACTATGATTTGTCCGAGGCAGCAGCTTCTGTGGCAACATGCAACGCTTAACAGTTAAACTAGTGCAACGGAAAAGTCAGGCAATTGCCAGGCAGGAAGTCGCTGCCAGGCCCAATTAAGTATACTTCAAGACCCCCTTTCTGACCCTCCTGATTTTCCATTTTCCATTTTTCCCCCTGCTTGGCTCTGATGGCTGTCAATCTTCATTAGACACAACTTCGGCCAGCAGCAATTGGCAACCGTCTTGCCAATCATTTGCTGCCTTGACTTTAGGCAAGCAGCAGATGCAGTTTCCATCATACACTGAGCGAAAAAACGAAAGATTTCTCATTTGAAACAAGAACTAACGCTCTTGAAGCTCAAGCAGGCATACGATTCTTGATCAAATATTAAATTATTAATCAAGAACTTTCGCTGTCAAAAGTTCAATTAAACAAAAGATTCTTGCTCCAAAAACTAAATTCTTTGTATAAGAGTTTATTAGAATAAATTATATATTTTAAAGAAATTTTAAGTTTAAAATAATTTACTATTCGTGCCTAATTGAATTTTTCTTTTCACTTTATTTAAGCTTCATCCCGTTTTTTGCTTTTATTAAGCTGAATTGATTTACAATTCTAATTGAATTTTAATTTGTTTTTAAAACCTTTACAGATTTTCTTTATTTTATACTGATCCATTTTAAAATAGTTTGCGTTCTATTTAACATAATAATGATTTAAATAAATAAAATTGTTTGTCTTGACGTGCCGACATACTACAAATAAATCTCATAAATTAGCAGAAATACAGCAGATATCGACTGGGAAGAATTTGTAGAAATTTTAATTAAAATCGCAATTTAATCTATTTTACTTGGCGGATTGCTACTTCGACTGATCTTCATTTCATATCTGTGCAATAAATTTCACTAATTGCAGCGCAATTACTGCTGCTGACAGATGTCAACACCTAACAGTATCTGATAGATACAAATTTATAAAAAGAAAGCCAGGCCTGACACACATATCGAGATTCATTCAAGCAGGTTTTTTTGTTCTACGATTTTTTTGTACTTTCATTGAAATATGTTTTTTTGCGAAATAATATCAGAACTGAAACTAGATAGAAATTCATCTATTCGGCTTTAAACTTACTATAAAGTTTTAATTTAAAATTAAAATTATGTATGTTATCAAAATGAAATGAAAATGTATCTTTTGCAACAGTCTTGAATGTCATACATTTTTTATCAAAAAAAGTTAAATTAGTGATATAGTAATATATAATATTCTTATCAATAATTGTTGATTTAAGATATTATTTTTAAAAATAAATTATCAATGGAATTTATATATTGCTTATTATTACATTTTCGGATTGAATTTGAGGTGCAATTAAATTTGTAATTTTGTCTATTGACTGGCCTTAAAAAAAATAACACAAATAAAATATTTAACATAGAATTCTGTGATACAAAAATAAATAAATAAATACATAATGAATATATTAAAAATCGTACAAAATAATTGACGTCACGAATGGGACTTTTGCATCGCCATGGCAAATTGCGCATATTGTTAAGAGAGCTGCAACAGAGGCAAATGGGCCAACAAACAAAACGCTAGGTGCCAAAAGTCAACTGCCAAAGCAAGCATATGCCTATATGCTCAGTGTATGTGACTGTGTGTGTGAGCCACACACTGTGTGTGTGTGTGTTGTGTGTGTTGTGTGTGTTGTGTGTGTGTATAAGTTGGCCAAGTGTCTATTCGCTGACTCTGTTTGCCTGCCACCGGCTAGTGGCAATATTGACACTGGGTATGTTGGAGTAGCTGGGATTTGAGGCAGAGATGTTGCTACACTCAGAAAAATAAGCAATTAGTCGTTCGACAAAGTAGAGTACTTGAAGGAATATTTCCTATTATTTTAATAAATATCATAAGCTTAAAAGTTATTGAAAATATAAATAAAAATATTTTTGTTCTTCGTGCTTGTATCAAGAATTAGCTGGCTCATTGACAGCGTTTTGATTGTTGGTAGATTTTTCTCTGAGTGTAGCTGGTGGGGCCAGCGAAGTACAGCCAACTGTAACTAAGTGCAGGCTTGCTTAATTAATTAATTGGCAGTGGGCAGTTGGCAGTGGGCAAGTGTTATTGTTTTAGCACCGAAAATACAGGCTAGAAGAAAGCAATGCAAAACCCGTCCGACCGGCAACACAAATGCAATTGAAAGGAAATTGTTGACATTCCTGCTTAAATATGCAATTGCAACGGTAACTGGAAGTGCAACAGCAGCAGCAGCAGCAACAGTTACTGCAACTGCAACTGCAACCTGAATTAGCCGCAAGTTGTCGATGGCTGATTGCCCCTATAAGGAAAACAGCCCGTGCCTGGCAGCACTATCTCTATTATTCCAACCAGTCCTCCGCTATAAAGAACAAATAATACAAACAGCAGCAGCAGCAGCAGCAGAAGCAGCAGCAGCAGCAGCAACAGCAGCAATTGCTGTTGTTTTACCTAAAGATACACTCAAAAAACAGCCCAACCTCAAGTAATAGAAATTTATATAATATGAAAAAAGTTTATATTTAAATATCTGTTTTATTTAAAAGAAAAATTTATCTTAAGAATATTTAGCTTTTTCTCAGATTGTTATATAAAATTTGCTACTTTATTTCGATCTACCAATTATTTTTACTGAGTTTAAAGTCTCAAAAAAATTTTAATTTTATTTTATTTAATTGTCATCTAAAATCAGTCGAAACAGAAAGTTATAAATACAAAGTAAATTAAAATAATAATAAAAGATAATAAAATATATAAGATAATCTGCATAGTCAAGAAATATTTACAAATAAATAAATGATCTTGAACACACATTTGTTCAAAACTAAAAAAATTTGCAGTGCATCGATATTTATGCTTTTTGTAGGACAAACAATTTTCGCTGCCGTTGGCTGCCCAGGAGCAATCGATGTGGGCAGCAGCAACAACCAGTCGAAGCAGCAGCAGTTTCTTTATTTTTCTTTATTTTTCTCTATTTTTCTTTTAGTTTTTTGTAAGCAAAATAAATGCTCAAGCGCTTTTTTACGATTCAGCAGTTATCATTATTTTATACATATTTTTTTTTAGCATTTTGTTGTTGTTGTTGTTGTGGTAGTTGATCGTGTTTGCTGGCTGGTTTGTTGTGGGCCAAATAAATTCTATAAGTAATAAGCAGAGATGCAACGGCTGCTGCTGCTGCTGCTGTTGCTGTTGCACTTGCCCCAACTGGCTGCCATATTGAACAGTTAGGCGCTCAACTGGTTTGCAGAACTTGCAACAGCAGCAGCAGCAGCAGCAACAAGTGCGGCAACTTCCTGCTGCTCATGGGATACCTTTGGCTCTGGCTCTGAAATTCTTTACTTGGCCAAAAGGGTATATCGTGCGATTGGAGCTGCAACTGCAACTGCAACAACCTCGGCCATGCCTCTGCTTTCCGCCTCTATGCGCCTAGTTGCAGAGCCAGTTCGTGCAGTTGTTGTTGCCAGATAAAAATGCAGTTAATAAAACTGTAAAAACTGGACGCATGGCCTGGGCAAGTGCAACAACTGCAACTGCAACTGCAACTGCAACTGCGCCTTTTGCAACGCCATTTAATTGCCTGTTTGCATTTCACATGAGCCGCACCACAGCGCAAAGGCGGAAAGGGGCGTCTCACAAGGGGGGCGTGGCAGGCGGATGGGGCAAGCAGCTCTGAGCATTCAGTTTGTTCCATATTTATGCATAACTTAACGGCCGCAAATCGTGCAGAAATTATTAAAATTTAATCCGATTTTATTCTTTATTTAAATGTTATTAATTGCTACAAATAGCAAGAAAAATGTCATAAAAACATAAAAAAAATATTGCTTTTTTAAAAACAACTAAAGTGCCAAAAATATCCAGCGTTTTAGACAGCTTCAATTAATTTTAAAAATTATAAAAGTAAGTATAAAAAATAATTATATTTATACCAATTAGAGAAATGTTTTATTTTTATGGAAAATTAAATAAATTTAGCTAAACTATAGGTAATAAATATCAAAATAATTTTCAATAAAAACTTATAACAACTATGAAAAAAATAAAATATAAAATGTCAATAAAAAAAAAACAATTATATTAATAATAATTATACACACAGTTTTAATAATTGGCAAATGAAATAAATAAATAAAATTGTTAATACAAAATTATAACAACTATTGAAGTTTAAATAAATTTATAAAATAAAGATTATTATTATTATTAATAGAGTTCAAAGTTTTTGCATATAATACTAACTATTTAGCCCTGATATTGTTGTCTATATGTGAAACAGGATTATGAAGAATTTTCTAAAATTTATAAACTATTCGGTAGAACAAACAAAGCTCCATTAGAACCGATCGTTCCTTGAGTTGGCAAAAAGTTGAACCGGCATAAAACTGACCTTCGCTCATTAACGACAACGGCGGCGCCCATAAAAAGACATAAACCTAAAAAAAATGCCATATTTGGCAGAAATGACAACAACAACAACAACAAAAACATAAGCAACAACAAAAACCAGTTAGCTGCAACAGCAGCTGCGATTCAACTTCAACTTCAGCTCACTAACTAGTCGTAGTAAAATTAGCTATAGAATTTTTAGCGAGTTTCTTGCCGCTCAAGATTTGTTTTAATTTGCACAAACGACAACAAAAATTACATACTAAAAATAAAAATAATATAATAAAAGGCAAATGAAAAAATGAAAAAAATAAATAAAAAACTTGCTGAATTAATTTCGCATTAGAACACGCGCATGCAACGCGGCCAAAAACGCAGCAAATATTTTTCATTATTTTTTTTTCACATTTTTTTTTACCACTTTTTGTTAGCCAAATGGCAATCCGGTAAGACTACGACTAATACTACCAACTTCTAGTACGGGAAGTCGTCGACTCGGGCTCAAACTGCACGCTCTGCTGGCCTTTTGCGCAGAATCAGCGAAAAATACAAATAAAATAAATAATCAAAAGAGAATTAAACTTGTTTGCTAAACCAAATAAATCACAACTGTGCTAGAAATAGTTTTTTTTTTTGTTTAATTACAGTTATTTAAAGTATGCTGAAACTATTTTGCATCGAAGGGGGAAACATAAATCCATGGCAGGCAATTGCAGCAACATTTATAACTAAATTTTTCAGATTTTTTTATTCATTCAAAACAACTGAAAGTAGTATTTTACACTTAATCAAAGCGCTCAAATAGTTTTTATTTTTAATAAAAAAAAAATAAAATTATTAGCGAAAATTATGAGGCAAAAATGCTGTGTTTTTTTAAGCAAAAACATTGCTATTTAATAAATAATGTCTGTTAAATATTTAACAATTATACTCAAATTTAATTTATTTTTTACAAATGTAATTTTATCAATTAAATTATTTAGTGTTCAGATAGATTAGTAGGCTATATAGTATATAAATATAGATTAATATGCTTTTTAGTAATCCGAATTTTCATACTGCCAAAAGACGCAAAATAATTTAAAAGTAAACAAAATAAAGTAATTAAATAAATAAATTGTAAAAATTAAAAAAAATAAAATATTTTTAGCAAACATTTTATTAAATATATAAATTATTTATTAAATTATTTTTAGGCAATTTATAAAATTTAAACTCAAGATCTGTAAGCTAAATCAAAGCCTGAGGCGCTAAGTTTTTTTTTATCTTTTCATAAACATACAATAAATTTTTCTTTCAGTAAACTCTTCAAATTGTTAAAAATTGTTAACAAACTTTTTATTTGTAATTATTGGGCAATAAAACGAGGCATAACAATACAAACCGTTAACAGCCTCGTTATGTTGGCTGTAATGCGTTGTTTCTCTGCGTTTCTTTTCGACAATAATTTTTAATAATTTTTGCCTATTTTTTGCTATTTTCTGCAGTTTTTATTTTGCTTTTTTTACTTTGTTTTTGGTAATACGGCCTGCAATTTGTGCTGTCGTTGCTGGCGCTTTGTGGCGCGTTGTGGAGACCTTCGAGAGGGCCGGCACGACTTGATTTGGCGCCACTTTGGGTTCAACATTGTAAGCTGAGAGCTACCAACTTGTCGGCCCAGCTGCGTCAACAAAAAAGCTCAACTCATGAGGTTTTTTTTGTTTAAACAAATCAGCAGAAATGATTTCAGATTTTTACTGTGTTGTTTTGGGCCAAGTTTGTTGGCGCTTGTAAGCGATTTTAACGTGCCATAAAACACAACAAAAAAGCGAGTTATTTACATTGTGCGAAAAGTGTTCAGCAAGAAGATATAATACTCTAGCTAATTGCGGTTCTGACAGCGCTTAATTGTGAATTAAAATGTTGAGCTCAGTTTGAGCTAATGAAATGCAATTTAAATGCTAAATATTATGCAGATTGTTAATTGATTTTTAATTGGCCAAATAGAGCGTAAAAGCATTTGCATATATCAAATAATTACACCAAATGGAAAAAAAAAAAAAAAAAAAAAATAGAGTTAAATATGTGCCAAATATCTGAAATTTAATAAAAATTAAAATAAAAAATTGTTGTTACATTTGCAAAATATTTTATATTTCAAGTCAAGACAAACATGTTGACATATCAATTAAGCTCTGCTTGAGCGTATTTAAATTTGCATTTAAATTTATTTTTATAATTTTTTTAGCTGCTTAAAACTGTTCTAATTATTTCTGCTTGTAATATTTTATTTAAAAAATTCAGCAGTTTTTTTTGGCTCTAGATAAAACTATGCTCAACTGTTGCCCTATAAAAACTGCATATAAAATATAAATATATATTAAATGTGTATTAATTTATGTAATGTAAATTTATAATAATATTTAAAATTATTTTATGCCTAAAAAAATTACATAATAAAATTAATAATCATTTATGCCACCTAATATATAGTTTCAACTAGCAATGTAATAGCAATGTAACATTTTTAAAAATTACTTTTTTTGATTTAAATAATAAATTTAATTTTCTGGCTCTTGAATAAAAAGTGGCTTAACTATTGGGCTTTAAAAATTTGTAATAAAATATAGTTTCAATTGAAATTAATATTTATTTATGTAAGTCAATACTTAATAATAATTTTCAGCATTATATACATATATTATAATACTTATTTATGTAAGTCAATATTTAATAATAATTTTGTAGCATTAATCCACGCCACAGACAAGCTTAATTTAAATTGAAAACAAATGTTCATAAGCCTACAAAACTTGAGCTGGAAATGTAAATGTTTGTACTTCGCTGATGTTGTTGTTGTAGCTGCTTTTGAAGGTTACAAACAAAATACAATAAGAAAAGAGTCAACAGCAACAACAACTACAATGGCAATAGCCAAATATCCAAATATAAACCGTTTACTTTATTGCCAAATTAGTGGGTCGAAGACAACAGATCCACGAGACCCACTGACATAACCAGCACATATGAAACCAACTCAAAAAAACAAAAACAACAAAAAAAAACAACAACTAAAAAAATTAAATAAAAAATAAAAACAACAACAAATACCCTAGATATCCCGTGCGTTTCGCCGTCGGGTATTTAGCATAAAATGTGTGTCAGCAAGGTAAAGGGCGTTCGACGTAGTTCCACTCAAGACCCCCTCTCAAAACCCCTCGCTGCCCCCTCTAGGTTGCCCTCTAGGGGCCCACATATGGCAGCTGCCTCCCGCTATTCAAGCTGTTCGCGTTGTAAGGCATTTGAATACCTAATAGGCTGGCAGGCCCATTTTTTACAATCGTTGTTGCTTTTTTTATTTTTTTCGTTTTTTTTTTCGTTTTTTATTGTTGCTGCTGCTCGCACTTTGACGCATGCGAAATTGGTTTTTCAATTTGTTTTGTATTATAATTTACAAGAAATTTGCCTTTGATTGTCTGAGGGTCCAACTCGACTTGGAGCCGCAGCCTTGAGCAAAAAAAAAAGCAAATAAAAATAAAACTAAACAAAACAAATAATAAAAAATACAGTTGCCAATTTGTTGTTGTTACAGTGGGCATTAAAAGTTTGCACATACATAAAAAGCAAACGCAGCATGTAAGTTTGTCTTGGCTCTCATAGAGGTCAATATAAGCCAAGTTATTGATATATATTTTAGAGATTTTATTGTTGTATTTAAACTATAGCAAACATATTAATTGTCTGTATTAAACTCAACATTTGAACTACAAACTTTATGGTTTAACAAAGCTAAAGACGCCATAAAAAATGGTATTAAATATTTAAATTAATTGGTATTTTGTTCATTTATAACGATTAGTTTTAAAACAAACTTAAGAAAAAAACAATTAAATATTTTATACTTGTAAAATCGTATGAAATCATCTATGTAAAACAAACATTCTATTTAAAAACAAAATTTTTGTTATTGTAATTACTTTGGATTGTGAAAGAAAAGTATTTATTTTGAACATAAAATAATTTAAAGTATCTTTCTTTTTTAAATACCAAGGATTTCATAAAGTGCAGAAAATGTTTTTAAAAAATATTTTTAATAAAAGTTTCAACGTACTACATATTTCATCAAATATCTAAAAATATTTTAGAGTCCATTATATAACGTAAATAATATATGAATCTTATCCCTATGCCGAACAGCAGATACTTTAATATATTTACTTGGAAATAATTTTCATTAATTTCTTTATAAAAGATGTTTTCAAGATACTATTTGTTATCCGAAAATTCATCATATTTCCAAATGCCTATCAACAGATACTTTAAACTCTTAAGTTTAAAATAATTTTCCTAAATTTCTTTACTAATAACTGCTTTGAAGATACTATTTAGTATTGCTTCTTTGGAGCATCTCTTGCATTTTGTTGCAAATCTTTTAAAGTTTATCACTTAGTTTATTTATATATATAAATAAATTCTGAGAACAAAAGCAAACTCTGCGCTCATCTTGTCAGTTATTGATTCCTCTCTGGCATGCGAGGCAATTTGGGTTTGTGGCCTAAGAGGCAGATAGAGAGGGGGATTTGAGGCGGGTTTTGTTTTGATTTAGCGAACTCTGAGCATTTGCCACATTTTCGCCAAAGTTGCCACAAGTTGTAACTCGCAAGGTGGCAAGCAATTTCGGCTTCACTGACTCACGTCGCTGTGGCAGCAACAAATGCCGAAAACTTGCATTCGTATTCGCATTTGTATTTGAATTTGAATACATATATTCGTTGTATTCGCATTCGCATTCGTCTTGTGGTGACTCAATTAATTTGGATGCAAAAGTGTCCAGAGTCTGGCAACACGCCCTGTCTGGATGCTGGAAGCCATCACAAAGGAGGCGCTAAGTTGACAACGTCGAGGATTATGCAAAGTTGTTGTGGAATGCCGAAATAAATCTATATAAATCTATATATATAATAAAATATATATATATACTATATCTGTATATAAGGGAGCGCTGGCCATTGTGATTCAGCGGCTTTTAGATGATTTATAGGCAGCCAAAACAACATACAAGTTTTGATTTCTTGACCACACACAACACTCGCATTTAATTGCAAAAATACAAGTTAAACACAACAAACAAATATATTCAAAATAATAATATTCTTTAGCAAACGATAATGATAATATAAATAATAATAATCATCATAATAATGTTTATTTCGATGACGGCACTTCCGGCGCAATTAACGCGAAATGCATCGGCCTGGAACCAAGTCAAACTGGATGCCTTCCAGCTGTGTGTACATACACTGCACAAAATACTTTATAGTAATAATCAAGTGTTTTCAAATTTAAGTAATATACTATATTCATAGATTTTCTATCAAAACTCTGTATTGAAATGCTGAACTAAATTGTATAAATTTAATTAGCATGACACTCTGTAAAATATGAAATTGAAATTAATTACAAGTTTATAAAATTTGCCTTGAAATGTAATTACATTAAATCAAATTTAATTAAGTTATTTAAATTATGTTTTCTACAATATATGAAATGTATATTTTTTGTATGTCTCGTTTGGTATGTTTAATTTAAATATTTTCAAAGTTTAACAGACAAAGCAACAATAAAATTAATTGAAAACTTTTAATGAGAGAAATTTGAAGAAAGAGAACCAAATTATTGTGTAAATAAATTATATAAATATATACTACACCATATTCTAATTTATGCAAATTAAATAAAATAGTATCATAAATTATATGAGTTTTGTGAAATTAATCCAATTAAAAGCTAGAAGCATTTTAAATTAATCATTGAGTATTTTGTTTTGTTTAAAATTAATAATAAAATTTTTAAAAAAATTGAGTGAAATACATAATGCACAATTGAATCACAAATTAAATAATATAATGTGTACATTATTTTAAAATAATAATACATTTTATAAAATGCTTGAATTTATTGCAGTTAGCTCAACTTGAATGGCTTTTAAATTGTTGAAAGCTATTCAAGTCATTCATGAACTATTTTATTTTGTTTTGTTTTGCTTTTTTCCAGCAGTGCAGAGACTTGTGCATATTTATAAATATTTACAGCAAGCTACTTTTTTTATTTTTATTTTTTATTATTTGTGTTCAGCCTTTTTGCATAATGGGCAGCGACAGGCGAGGCAAATGCCTGGTGACAAATGCAGCCAAGTGGTCCAGGCTCTTCACACTTAATAAGACATAATTTGTGCATCTTTATTATGCTGATTTTGTTTGCATTTTGCATTTTGTGTTTTGCATTTCGGAGATGCGTGGGCTCCAGTGGCATAGCCAATTAAATGGCCAGCATGTTGTTGCATTTAGACACAAATTCTGATTATTTACACTGAAATTATTTTACAGCTGGCGAGGAGCAGGGGGATGGTGAGGGGGGCAGGGGAGGGCTGCCTTTTTGGGCGTAGAATGCGCCAACGCCTTCGCAATTTGTGCCCGTTCTGTCAAACCAAAATATTGCACTACTTGGTCCGTGTCCGGCGACAGAGCACGGACGAAAAGACGGAGAGACGCATGGGGGGACGGACATTTTGGCACTTAGTCCGCTTCTGGGACAAGTTAATTTTTGTTGTCCCATGTCTTTTGTCTTTTGTCTGCTGTCTTGTGTCTTTTCTGCTCTCTTGGCTAGCTGATGTATTTCTTTTGTAATTGGCGCAGACGTAAATACGATTATGCTAGCCAAATGATATATTACAAGCAGCGCTACTAAACGCGCCTTTTTCCCGCCAAATCTGTTTTTTTTAATCAAACAAATTGTTAAGCCTTGAAGGGAGCAAATTTTGGGATTTTATTTTGATTTTTCTTTTATTTCCAAGTCACAGAAAAATGTGCAACAATTATAAAGCTGTCGTCATTATTTTATATTTTTTGTATTTTTTTTTTTATTTTTATAGAAATACCAATTAAAATCAGCATATAGATATCATATCATGTAGAGATCATATAGATCATCAGTATTATTTAAATTGAAATTAATTAATTTTGTATTTTATGCAATTTTTCTTTGATTTAATAAAAAGAAAATATAGACAACAATTTAAATTTATTCATTATTTTTTTATATTTAGATATTTTATATTTTATCATGAAACATCGTAAGCACAGCTTTCTTAATCTAGTTTTTTTTACGGATTTTCAGTTTTAATTTCCTGCTTTTTCCGTCAAAAACAATTTGTTTCAATAAAAAATTGGCAACACTGATTAGATGCATATTGGTCCTCGTCTTACGTGGCGTATGCGCAATCTGTGAAATTAATTGCACGCAGCGTTGTACAAAGGTGTGAAGTCGCGCCCCCGCCCTCCCCTCTTCGCTCATGCTGTTGCAATTAAAATAATTTATTGGCACAATTGACAACATCTTCCAATTGACACATGGCATAATTGCGGGAATTAACAGCTGCGCTGCATGGAAAACTCTTTCATTTTCGCATTTTCATAATTTTCCTAATGCTGAATGCAATTGCAATTGACTTGTTTTAGTTCTCGCTTTCAACGAGCGCTGATGAGTCTGCGAGGCGGCTAATAATGCGGAAAGTGCTGTCACAGCAACTGTCAGCTCGATAATGAAGCCGGCGTACAGTGGGACTGTGGCACTGTGGGACAGTGGGACAGACGGGCACTCACTTTGACAAATTACCATCTGCAATGCCTTGAGATGGCGCTCTTTGATGCAGCCCCATTACAATATTCACAAGCACTTGAAAGCCACGCATGACAAGCTGCTGTGAATGCTTCGAGTGTACTCACAGTGGAGTACAGTAAATATGCCTGCATGCGGGAATACCCTTAATGTAATATGAATATCGATAAATGACAATTGAATACACTTTCAATTTATCATAATTTAATAGAATTCTTTAACTTAATTTTAATGCTTAGTTTTCAGTGTCAGATATTCACTGTTGAAATCGATAAGATAATTAAATTTTTGAATATCGATAAATTGAGAGAGAAATCGATCAAAAAATCAACTTCTGTGTATATCGAGAGATAATTATTTTAATGTATCTATCGTATCTATATACATACTATAATGTATATATTAATAAATATATTACCCAACTCTGTAAGTGAAATGCAAGCAATAAAATTAACTGTTTTTATCGACAATCGATAAATATAGCATGAACAATCTGCACATTTTTTACGATTTATGAACAGTTTGCATTTTTCAGCACAACATTAATCAATGGATCGGAAACACAACCTTTGTTTTAATAAGATATATTTGGAATAATAAAACAGTTAAAATTGAAGATATTTCAATCAAAATTGAAATTAAAACAATTTGTAGATAAAGGTAGCGATTGAGCAGAGAAATCGAGAAATATATTTAAATAGTAAAAGAGATGACGCGATAGAGATATCGATAAATGAAAATTTTATAGAAAGATAAAGATCCGTTAGGATGGTGATAGATATGATGATGAGAGATAGATGCTGAAAAAAACCTATACTCAAATTCTGTCCGAAATTTGCATAGATTTGATTGGAAAGAACTAAAACTAACCCCAATTTTAGGAATTTCGCTGCTCTAATTTCAATTAAATAATATACGTAGAAAATTTAAAATAAATCATCTACCCTACGCAGACAATACAGGGTATAAACAGCTCAGCTCAGCAGGCTGTTAGTGGCCAAAAGTGTTGGCCATCCACAATATTTGTCGACTTTTCAACTGTCAGCGAAATTGGGTCAAATTAATAATCACACACAAAAAAAGAAGAGCAAAAAATAGCAAAATAGAAAACAAATGTGCGTGCAGAAAATGTGAACAAGTAAATCAGAAAACAAAAATAACAACAAATAAATACACACAAAAAAAAAAACACACTCAAATACAAACCACAACAATATTGTCAAAAAAAAAATTTAGAAAAAAATTGAGAACTAAATTTAATGAAAAATTTGCACAGGCAGAACAACACTTTCAATTTCAGCACACTGTGCGTAAATTTAATTGTTGTTGTTCATTTTGTTTTTATTTTTTTTTTTTTTGTTTTTTTTTGAAGGTGGCAGCCAATGCGACAGGTGCAAAAGTTGGCGACAAATTTTAATGAGCTGCAAAAGGCAACGTTAAATATTTATGTAGTATGTAGAGAATCGCATAATCGCATTAATTGCACACGGCAAATATTAATTAAATTATTCTAATTTAATTAAGCTTTGCGCCATTTGATTTATTTACAGTTAGCCGTTGGCCGTTGGCATTATGTCACAATGAGCAGTTAATTAAAATAATTACCAGACCAATTTAGTAGATTAAATGCCACATGGCAAACGCCAGTTTTAGAAATTCCCATTAAAATACTACCCAAATAAAAAACAATACAAACTAAATTAAAATGCATATGTATATTAAATAATTATAAAACTCAACAACAATGCGTGCGCATTGTCAAAATATGTATACCCTGGAAATTACCACAGTTGGGAGTATTGATATTTTAGTATGCAAAAAGTGCAGCTGAAAATGATAATTAAAAAATCATTCGACTGTACATATATTCTGTATCCACAGCTCGCACTGCGCGCTTTACCGTGCAGTATTAAATATTTTAAATCTAAAATAATTTATTTATAAGGAATCAATATTTTTATAAAATGGAATAATCTACTATACAACGTCTGGATAATAATTAAGATCTCGGAAACTATTAGAGCTAGAGCAACCAATTTTAGAATGTATGTAGATGTATACCATAAGCACATGAAGCTTATTGTAAATCTTCAATGCCACGCCCCATTTGCGCCCTAATCAATAAAAAGCCGGATAACAAGCTTAATATTTAACAGAAAATGTTATCATGAAGAATATACACTCTCTATATTTATATTTATCCACCTGGAAAATCCCATTAAAATCGCTTAACAAACCCAGAATTTATTATAGAAATAAATGTTACAACTTTAATTTTCTGCTAATTGGTATCTAAGGGTCTGGCATGCCTCTTTGATTGTTGTATTTTGTGCTGTGAATATTGCTTCCTCTTCAGCGCTGAGCAGTCGGAGTAACGTAATATAAAAAATATAAAATTAAAATAAACAAAAAGAAGAGCGAAGCAACAAACAACAGCAGCAAACAAAACGTAAAAAGCAAAAAGCAAAAGAAAAAATTTCAAGGTCAGCGCCGAAACGTGCATGCAAAAATTAAGCGCACAGCAACAACAACAACAACAAAAGAAACAAACAGCAATAAAAAGAGTAAGCGCAAAAGAAAATAAAAAAAAGAAAAGACGAAGACGGAGACGAAGACGAAGTACAACAATAAAGAAGAAAGCCAAAGCGCAAAAGAGAGCGACAACAAAACAGTTGCCTCGGACACTGTCTGCACTTCTTAGACCCTGTACTTTAAAGAAAGTTTAAAAGGGTCTATTTAGTGAGAAAGGGGCGTGGCAGATCCGTCCATCCGTCCGTATGTACCCCTAGATCTCGCAAAATATAAGAGCTAAAGACACCATAATTAGTATGTAGCTTCTCCTATGCTCTACGCTGATAAAATTTGTTTTAGAATTTTGATACCTTCTACATATCCCCTGCAAACACCAATAAACCTCAGCAGCCACAATTTTAAAGCCACGGATTTGTTATTTGGCATGTGCGCAGCTTAAGGCATTCTCCATCGATGCTATGAATTGTATTACAATCAGTTAAGAAACAGCGAAGATATTCAACAGACAACTTGCTCGACGGTGTGTGTTATTGAATTGAATCACCAATCACAATTAAGTTCATATAAACAAGAATTCAGAGCAAGTAAGGTTTACACTTAATTAAATGTAAAACTTAATTTGTTTACGATCGCTCGACTGTAGGTTACATCCGACTGCCACTTTCTTACTGTTTTCTGTCTCTTTTCGCTTATAAGGGCAAGAAATATAAAAGATATTTTAAATAATAACATTATATTAAATGCTTGATTTAATTATAATAATTATTTAATTGAGAGAGCGCCTAAAGTGCCGTTATGCCGATATTTGTAGATAAGAGATCGCCATATGCGAATTACATCATGTTTATTTTTTGCGATGCCGCCGATTAAAAAGTTGAAAAGCTGAAAAATGGCATACAAAAAATGGCCTGCGGAATTTCAAGCCCTCTAACAGGGCAGTTGCTGGAGCGCGGGGGCGTGGCAGGGGCAGGGGAAGGGCAGCGGCGCGTCGACTTCGGCCACTTGTCCTTGAATTCGCCTAAGCGAAGCGCAAAGAAGATCACACAAAAAAGCAACAAAAACAACAGCAGCAGCAAAAGCAGCGACGCCGACGCCGACGCCCGTCAAGCCAAAGCTTGCCAAAATGCAGTCGACGTCGACAGCGCAGCCATTAGACTGTGCTTTGGGCTTGGCTGCTGCCGCTGCCGCTGCCGCTGCCGGCGTCTCTGCGGCTCAGCAACTCTGGCTGCTGCTCTTGTCTGCCGCTCTCTCGGCTGTTGTCTGTTGCGCTCTTTGCTGCTCTCTCTCTCAGCATAAATTCGCAAAGTATGCGAAATTTATTAGGGTCTGCTGCCGCTGCCGCCGCTGACGTCGCTGCCGCCGCCGTCGCCACTACCGCCGCCGCCGCTGCTGTTGTCGTGTTTCGTCTAATTTAAAGTTCACACACAGGCGCACGCTTTGTCTCTGTGTGTGTGCGTGTAACTGAATACACTTAAAAAAACCCGAAATAGCTAACATGAGTTTTTTTTTTCAATTTTTTTATTAATTCGACATGTGTGTGTGTGTGTGTGTGCCACTAACAACTACATAGCTACACACACATAAAAATGTTTATATTAATTTCGCTGCTATTGTTATTGTTGTTTAATTGTATTATTTGCTATTGTTTTTGTTGCGATGCTTTTGTTGTTGCTGTATTTGTGCTCTTTTCATTTTTTATTGCCGTTTGTTTTGCTCGAAATTTGAGCAAAAGTCATGCACATTTGATGCTTTCAAACTCTCTTCTTCGCCAGATAATTGCCATCGACTCACTCTATCTGCTTTTCTCTCTGTCTCTATCTCTCTTATATTCTCTATCTCTCTCTCCCTATATTTCTCTCTTACTACTCGACTCCTTTTCTACCTTTCTCGCTCTGTGAAGCGATTAATGATCAGCGTTGCCAATTTGGGTAGTTATAGAACTATTTTAATTAAATTTAAATCCATATTTAATAAATCAAATAATAATCAATTTTAAAAAAATTTAAAACGATATTATTTTTTATGTTAAATATTCTTTTTATTTATACACCCTGTTCCCATTTAAAAAAGGAAAAACAGGGTTAATAACTTTGTGCGAAACTTTGTTATTTTAGCTTGTTTGTTTTTAAATTTATATTATGTTAATAATAATACAAATTAAATTAAATTGTCTTAAGATGGAATATAGGATTTTTATAACTTATTTATAATATTTCAATCAAACATTTTGTTTATAATACCAATGTATTTGTGTTTTAATTTCTGCTTAATTAAAAAAAAGTAAATAATTTATGTTAACATAATTAAATCCAATTCTTTGGTCAAATCTCGTGAGGGTTTTGAAGATTTTGCCGTAATTTTTTAATTTTACTTATTTTTATACCCTGTACCTATTGAAAAATGGGTTATTATTTTTTATTTATTGCTAAGTTGAGATCTTGTTGCTGTGAACCGAAAGATCTATTGTAACTTCTTGATTTTAAAACAGTTCAATGGTCTGTTGTAATTTTAATTATTTGAATTATATATTTATTTTATTTCATTTATTTATTTTATTTTATTTTATTTATTTATTTTATTTTATTTTTTTTATATTTATTATTATTTTATTTTATTTATATTTTTTATTTTATTTATATATATAATTTCAACTATAAGTAATAAATTTAAAAATCGAATTAAATCAAAAGTAAAAGATATTCTTAGTTCTTAAAATATTTGTTTGAATAAATGCTGCAGTTAATTAGAATTTTTCGAATTCCTTGGATTCGTTGTGCATTTGTTGTTGTTGTTGTTGTTTGCTTATTAAGTACAGGCTGATTAAAATCATGTTTACCCTGATAGGAGGCATCGATCTGCTGAGTTTAGCTGAGTTTTAATAGACTCTAAGCCAAGTGCGACTTGTTAGCATTACATAACCCATAACTCGAGGCTGCCCCTCAAGTAACAGTGAACTAAATGTAGCAGGCCATTAGAAACGACTGAAAACCTAGTTCAAAGCATAGCAAAAAAATCACAAAAAAATAAAAAAAAATTGAAAAAAAAAACAAACATGTTTTAACCTTTTTTAGTGGCGTGCAAAACTCAAACTCAGAATTGGTCAAGCGGCGTAGCAGCTTTACAAGCTGCCAAAAATCAAACAAAAAACTCACACAGATACACAAAGAGACAAACACACACACACACTTGACAACAAGAACAAGGCAAAAGGGTAAACAATTTTGCAAAAAAAAGGCAAAAAAACTGAAAATAAAAAATGGCAAGCAGCAATAAAGCATATAAAATAGCCAGCAAGAGCGCAAAATCATATGAAATAAAGCCAAATAAAATAAAATGAAATAAAATTAAATAAAATGTTGGCCAAAACGAGCGCATGCGCCGCTGTCGCAGTCGCCGTCGGCAGCGCAGCCGGCGTCGCTGTCAAACCTTTGAGCGGCAGCGATGGCGGCTTAGACGTGACTTACAAACTAAATGCGGCGCGGCTCAAGGTTAAAAGCAGTTTATATTGTTGTAAGCAACAACAGAAATAACAACAACAACAACAGCAGCAACATCAACAACAACAACAGCAGCAGCAACAACAGCAGCAGCAACAGGCCAACAAAAACGAAACTGAAAACGCCAAAAGAATCTGGCTAAAATAAAAACATAAAAATTAGATAAATACACTTAAAACAATATTTAAGCTGCAGTTTAAAAAATCAACATAAAACAACACAAATTCTGTTTATCTGAAAAATATTTAACATTTTTGGAAAAATCGCTCTAAAAAAATTATTTAATTAAAAAAAAACTTCTACCGAAAATAAGTTTGTTAAATAAATTTTAAAACTCAATACTAAGAAAATAAAATAAAATATTGAGAATGTAAAGAGCTAAATTTTCAATTTTTTAAGGAACGTAAATTTCTATTTATTTGTGAATATGTAAAAAAATGTTTCATTGTTTTAAAGCAAATTCATTGGTATTTCAAAGAATATTTATTTAATATAAATTGCTTTTAGTTATATCAAATGTAATTTAATATATCAACGCTACAATTCTGAAGACAATCTATTAAATATTTAATTCATGTAGCATAGAAAATTTTATTGCATGCATTACAAAATTATTTCCTATTAAAAAAATATATTTAAATATAAAAAATAAATAATTATAATAAAAGAATGTGAGAATGAGTTAAATTTAAATAATAATTAATTTAAATGTGTCTACGCTGAAAAATCTTAGAAAATTTCTATAAAGAAATTTCGTTTGTATAAAAGTCATTGCTTTTCTATAGCAAAAATTGAATTTTTGAAGCAAAGAAAATAATCGGATATTAATAGAAAAACGAATTCCTTTAAAAAATAAGTAAATAAATTAATAAAATCGATTAAAATATAATGAATTTTAAATGAAAAGAAAACTGTATTCTCATATTAACAAAAATGTTTTTCTAATGCTAGTAAAATTTTTATTGAAACGCAGAAAAACTTTTAAACAAATTTATCAAATTCTAAAAAATTAAAGGCAATTGTCTGTTGCTGATTTTGAGTGATTTCAAGGCGATCGGTTTTCTAAGTGTATTTATTGTTGTTGCAACCTTTAGTTGTGTCTTTTGTTGTTGTTGCTGAAGGACTTTAGTCTGCGGCAAGCCTGTTGCTTTGTGCGCTGAGCTTTTTGCGTTGTTATTGTTGCTTCGTTTGGGGCGTGTTCGAAATGCTAACAAAAGATCAGTTAGAAGCTGCCACTGAGAGGCTGATTGGCGCTCATAATAGCCAGAACAATATGTATATAAGTGTAGTATATATGTTGGAAGTTATTGTTGCAAGTGCTGCTGTCTTTGGAATTGATTGCCACTCGGCTGTTGTGGGGGGCATAATAATCGTAAAATGGCTTGCAATTAATTAGTCGAGGCAATTGCAAATTGCAATATCAGCTAAAAGACAAATCGTGTTTGGAGCATAGACAAATAAAAAACGGAAAAACGGAAAATAAAACAGCGAATCTAAACAAATGATTCAACTTTAACCTGACCCTGCATGTCTGTCACAGATACGCAACAATACACCGAGCAGCAGCTGCAGGATGACATCATTTTTTGTATTTTGTCTGCCATTTGCCATTTGCCATTCGCCATTTGCCGTTCGCCATTTGTTTTAATCGGAGCCAAAACTAAACTCTCGGCGATAAATTACATTCCCCAAACAATTGACCAAAAATGTGCATTGGCAGTGGATGGTGTTGCCACTGCCACTGCCGATGTTGCCACCCACAACATCGACGCCTGCGCAGCTTGTTGCGCTGTCAAAATATCAGTTGCAAGCGGCTTAAGCCAACAACAACTAAATTAGCTTAATTGACAAGTGCATAAAGCACCAGCAGGTGCGACGAACATACACTGCGCGAAAAGTGCAGCTAATTTGAATATTTGCAATCCCAAAAAATATTTCTATAAAATAAAACAAATATTGTAAAATAAAAAACAATATAAAAAACCAGAATGGGCGGAGCAGATCAGTCGGACGGGCCCGACTGTCTTATACCCTGTGCCAAAGCTCGCGCTGCGCGCTCGCAAATACAGTATAAAATATTTTAAATATAATTATAAAAAGTTGTCATACAAAACGTAGCAGCAATTCTACTTCTTACTGTGTTAGGTGCGCCAGCTTTAACGGCCGCGCTGCTAGAGGGTGAGCGAGTTGCAGCCTGCAATATTGTTTTGCTAATAAATCCTGTGTTTATTAACCGATTTCAATGCGCTTTTCAGGATAGTTAAATATAATGAAAGAGAAAATATATTCCAAATAACAACATTCTACGTTCAATTTTACGCTTGTTATTCGGTTTTTATCGATTAAGGCGTAAAGGGGGCGTGGCATCCAAAATTTGAACAAAGCCTCATCTGCGTATGGCATAGACCTACAAACTACTGAAGACAGAATTTATGTAAATAGCTCAGTGTCTCTTAAATTGGCGAATGTATTTTATTTCATTCATTGTAGGCGGACAGGGGCGTGGCATCAAAGATTTGAAATAAACTTGATCTGCGTATGGTACACACCTTTCAAAAGAGACCAAAACGGCTTCTCTAGCTTCTATAGTTTAGGAAATCTCAGCGTTCATACAGACAGACAGACAGACAGACAGACAGACGGACAGACAGACAGACAGACAGACAGGGCTAAATCGACTCAGCTCGTCTCCCTGATCAAGAATATATATAGTTTGTGGGGTCTGCCACGCCTCCTTCTGCCTGTTACATACATTCGCACAAAGTTATTAACCCTGCTTTTCCCATTTTTCAAATGGGCACAGGGTATAATAACAAAATAACAAAAATAAATAAGCTCAAAGAATTTCCTAAAATACTTTTTATTTTATTTTAATTCATTTTGAAGTTCACATAAACTTTACTCTAGAATTTAGTCCAACTTGTGGTTAATTCTGTCTGCAAAATCTAAGCAATTTTATAATTAAGAATATAAAACAAAAAAATTAATAAACAAAATCCAAATTGTAAAAGAATGTCTGAAGAATTATTTAAAAAAAATTGTTTAAAAAATTTTTTCAATTTATTTTGAATCAATTTAAGTTTTATTTAAATTAATATTTTAGTAACTTTACGTGACTCATTCTGTAAATTTTAAATCCATTAAACTTGTAGCATTAGGAATTTTTTTAGTAATAAATATAATAATTAAAAATATATACATATAATATTAATATTGTATAATGACTATAATTTTTTTGTTATTCATTTCTATTTAATTTGTAAGTTAATTTTCAACTATTTTTTAATATATTTAATATTACAAATCGAGCTATTCTAGACAATACTGATATTCAGTGCAAAATGCATAGTATTGAGAAATATAATTCAACAGCTTTTCTCTCTGTGTAGAGTCACAATCACAATTCGAATTATTCAATTAGCATGCATTGCGTATTTTCATCTATTTTAAATTGATGACGTCGCCAGCAACTGTTGCTGCTGTTGCTGTTGCTGTTGCTGCTGCTGCTGCTGCTCCTATTTTGCTGACATACTAAACCCCATTACTATAGCCATAACTATCCGACTACTCGTGCTTGTCCTTCACAAGCCGTTGACTAAATTGGAATTGATTTGGCAACCATTTTTTATCTCTCTCTCTATCTATCTTTTTTGCAGTTTCAATTTGACTTTGACCATATGGGCGCGGGCAGACGATATATATATCTATACATCTATATATTTTCGATATATATATATATATATGCGCTCGCCTCGGCGTTAATGACTTTGTAAAGAAGAAAATCAATTTCGTTTAAGACCTAGAGCCAAGCTGAGCAACTGATGCGGGTCACTAAACCCATTGCCAATTGCCCATAAATTAAACTTAATTTTTTCAATCTTTAATCTGAAATACTTTCAAAAAGTTTTGTTTAATAACTGCAAGGTATTATGCAAAATTTGCAATAGCTGCGATTAAATATTAGATATTTAGGACAGCTTATATTTAAACAAGATATTTAAAATGGCTTAATACAGAAAATAATTTATAAATATTTTTTTGACCAAAAGCCAAGCCCAAAAAATTATATTCAATATATCATATTTGTTAGATTTTGATCGTTAAGAATTTTCATATAAAAATTATTCCTCAGAAATTAAACTAAATTAAATAAATAATTAAAAGAAATATAATTTATTTGTATGTTGAAATTGTATTTAAAAGTTTTCAGAAAAAGCCATTTTTGATTTATGTATTAAGCGAAATGTGCTTGATTCTTTAACAAGAAATTATAAGTCTTTATTCCAGATGTATTGTAATAAAAAAGTAAAAAGAATTCATAGAAAAAAATGTAAAAGATACTTTTTAATTAAGGGGTAAATGTTATTTTTCCAGCTGTTGGAAAGAAATTAGCAGGAAATTTTCCTGTAAATTATTGTGAATTAATTCTTAATCGGAATACTGAAAAGTAAACTGAAGTTAATAGATTTTTCAGCTGTTCTTAAAACATGAAAGAAAATTGTATATTTAAATTTTTAGAACAACTTTACAGGTGTCATAAAAATAATAACAAGAAAAATTGCTGTAAATTTTGTTGCACTCATTTTGAACTTTAAAAATTTGTTTTTGATTTCATAGAAAATATATATATTAGAATTAATTGCCCTTAAATATCAAAATTAAGAAAGTGCAGCACGAACCTGGTCATTTCCGCAAAAGGTGGGTGTATCTTTTGAGACTGTATCTGTATCTGTATCTCAATCTGCAATTGTTGTGTTTGCGTTTTGCTTAGCTGCAGTTGAACATCAATTTGTTGTGGCAACAATCAATATGTTTTTTGTTGGTTGTTGTTTTCATGTATTCATGTATTTATTGTATGTTAGTAGCTGCAGTGTGCATACAGATACACACGCACACACACACACACACACACACACAGACACGCACGGGCTGCCTACGTGCGACTTCCTACGCGAACGGCAGTAAAAAATTTTTATGAGCTGCGAAGAACACGCGAAATATTTGTTGTTTGAGTTGTTGTTGTTGTTGCTGGCATTTTGGCAAGTTATTACACAATTCTTTGCAGAGCGGGGGGCAGAGAATAAGAAGAGAGAGAGAGAGGGAGAGCTAATTAGTAGCTTTGAGTATCTCATAGATACACATGCCTGTAATCCACACTAAAAACCAAAGCGTACCGCGGCAGCACGTAGCAACCGACTGGTCGTCTTTCCGTCTCTACGGCTGTCCGTCTGTCCGTCTGTCCGACAGACCCTTGCCAATTCGCAAGTAAACAAAATAAATAACATAATTTAAAAGCAACAACAAAAACTGAGCAAAAGCTAAGCAAAAACTGCCAGCAGCCGAAGCGCTCTTTATGCTCTTTGTTTTGCTTTTTTATTTCATTTTTTCCGTCTTTTTGTGGCTACACTTTGAAAATTATTAGCCCTAAATATTGGCAAGTAAATTTAGCTTAAGCATGTGTCTATTATTCAGCAAAATATTTGTGAATTTGAATTATTTTACTATAAGCAAAAAAATATTTTGCGATTAAATACAAAGTTTGTTTTTTGCTTGATGATTTTCTAGATTCTATTTCGCATCAATATTTTTTTAAATATATAGAAAATACAATTATTTTTGTCTCAACCTTTTTCTACACTAGATTAAATCCTTATATTATCCTTATCCTTATATTTATTTAACAAATAGATCTTTAAATTCCTAAAATATTCTTTATTACTTCTACAAAAAAATTCTGTTTTATTATTTGCTAATGCTGAGAAAATCGTTTTCTTTTTCCAATAAATTGATATCTTTTCTTAAAAAAAATCGATTCCTATTTTGCATAAAATATTATCTTTATAAAAAAAATTTAAAATTTGAGAAATATTTTTACAAATATTTATAAAATATTTTCTCTTTTACAGAAAACTATTTTGAATTTTTAAATATTGTTTTTAAGCAAATTTGTATCTATTGTTTTAAAAATGCACTTTTTGATATAAAAACTATTTTTACTTGATTAATTTAATTATTTTCAATTATAACTGATTATAAAGAAAACATTTTAATTATAATTTAAACTTATATAAAAATGTTTAAAATTTATTCGAAATATTAGGCGTAGATTTTGGTCTAAAAATTTGAGCTATTTTCTTGATATGCGTTTGATTTGAGTTGATTTTGTGATATGAGGCTGATTTGTTTTTTGAGTGTAGTTTGTGTGTGAGTGAGTGTGTGTGTGTGTGTGTGTTGCCAAAAATTCGCTCGCAGCGCTGCGCAGGGCACAGACAAGGGGCAAAAAGCTTACAGATACTTTTGGGCTCTGCAGCTGTTGGCCGTCGGCAGCGCAGTCGCGGCAGCTACTGCGATCAAGGGCATGTTGGACACGACAACGTTGACGCTAACGTCTCAGTCGACGTCGACGTCGCAGTCGCTGCCGCTGTCACCGCTTTGTATCTCACCCTTGAAGGCGCTTTTACAGCAGTTGTAGTTGTAGTTCTATCTGTATCCGTATCTCATGTGTGTGTGTGTGTATCTTTTATGCGGTTTTCGCTTTCAAACGCGCAATTTGCGAATTTCTTGCATTTGTATTCCTTTTCTGATTCTGCTTCTGCTTCCTCTTCTTCTACATTTTCTGCCTGCTCTTCTTCTTCTACTGCTGGCTGTGCCTGCTAACCCAGTACCCGATCTTTAGCTTTATGTCTTTGTCGCTTTGTCTCGCTCTGCGCTTCGCTGCCTCGCTTATGCTCATTAGGGATGTTGATTTTTATATAAATATCGCTTTGATGATTGTCAAACTATTTTATCAGCACACAAAAGAAACAAAACAAAACAAAAAAAATCTAAATAAATTTCTATAGTTTTAAATTGAAGTTAGAACATTTAAAGTCGTCTATCGAATATTAAAATAATTTCAATAAAATACATTCTATTTGCTAATGTTGTCTGGTATTTAGCTTTGAGCTATTAACTTCAAAAATTTGTTTAAAAAATATTAACTAAATGTCAAACTGAAGTATTGGCATTTTGTTCAATTGTATTTTAATTTTAATATTTGGCAAAAAATGTCAAAAAAAAAAAAATAAAACAGAAATGTGAAAGTTAAGTAAAAAATTCCTTTATTTTGGAGAGAATTTTGATTTAAGGAATTTACTGTATATTAAATTAATAAATTTATAACAAAAATGTATCGAATTTTGTTTCAATTGGAAATTATTTAAATTCAAAGAATTTGCTATAGATATAAATAAATATTACAATAAAATATTAATATCTCGTTATATTTAAAAGTATTTGAAAATAGTTAATATTTTATATATATATTGTTACATTTAAAATAAGTTGTATGATTATATAAAATATATTTATGTATATCGATATGTTGAATAGTATTTGAATGTAAATAATAATTGCTAAAATATTGATTATAAAAGAAATATTGATTGACAATATTTGTATTTAACTTTCATATAAAATTGATATTTCGATGATATTAAAATGCCACATTTCTTTAATTTAGTTGTCTAAATAATGCGTAAATCAGCTAAATAATAGTTGATAATTTTTTGACGATATTTGATCATCTCTAATGCTCATCTTTAACTGCCCAAAAAAAAGAGCAGAGACTTGGTTGTCAGCTACGCTTTTTGTTTCGGATTTTTGTTTGAGTTTCGTGTGATTTTAATTCGCTGGAATTGTTGTCGTAAAAAATGCAAAAAAACAAAAATAAAAAATAAATGTGCGCCTCACATGTTAGAGATATGCCAAGCCAGAGACTTGAAGAAGATCTTCAATCTATATCTTTGTTATATAATTTGTAGATTTATTTCTTATCAGCTGTTGTTTTGAGCCAGCTTTTTTCTTAGCTATTTCTAATAAGTAATGTGCCTACATGTATTTACTGGGTTTGTGGCTTTTCGCATTTCTCTCGAACCAGGCGATAAATATACCATTACATTTCATCGAACTTGTGTGATAAAACATGAGTTATGCATGTAGAAAATAAAATCGAAAGTAATTTCCAACGAAATCGTTTCAAATTTAATGCGAATTTCTAGGTACAACTTATCGCGATTAATTTCTTTTGTTCTATTTATGGTAAATACGTAATAATTTCACCCAATAATCTGGGCTTTATCAGCTGCCGCCCCTACACATACTTTTTTTTTCGGTTTGCTCTTTTTTTATGCGTGAGATAAAAAACAGCTCAAAATGCTGCGCGCCACATGTTGCACATGTTTGTGGTTTGTTTTGTTTTTGGTTTTTTGTTTTTTGTTTTTGATTTTTGTTTATTGCACAAAATTCCAATTTGTCTGCTTTCACTTTGCACTTTGTCATAGGCCAGGTTCAAATTTTCTATTTTTATTTTTAAATTTGTAATTAGAATTTATTTGTTTTAATTTATTTTTTTTTGCTCTTTTTGTGATTTTTGTTTGCATTAGTTTTGTTGGTGCGATGGAAACGCGTGCCACAACGTTGCGGTTGCAGTTGTTTTTAGCGAGTGTTCGTTGCAAATGCTGCAAATAATGCTAAAAGTCTAAAAAGAACACGTTCAGTCGGCAACAACAACAACAACAACAGCAGCAATAACAACAACCTCAGCTGCAGCTTCGCAGTCGCCGTTGACGTCGCTGTTGCAGCTGAGACGCCGCATGTGGCAAATGCTGTGGCTGCCTCTTGGAAAAGCCTAAGAAAAAAATCACAAAATGCATTTGCTCGCGCTCGCTCTCTCTCTCTCTCTCTCGCCCTCTCTCTCTGAGATTCTCTCTCTCTCTCTATCTCACTCTCTCTCTGATTCTACCTCTCTCTCTCTTCTCTCTCAGGGCCTGCCTGCGCATTAGAATAGGCTTAGATCAAGTCTAAGAGGCGAAGCCTAGTCCGAGCTTGCTTCGTGCCTGGCCTGCTTGACTTGCCGGTTTGCTCTGCATCTGTGTGCGTGTGTGTGTGTGTATCTGTGTGTGTTTGTCTCTATGTGTGTGTGATGTTCAGTTCTTGCCGCACATGTGCGCCACACACTTAAGTGGCTGTCGCTGCTGCTGTTGCTACTGGCCCAACTACAAACACAAACACAAACACAAAGCCAGCAAACAAATACAAACACACAACAGACACATGGATAGAGCGGGGGTTGGGGGCAGCGGCTGTGCGTAAACTTTGCAAAAAGCACACACACACACCAACACGCACACACACACACATCGATCGTTTGTTCTGGCATACAGCCCAAAACTATCTGACGCTTTGTGCGAAAAATTTGCGCGCCTAAGCGCTTACACTGTGCAAAATAGCAGTGTTTCTATTAAATATTAAATTTTGTTTTTTGAAATATTTTTTTATTTGTTCAAGTTCAAGTACAAATTATGAAATTTATACAAGTTTCTATCAATAAAAATTGTTTTAAAACTAAATAATTAAATTAAACAAATAAATTCAAAATGAAGAAGTATTTTACAATTAACTAAATAAATATTTAATACATAATAGTTTTATATTTATTAACATAAAAGTTTTATATTTATTTTGTTAATTTTAGAATACCTAATACGATTAGATTTTAATTTCAAGAGTTAGAAATGAAAAAAATTAATATCATAAAAATAATTAACTACTGTAATTTATGAGTTTTAATAGAAAATTTTTTGTTTATAATTTTAAAATATTATTTTATATTAATTCATTTATAATCATATCATTGTAATGCATATTTCTCTATTTCAAATATGCTAGTTTTTTTTCAGTGTACTCTCTCCGTCGCTTCTGCGCTCACGCTCTTTCACTCGCTCGCTCTTGCTCACACTCTGTCTGCTTCTCTCTTTGCTGCGCTCTTTTGCTTTGAGCATTTGCTGCTCGCATGTAAAGCCAATTTGAATCCATCAGATACATAGCTGTATCTCATAGATACACTCACACCATCGCACCATCGCACCATCGCACACACGCTGATCGCACGCACTCAGGCGCTGAGTGAGTAGCGTCAAATTTGCGCTAATTATTTGCCAGCTTTTAATTGCATGTTAACTGTGTGTAAGCAGCTATGGCAATTTGTATCTATGAGATACTTTTCGTGCTTTAGGCTCCAGCATCACAAATTTAGGCCTTACATCTAACCTTTGACACTGCTTGGCTTAAATATATATTTCTTTTTGTTTTTTGCTTTGTTTTGGCAAGCATTTTTATTTATTTAATAATTTAACTATTTGCATATTTAATGTACATAATTTAAGATTTGAATATCTGGCAATACAAAAAATAATCATATACTGAAAATTATATTTTCTTTAATATGTTATATTTTAAATAAATACAAACAAGTAGTTTTCAATTAAAACAAATTAATAAAAAATTGTAAAAATAAATAAAATTAAATTCAAAAAATCTAATAATATTAATTTTTCTATTCTTTTCTCTTAATTTATTCACACTTTTAGTAAATATCTGTGTATAAAAATTAAACAAAAAAAAAATACATTTAAAACTAAAAATAAATTATAATTAAAACCATATATTATTTTTCATATTTTTAATAAAAATTAGAGTATTACGGAATTGAAATATATTATTTGTTTTTATTTTGTTCCTCTTTAAGTTTTTTTGCACTCTTAAGTAAACAATGAATTTTAATTATTTAATTAAAATATTTATATGCCAACCCAAATGAAAAATCATTGTTATATTTTATTTTGAGAACAAGCAAAACAAATGGAATAAAAATAAAAGAAATAAAATGATGTAAAAATTGCAAATTTTAAATGCCAAACATTTACTGCATGTAATGGGAAAACCCAGAGAAACCTTTGCCTTTGGCCTTTAGCCTTTTGACCCCTCTTGCCCAACCTGCCACCCTTGCCCCCCTTGCCACTCCTGCCCCCTTGGCCACTGTGCAATCCACGAGATACTCATCTAGTCAGCATTCGCCACGCGTGGTTTGGTTTGCGAATCCGCAACATCAAAATGTTAGATGCGCTGGCTACTTTGGGCATGGGGGTGTGTGCACTCTCTCGTCTCTCTCTCTCTCTTTCTCTTTCTCTGTCTCTCTCTCTCTCTTTGTGTGTGTGTGTGGCAGCAGTAATTGGCAAGGTCGTTGCGGCGTTTGTCGTAATCATTGGCAACGTTTTGCTTGGCTTCTGCGTTTGCTTTTTGGCCAACTGCAGGCGAACGAAGGAACAAATGAGCGAATGACAAAGCAAAGTTGGCCTGTTTGCTTTTCTTCGCGTTCTCTCTCTCTTTCGCTCTCTGCCCCTCTCTCTCACTCTCTCAGTGGCACACCGGCCGCATTACGACAACTAACCGGGCTAAAAGCACACTACCAACATCAAACAAACGCCAAAAAAGCAACCATAAAAGCAAGCAAAGAAACGGTTTTTTTTTGCATCAAATTTGACATTGGTCTGCTGGTTGGTTAGTTAGTAAATATTTTATTGACTTTGGCTAATATTGATGCACTGAACTTTTCTGCTTGATTGCAAGCAGAAAAAAAACTAAATAAATATCAAAGTAAAGTAAAGAAATCAAATGGTAAGCAACGAATTATAATATGTAATTTATTTGTCAGACTTTTTGAATTGAATTAAAATTGTTTTAGAAAAAATTCAACAACGTTTCGCATTCGAAAATCAAACTTGATATTTGAAATTAAATTTTTGCTTTTTATTTATTTAAAAATTGAATATTTTAGTATTTATTAATGTACAAATTAAATGTTAGTTTGTTATTAAAATACAAATCAATTTTTACCAATGAGTTTTAAAGAAATAATTTGTTATTTTATATTTGAATAATACCAATAATGCTAAACTTTTTGTTTGGCTTCAGAAAACTAAATGAAATACTTAAATACTTTAAATTTATATCAAATTTGTTAAATTTGTTGCCAAAAAACATAAGACTAATTTAATGTATATTAATTTAAATTTAAATTCAAATCTTTCTAATTTAATTTTGTTTTTTTTTTTTATTTTTATAGTGACTAATGCAATAATTTATAGGTTTTATACTTGTAGCATTAAAATAACTTATCTAAATTAATAAATAAATAATAAATATTCTCTATGGTTTCTAATCAAATTTAAATTGTTTTTAATAATTTGTAATACGAATATATGGCGTCTTCAATTGATTAAGCTTCTAAAGACAATAAAAATGCGTTGAAAGTTTCCCAACATGCCGAAATATATTCTACAAATTGTTTGGGAATTCCCAATAAAATATGCCATTTATTGACAATGAACTTTGATATGCAAAGCCTTCAATTTAAAGCTTGCTGAAAACACACAAATTCTTATACAGAATTCTTATAAAAGAAAATAGAATTACAAAATAATAATAATAATAATAATAACAATACAAGGGACATTTGTTATCATCTGAGCTGCCCCAGTGACAGAGCAATAAATAATGCAAACGATTTGATGATATCTTATCGCAGCTATCAATCATGACAGTGTGTTTAGTGTGAATAAACACACATATACACAACTAATACATACACACACACATAGACACTTAATAATTTGTTAGTATTGGTGCAATTGAAAGTGAATTTGTTTCGTTGTTGGCGTTACAATTGCAGATAAAATCCGTGAGCTCAAATATTTAATCTCTATATAAGCTAAAGCTAAACCCTGTGCTAGACGATGTTGTTTATTGAACAGGGAACAGCAGGGAACAACAGGGAGCAACAGTAACCAAGAGGAGGGGGGGGGAGGCAGTGGTAGCAGCATGATGGCCAATTGGCTAGAACAACACAACGCCGCACGCTGCGTATACGTAACGCAAAAGCAGCCGCTTGAATATATCGTCTCTCTCTTTCTCCCAGAGTTTGTTTGTAAATTTGCCATTTTTTTTTGGGTGTTTTATTTTTAAGCATTTGGCAAAAAGTTTGCACACATGTGTTTTCTTTTATTCAGCGGCAACAACAACAACCTGTTTTACAAATAAACGCAGATAGCTGCCCTAAATTTCGTTGTAGACCTCCCCGAAATAATAAAAAACAAAAAACATGTATCATACGGCTAAATTTATGTGTGTTACTTTAATGCTAATCGTTTAGCGTGGCAAAGAAAACCCATGCACAAAATTAGGGCGCCATACACTGCGAGAAAAATCGGGCTTGCCCGACTGTTTGTTGTAAAGAGTGATAATCCCCCCATGGTTCCAATATTGACCCTAGAATCTTTATTTTTCGACCGAACGGTGTCATGTTGGTTTTTTATGCATTATTCTGTAATAGAATTATTTGGAGAAACAATTCTTAGAATTAGAAAATAAATTTTTTTTTTTAAATTTAAAATTTTTGCAAAAATTTTTAAAAAATTTTCTTTGATTTTTTACTCAAGTTTTACTTTCTCACTCAAATCATTAAGAAAAATCTATACCGCTTGCAAATCTGTTGAGTTTTGGTAAAGTTATGCGCATTCGAAGTTAAAGAAAAATGGCTTTTTTCGTTCAAGGAGTGATGATCGACGCCTCCTTTCGCCTTTATCATTAAAAACCTATTGCAAAGCGTTATGTTGATTATAGCTCTGCGATTCATGAATAATAAATGGACATAAAAGTAAGAAGTAGCATTGCTTCTGCTCTTGGTGTGAATTTTAAAACAGGTTGTAATTGTCTCAAGTTGGACGCGTCCGACTGATCGACTCATTCCTTTCAATTTGCATTATTTAATCTGAATTAATAAATTTAATTTTAATTTAAGAATCTGCTAATCATTATTTATTTTTCTTAGTGCAGGCATACCTTGTATCTGGCATAATATACTGAGAAAACAATATGGTTTTTATCGCCTTCGAAAATTTTGATTATAGCAAAAATATTACACGCCGTTGGATGCTGCGATAGCTCCAGTTTTTGTTTATCCCCGTTATTGTTTAGCTTCGATGCATGTGCCTAATTTACTTAGCCCAATTTCAGATTCCGCATAAAAATATTGTATACTTGCATGCTTAAGAATCATCATACTTTCGGGCTATTGAACCGTTGCACCAAATACAACTCGGTTGTAGTTAAGGCCACTTTATTATGTCACCCACAAGTCTCTCGGGTTTCGTCTCTCGCATTTCGATCTGATCATAAATTTCGTTTAATGAATTTAATTGCCTCGCCGCATAAATCTAAAGCGCCTCAGTTGCGTTTACTCGGAAAACAAAGCAGCGCCTGGGCTTGGCGCCTCGCAGTTTATTAAAATCAACCGAAAATTGCCAAAATAACGAAACGACAAGGAAATTACAAAGATATAATATGCAAGCTTTTAATAGAGCCATTGCGACGACTAAAATGCTCTATAAATGTTTTTTTAAATTAGTAATTTCCTAAGAATAGAAATTCTATTAATTATAAATTATTTCAAAAATGTCTACAAATAATTTCCTTTTTTTTACAATTTCATTCATACAATTTTTTTTACCAAAAAATTTATTAAATTAAAAAATGTTCACTTATCTCTTTTTATTTACAAAATCTAATATTGTTAAAGAAAAATTAAATAATAGTGTATAATTCTTTTAACATTCTTCAAAATAATATATTTTAACAAATATTTTAGCATTTTTGTTTAACAATTTAAAATAGACAAAAAGTTAAAGATAATAAATTATATATATTTTGAAACTCTTAAAAAATATAAACATAAATAAATATTCAAAAATCAAATTTTCATGCCATATAAAAAAGATATAAATATAATAATAATAAAGTAAATTTCTTTCAAAATTAAATAATATGTTTTGTAATTTTTGTTTGTTTATTATTTAAACACACAAATTTATTTTATTTTATTTATACATATATTATATAATGATACATAAGTTATCAAGTAAAATTCATAATTACAGTTATTAAATTTTATAAATGCAATATAATTAAATTTAATATTGAACTAAAAATGGCATAAAATTCTTTATTTATTTTTTTTGCCAATTGTTAATTAATTAAATTTTTTATTAAATTTATTTAAATCTAATAAATCGATAATAAATTGTTTTAAAAATAACAAAATTCTTCATTTGTATTTTTAAATTATTACAAATATTTTTAAGAATGTAGTTTCTTAAATTGCTGAATAATTTGCACAAACTGCTTGAAGAACTTGTCATGCTTTTGAGGCAAAGGGTATACCCTAGCTCAACAGATGACGGCGCAGTGCAGCGTTGACAAAGACGGCGATACAGAAACACATATAGTATAGCTATATACATATATGCTATACTATAAATTCGCGAATTTGCCCTTGAACACAAATTTTAGTTTGCGAAAAAAGAAGCAACAAAAAAATTGTGCGAATTTTTGTTGCTGTTTGCATTTTGTTTAACATTTGATTCACACGCACACAAGCGCAGCGCGCAACGCAGGAAGACACGTCGCCAAAAAACATCTACGAGTACAATAAAAAATAAAAATAAATAAAAAACAAGACGCCTGTTACGGTAGCATATGAAATAAATAAATGTTTTAGTTTGCATTTCGAATGCTTTGCATGGAATTCAAAAACTGGTCTAGGGGGCCATCGCAGCACAGACCTTCGTTAACTTTGCCAAAATTATGCGCATTGCCCTCAACCAAAGGCCCCCTTCCCCTCTCCCCCTGACACCCATCAACGCGTCTCGTAATTTATAGCTCCAAACCCATAGAGCTCTGAACAACAACAACAACAACAATAATAACGAAAGCAACAACCACAATGGATGCAAACGTCTAGAGTGACAACAACATTTCGGCAAATGCGGAAGTTTTGTTTTGATGTGAACTGCGTTTCTGTTTTGTTTTCAACGCTTCAATACCCTGAAGTTTGATAAGATGGGTATATTGTTTCATAAATAAATTAAATAGTTGAAAAAAACCCAAGTTTTTCTCAGGATTGGTTGAGATATTTGTAGAAAGAATAAACAGGTACACAAAACTCATCTTTTCAGCTAGACTAAATATTAGTACTGCAAAAAAATAGAGAAAAAATTGTTCAACAAATTTTTGTTTTATAAATTAAATTATCTACAATAACAACAATATAATAACTATTAATTATACACCAAATACAATGAAATTTGTCATTGCTTAAGCGAAGATAAGATATTCTTAGATCTTCATCGTTAGGTACTCAAAAATCTATACATCAAAATAAAATGAATGAATGAAACGTTTTTGTTTTATAGAGTAAATTTTCTAAAAAAATAAAAATTGTTAATTAATTTTTGTATTATAAATTAATGATAGTAAAAGATAGATATACTAATTAAAGATATTATTTATATTTGGTTGATATTATTGGCAGCAAAAATAGTTAAAGCAAAATATAAAACATCCTTTACAAATAAATATTCCTCTGAATTTTGAAAGTTAAAACCTTTTTTTTTTAAATATATAAATATAAATAAATATAATTAAATATAATATAAATAATATATAAATATTTCAATTGATTTTTTGTAATTTCAAAATAAAAAATTAAAAATATTATACTATATTAAGAAATATAGAATATGTACATTCCACACATTTCTTTTTGGCTTTCTGAAATGTATGCTTATTTTGTAGAGGGTATCTGCTTGTCTGGCAGGCAAATTGGCTTGTAATAAATTGTGCTTAGCGCATTGTTGCAGCCATCGATTTGTATGGTTTTTGTTGTACCTTTTTAATTATTGCTATTTGTTGTATGTGCTAAGCTTGGATTTCTGGCGACTACTTAATGAATTTGCTTAGCTCCGCTCGGGTTTGATTTTCAGTTTTCAGTTTTCGGTTTTTGGCTTTTGGGTATTGGGTATTGGCTTAAGCTCGCTGCATGAGAACAGCCTTCAAAAGTGATTTCGTTATCATAGCTTAAAGTATTTGCCATTGTTGTTGTTGTTGTTGTTGCTGCTGCTGACCTTTGTTATTTCACAGCGTTTAGATTTTTGCATATTTGTGTTTTTTGAGTAAAACATGTTTCTGCTATGCTTACATAATGCATGAGCTGGCTACAGTTTCAGCTGAGATGATCATCTCATTTGCTTAACCCTCTAACGGGTAAGACCGTCTACAGACGGTCTCCAGTTTTTGGCGTCTAGCGATCAAACTGTTGACTTTTTTGAATCAAATGAAATTGATATATCTTTAAAATTAAATTTCCATTCTTTTAAGATATATTTAACCACATTTCACCCACGCGTTCAATTACAATCATCGTCTGAACTTGAAAATTTGAAAAAACTCAGAAAAAAATACCCCTTGACAAAAGTAGTTTTCGCACAAAATAAATAAAATATTTAAACTTGTCCAATCTACTTGGGATTTTTTTTACTGATAGCTCAGACAATATGTGTATTGAAATAAATTATTTTGTAATGCGTAAATGAATATAAATGTTGATTTGCATAAAAAATTCAATGACCGTCTGTAGACGGTCTTGCCGGGCTGAGCGTAAAAAATCGCGACTGCGCTGGCTGCGCTGCTTGCGAGTGCACAATTGCGGCCATAAATACTTCTAGTAGAGATATCGTTATGAAATTTTCACCAAAAATCTAAAAAAATAATTTTAATATACTATAAAAAAATGGCCACATCGGCCGACTATATCCTATAGCTCCCATAGAACCCTCTAACGCGCAAACAGTGACGTATTTCGCGATATTTGTCGATCATTTAACTGCGAATAGCCGACTTTACCTATATAAGGCAATATATTTACGCATCCAAAATGTGGTTAATGCATAACCACATAATTCATAATGATCAATGGATGACTTTGCTTTGCTTAAAGATTCAAATATGAACTCGAAAAATAGTTTCATGGATCGGTTTCATGCTCGTGTAGAGTTCCGACATATTAAAAAAGGCTTTTCTATCATGGATATGGCCACCACTTATAGAGTTTTGAGAGGGAATAGTTCCTGGTCTTATCGCCAGCAAATCTACTTATTATATATATATATAGTTCGCCCAACATCTCGTGATGATGCAAAAAATACTCCTAATATATCATTCAATTTACCTTCATATATTAGATTTAATAAAACTGGTGAAATGGTGCAAATCTAATGAAATTTAAACATTTTGTAACAAATGTAAATTCCATAACTACAGTAAAAAATTGTTTTCAATAATATCACCAAACAAAAAGTAATCATAATATATTTAAATGATCGACAATATGGATACACTCGAGTGTTTGCTCGTTAGAGGGTTCTATGGGAGCTATAGGTTATATTCGGCCGATGTGGCCAATTTTTTTACAGTATATTTAAATTAATTTTTTAGATTTTTGGTGAAAATTTCATAACGATATCTCTACTAGAAGTATTTATGGCCGCAATTGTGCACTCGCAAGCATGCACACGAGCATGAAACCGATCCATGAAACTATTTTTCGAGTTCATATTTGAATCTTCAAGCAAAGCAAAGTCATCCATTGATCATTATGCATTATGTGGTTATGCATTAACCACATTTTGGATGCATAAATATATTGCCTTATATAGGTAAAGTCGGCTATTTCGCATTTAAATGATCGACAATATGGATACACTCGGGTGTTTGCTCGTTAGAGGGTTCTATGGGAGCTATAGGTTATAGTCGGCCGATGTAGCCAATTTTTTTATAGTATATTTAAATTATTTTTTTAGATTTTTGGTAAAAATTTCATAACGATATCTCTACTAGAAGTATTTATGACCCCGGCTGTGCACTCGCAAGCGCAGTGGCGATTTTTTACGCTCAGCCCGGCAAGACCGTCTGTAGACGGTCAAAAGTTTTTTCCACCTGGCGGGCGTTCTAATCAATATTTTGGGATGAAATTCAAAACTTAAGCTTTTGTCGACAATATTTACCACCAAAAAAAATCCCAACTTCGTACGACCATTTTTTCGAGTTTGCCCGTTAGAGGGTTAAGAACTAGGCGAGCTGACCAAATGAGTTGGCAAATTATTGTAGCATTTATTTCAAATATGTGCTATTATTATTAAAAAACTAGGGATTGGTTTAAGGAAGATTTTGTTTCAAGAAACTATGGCATTTAAGTTGATTAAACAATTTTTAAATGCAATAAAATATATAATTAATATATACAAAATGTAGTTCCGATCTTAGCTGGGATTATGTTGACAAATATACTAATAAAAAAGAATTAAAATTAATAGTTATTAACTACCCAATTTATTTTAATTAACTTTTATTATATTGTTAATTTTGGCATATTATTTTATGACTCATTAGCACACATTGTGCTTGGAATATACAACTAGCATATCCAATATCCAAGCGAATTAAATTTACATAAAAACCATCATTTCAAGTATGTTTTTTAATCGACAATTAATGCAGCTCGTTTTTTGTATTTTTAGTTCGAAAAAACGTAAAGTGTTTAATAACGGAATAAACTTTAAAATATGTGCATTTTAATGTAGGCACGTCTGTGTTTGACCAACTGTAGTTAATATATTTTACTGCATGCTTTTAGGCTAAAAGAATTTAAAAATATTAACAAAAAATATTTATAATAATATAAATATTCTATGTAATTTATATAATAACGAACTGCACGTTAAGAACATTAAAAACATTTTTTAAGTATTGGAAACTATTCATAGAATAAAACTAAAATCAGTTTAAAATTCTTTTTAGTTTTGTAACGTCAAGTTAATTTTTAAATTTGTTTATAAAAAAAAACAGTTTATTTCAAAAGTACAAAATGAGTTTAAAATTGAAAGTATTGAAAATTTATGTTTGTTAAAATAAACTAAATTATTCTACATAATTCACAAAAATTGGAGAAAAATCAAATCAATAAATAAATTGTAATCAAGCTGTGAACATTTAAAGACATTAATTAATTATTCTGCTGTACGATCTCTACACTTATTAAAAATTAAAAAAAAAATTAAGTGAAACATGATAATAAATTTGAATACTTTAACAAATTTGATTTTAGAATATTGAAGAGCTGATTTTAATTGTTAGTTGTCAAGTGAATATATATATAAATATTTAATATTAAAATGCCTTAAAAAAATCTGTAAAAATGTTTCTGTAAATAAATAAATAAATTATATTTATGACGTTTTACTAACAAACCAATTAAATAATAAAATGCACGAAAGCGGAAAGCTGGCAATTGATTTACATCTTACAGACAGATGAACATAATTCAGTTTAATGAATTGTATATGTTTTATTGTGGCATCCTGTTTGCGGTACAGTGGCAATATGGCAGTGGCAGTGGCAAGATGGCAGTGGCAAGCAGAGAGTGTCCCTAAGTGTGGCAAGCGGAGACTCACGCCTGCACAAATTAGCGAACAAGTTCGTCTTGATTTAATGCAATGGCTGCAGGGCAAATGGCGGCAGGAGTGTGTGGCATGCAGCGTGGCGGGGCAGGGTGGTGGTGGTTGTGTGGTTTGTGTGGTGCATTAACCTCTTACGTAATGAACACCAACAGCGCCACCAACAGCGCGACGGGCAGGTCGACATAGGCCGCAGTGAGAAATATTGTGGACACTGCGACAGGCAGCGGAGTTTTCCCTCAAGTCGCTTTTCCTGGCGCGCAGCTGCGTTGTAAAATTAGAATTTCCGAAAGAGACAGAGAGAGAGAGAGAGAGAGTCAGAGCAAGAGAGGGAGACAGGCTCAAGTCGAAGATGGTCAGCCAACTGATAAAAGCCGAGTCGAGAGCCAAGTAATTCCTATGGCCAACGAAATAAAGTGCGCTACAAAATAATTGCAAATAAAATGCAGTTTCTCAGCTCAACTCCGCTCAACTTCGCCGTGTTGCACCTGAAGCTAGAAAAAATCTGCTGCCGCTTCTTCTTGCACACATTGGCCAGCACCTGTGCGTCCCATACGTAAAGCAAACAACCCAAGTTCTACACTGAAAGAAACGAGGATTTTCAGCAAGCGTTTTTGCACTTGAATCAAACATTTCCGCTGCCAAAAGTTCAATAAAAAATTTGAATTGAATTGATTTTTTCCAAGACTTTTTGCAATTTAATCAAAGGTTTATACTTTCAAAAGATTAATAAAAAAATGTTTCATTCAACAATGAAATTCTTCAATCATTCTTCATTGAATTGAACGGAAATTAATCAATTTCTACTTATATTGTGATAAACTTTTAAACATCATTGAATTGAACTGAAATGATTCCCTTTCCACTTTTATTTTGATAAACTTTTAAGATTTAAATCAGCTATGATTCGTATTTAATTAAATAATTCCTTGCAGCTAATTTTAGCTCAATACCAATTTTGGCTTTATTGAATACTACGTATGTATGTTCCTATTTATTCCGAAATGTTCTTTAATTCTAAAAAAAAAATTAAAAAAAAAAACCAAAAATATATTTTTAAGATTAAATTAACATAGGATACATAATGCATTTAATTATTTTTTTTTCAAGGTTAAAAAGGGATACGATAAAAATTTAATTTAATCATTAAGATTCAAATAATTTCGATATGAAAATAATTTAACTTTTAATAATTTTATTTCCACTTAATTTGAACGCAATTCCAATTTGAATTCTAAAACCTAGAGTCTACCAACGAATCGTTGTTGATTTTTCTGAGTGTAGTTGCCGTGGCAAAAAGGCAAGAAATGTTGCATGATAGGCACTGTCCTCGCTGTGGCCTCAATGCCGTGGCAACATAGCTGCAACTTGGGCCATTGCAATGCGGCTGCAAAACTAACAGCATCGAAGAGCCGTTATCAATATCTGGTTTGTCCACTCGGCTTAGCTCTCAGCTCTCATCTCCCGGCTCTGCGCTCTCCACTCTCCTCACTCATCTCTCCACTCTCCACTCCCCTCCCTCTGCTCACTGTCCAGCTCAGCGGCAGGCCCAGCAGATAGCATTGGGCCAATGTACCTGAGAAGCAGCCACTTTGGCCAAAGAATGCGTTCAACCAGCCGCGGCAACAACAACGCCAACAACATCAACAACAGCAACAACATCAGCAGCATCAACAACAGCAACAACAGCAACAACATCAACAACATCGGCAACATCGGCAACATTGGCAACATTGGCAACATTTTCCACTGCCTAACTGCAAATGCTGCCATTTATATAGCACAATAAACATTAGGTGTTGCCTGCTCGCATGGGTGTGGGTATTGTTGTTGCCCTGCACTGAGAGAAATATGTCCAATTTTAAAGCAATGAATAAATAAGCGAATGAGCGTAATTTGGGAGTCTGCAAACATATACAAAAATTTTATTAAAAATTAAATCTACTTAATTTTTTATTTTGTTGCTATTGTTGTTGCCCTGCACTGAAAGAAATATGCCCCGATTTAACGTAATTCAAATGAATCTAATTTTAAAGTTTGCAAACATAAACAAATTCTAAAAAAAATTAGTTTAGATCTATTTATTTTAAAATTTTTATAGCTATTGTTGTTGCTCTGCAAAAAAATAATATAATTCCGTTTTTTTTTTTTAATATATTTATGAAAATTAGATTATTAAATTATTTGCCAATAAGCCACATTTTCAAATATAAATCTAGAAAAAGAGGTTTGTACATAATTTTTAGATCCAATAACAATATTTTTAAATTTTTTTATTTGCTATAATATATCATTCTTCAAGAAATTTTGTAAATAAATAAATAGATAATAAAATATACATATTTTGATTTTAATACCAAATCTTAATATGCTTTGTAAATTTAGAATAAAATTGAAAGCACAAACTAAGTTTTACTTGATTTAAGCTTATATTTTAATTAAAACGAAAAATAAAAATAAAAAAAATAAAATTGCATAATTTTTTTAATCATCTAATATCTTTGCCTAAAACAATAGCTGAAAATAATAATCATTTTTTAAATCAAAATTTAAATTGATTTATAATAATATTTGTTGTTTGCAATTGCATTTAATATTTCAATAATGAATTTTTGGCACAATTCCTTTTCGCTTATAGATAGCTTATTGTAGTCATATTGTAGGCTTCTGTTTTTAGCAACTGCCCATTATTTTCTCTCAGTGTGCTGCTGGTTGTTGTTGTTGTTGTTATTGAGTACAGAGTGTTATCCCGTGCCAGCGCTTAGTTAGCCAACGTCTTGTACGCCCAGCGCCTTTGTCTATTATTGCCCCCGCTGCCACACCTCCAACTGGGATTACTGCGCCTCCCTTCCCCCTCCTCACCACTTATTCTCCATCCCTACTGCCATGTTAGTTGTACCTGCCAGGGCCGTTGCAACGGCGTTTGTTCAGCTTGTTGTTATTGTTTTTTTCTATTAAAATTACCATCAAGATTTACATTTCGGTAGGCAACAGGTTCGAGTTCAGGTTCAGCCTCCTTTTAGGTAGAATGTGGGCAGAGACCAGTCCAGAAAACGGACTCCACGGAGGCGAAGCTGTACAGAGGGGCGTGGCGGGGGGAGGGGGGCCTAACTCCCCTGCTAAATGCCTGGCTTTGGCCATCCACTGCCCACTTGCAATGCTCAAGTCAAGTGGAAAATCGTTGTTGCCGCTTTTGTTGCATTTGTTGCATTTGTTGCTTTTGTTGGCTTTGTTGCCATTTGCGGTTACTCTCATTTTGCATTTAATGCCCACATTTAGCAGGCATGCCACACGGCATTAGCTGCCTGCCACAAGACAAACAATAACTGCAACAAAAGCAACACCAAATCTGCCACATCTCTGCCACATTTTGTTGCTTCCTTGGCTCTGATTATATTCATGTAATCAGCTGCTTAACTTTGGCAGGATTCGCCGAGATTCCGCATCGGATTCAATCGAAATTAATTACATCCTAATGCTGAACACAATAGTAATTGATTGATCTAAAAACATTTTAATTAGAGTTTCTAGAGCTTTGTTGGATTCCCAATTAGCTATACAATTTTATTTTAATTGTGTTGTATTTATTTATTTGATTAGCTTAAACTTGATTCTAAATTACAATAGAACAAGCCAAAGCAACTATAAATTTATACTGTATGCATAAAATATTATAAATAATAATTATATATGAATTATAGTTAAATCCTAATTTAATTCTTTAATCTTTATAGCCAAGTCTACTTCTTTGATAGGTTATTTGTATATTTAATATTTAGTCTTAAAGTTCTTAAAGTATTTTTCTTAAGTTTGTAAAATTTAAACAAAAAAAACCTGCGATATTATTAACTCTAAATAAACTGAATAAATTTATAATATGCCAACAATTTTTTTCACCCTCCTCAAAACATTTTTTCACAAAATTTTGAATTATTTTCGATTCCTCTGCTGTAAAGTTAAACGCCAAAATCAATTTGAAGTAAAATTTGAACATATTGGGAGCAATTTGGTCAACATGAAGTGCAATTTGGGCAAATGAAAGTGCACTCTGGAAATAAAATGATTTGGTGTGTAGTTTGTGGATGTCTTATTATGCGATATTTTATTAAATGAGGTTATTGGGAGAGGATATTGAATAGTTAGCCAAATGCCCGAACATAATGTGCCGTTAGAGAGATGCCAGCAAATGAGGCAACGCCTGAGACACAGTTGCAGCTGAGCTTATGATGGAAACAGATAGCACTACACTCAGAAAAATAAACAATAACTCGTTCTACAAAATAAAGCGTTAAATTCTACTTTTAAATAATTCTAAATTAGCTCAAATTAATTATGGCAAAAATAATTGGATGACTGAAATTTGAGTAAAAAGGAATGAATAAATTGAGCACAAATCATAGCTTGTTTTAATCTTAAAATTTCTGAAAAAAAAAATATATTTTATAAAAATACACTCGTATTAAATACAGCAATTTAATAACAATATAGGTTCAAATATTTTTCAATTTTTAGAGTCCAATATTAATAGAGTTAGGATAGACTTTAAGCTTTAATTTATTTACAATTATTTTGATACACAAAAAGCAAAAAATTGCCCGAAATATATGAATAAATATTAATGGAAACGATCATCATCATTTTTATATATTATATTTAATAAAAGATATTATTGATATATGAAAAAGCAACAAATTGTCAAGTAATAAATAAATAAAAAAATCCATAAAATACCAATTATCAAAATAAAATTATAATAACTCTGACATGAAATATTTCGTACTTAAATGTAGAGCTTTTTTATTGAAATTCTGATACAAGAAAATGTTTAGATTTATGCTCGAATACCCTTGATTTTTCGCTGAGTGTAGATGCAGTTGTTGCTGCAAGTGGTAGCTGGCCATAAGCAATAGCAATAGCGATAAGCATTAAGCGCTGTTGCCCATTTTGACCACTTTGCCCACTTGGCCATGTGCGAACGTCAATCGCCGCTCGGCCGGGCAATAAATTTGAATTTTATTTAACATTTTACAGGCTCTCAAAAGGCATAAACGGAAATTTAAAGCAGGTACAGGCAGTAGCGACTACAACCAATCAAATGAGCAGAGGAGGCAGAGGCAAAGATGAGGCAGCAGCGAGAAAAGAGAAAAAACTAAGCTGAAAGCAAAAAAGAAAATCCCAGCCCAACAAGGAAGCAATTGCAACATTTGCAGCTCTCCAGCAGCGCAATGCCTTACGCATTAGGACATGCGTTGTTGGCCTACAGCGGAGCGGTTAGGGAGCGGGAGGGGAATGGGGAGGGGGCAGAGGGGGTTGCGGGTAAAGGCCGTGGCCGAAAGGGGCAGCTAACAGCACTCGAAAGCATAAAACAATTTAAATATTGCCCGGCCAAGCTGCACTTGCAACAACAAGCAAAACTTGTTTAAACTAAGAGAGAGGCACACACAGAGAGACAGAGAGAAAGAGAGGCAGAGAGTGAGAGAAAGAGAGGCAGCAGCTGAGGAAAAAAAGGCCAAGACGCGGATGCATCTATGTACAATCGGCATCAGTGGCCGCCGCTAATCTTCATCATCTTTGCCATCGGCATCATAATGAAGTTCGTCAACGGTGTCAGCAATGGGCAACGCTACACTGCGAGAAAATTAGACAACAAATTCCAAATCATAGCTAAATCCACTCTTAAAACGGATACGGTTCAAACGAAACTTACAAGCATAAACTTAAATTATATATTAAAATAATATATTTATGATTTGTTATTTTTTATGAGGCTGTAAGCTGGGTTGGAACCGAATTGTTTCTAAACCGAATTTTTCTTAATTTTTACCTTTAACTTAACCTTAAATCTAACAAAATAACAAATCCATTTTTAAACAAAATTTATTAGTTCAAACTATTTGGAGTTTCTAAAATTCATTGATAATATTCTAAGTTTATTTTTCAATTGTTCACAATTCATTATTAAAATTATGAATAGTTTCTAACATTAATTTAAAATACTCAAAATTTTTTGAAATTTCCCTTTTAACAACTATATTAACTTCTTATATTCAGTTAATTTTTTTCACCATTAAACCTTTTTTTCCCGGTTTGCAATATTCTACGATTATTTTCAATTTATTACAAATCATTATCTTAGGCGTTCATATAGTTGGTATACCTTGTTTATGAAAATTCAACTTTTTTTAAAATATAAGTAAAAATTTATATTCATAATTTGGATTGTAGTTTATGGACAGAATATTCCGGCTGACAGTGAATAAAACATAATTTTAACACTAAAACAAAATTTTAAAACTTGTTTTAAAACAGTTTTTCGCATCCATGGAATTTGAAATTTCTTAGGTTGTGTCGTTGAGCCCTAATTTGTATTTAATTAAATTTGTATGCATTTTTTCTTGCAGTGTATCAACTGCCAGCGCGGCGGGACGGAAGGCGGCAGATCAACACGCATGGGCCTCTAACTGGGCATTAGACATCCGCTGCCCCCGCTTCCCCCGCTGCCATCACTAGGCAGAGCAATCACCACAATCTCCAGCCAGCGCCATGTTCATTTAAATCTACAACTTTTGGAGGGACAACTTGACTGGAGTTGCAGCCCATGCTAATGGGGAGTGGGGGAAAGGTTGGGGGGAGGGGAGGGGAATGCATTTGCCATGTGAGAAAATTGCGCACTTGAGTGCAGCGAAAAACCTTCGGGCTGCACTTCGTTTCACTTTAGGATCGCTTGAGCTGCTCCGTGGCCCCTTTTCCAATTCTTTCCTTTGGCCACATATCATGTGCGAGTAGAAGAAGAAAAAAGTGGTAAGAAAATGGAGAAAATGCCTAGCATAGAGCTTATCGCGAAATCATTATTAAAATAATTCTTGCCTTTTTTTTCGCTAAGCCCTGGCCATAACTGCTGCATAACGGTAAACTCCAAGGGATCTTGCAACATCTTAATGAAAATTGAATTTTATGTTTATTACGCAGCTTGGCACTTAAACCTCCAAGTCCAAGCCTCGGCCTAGGCTCCTTTCCCAATCCCCTTCCCCTTCCCACTCCCCTCTCTTTACCATTCTCCGACTTTTCCCGCTGCTTCGGCTTCTAGCCCTCCACATAACCTTTAAATATGCCAGTCGACCGGTCCCAGAGCCAACCAGATTTTAAATGCTACTCGTTCGAGACCATACTAAAGATAGCGGTCCATCGGCCATTGGCAACACCAACAACAACAACAGCAACAATCGCAGCAACAACAACAACATGTTTGTGGCAGGGGCAACATGTTTGCTTTATAAGTGAAATAAAAGTAATAGAATCCGATGAAAACATCTTCAAGCCAAGCGCCGACAAATTCCATACACTTACGGGAACTGTGAAAGAATTCGAAATATTCATCCAAGAATATACTAGTTTTAGCCATAAGTAGTATATGGCATAGAGTTTATACCATAAACTAGGGCTGCAAAGCAATTGATAGTGGATACACACATACATGGTTATCAACTTCCATGTTTTAAACTTGGATGCCGCAAGAATCTAAGCGTTAACAGATCGTATTGCATAATTATGCAGAAAAACACACAACATGACAGTATTCGGTTGAAATATGTAGATTTTAGGGCCAATATTTGTATCATGGAAGGGAATATCCCTCCTTATACGAAAAAAACTATTTTTGTAGAACTTTGAATGCGCATAACTTTACCAAAACTGAATCGATGTTCAAGCGGTGTGATGTTTTCTGAATTATTTGAGTTTAAAATTAATATTTGAGTAACAAATCAATGAAAAAAATTTGAAAATTTTGCAAAAATTTTAAAATATTCAAATTTTCGGAAAAAAAAAAGTTTGTTTTAGCATCGTAAGAATTGATGCTCCAAAGAATTGTATTGCAAAATTATGCAGAATAAACCAAACATGATAGTATTTGGTAGAAAAATTTAGATTTCAGGGCCAATATTGATATCATGGGGGATTATTAGTCCTTTAATGAATATGTATGTACATACTTTGTGGAATGTGCCACGCCTCCTTCTGCCTGTTATGTACGGAAACAAAAATTCGTTATTAATGAAAAACAAAATAATATTGGAAGAAATGTTAAAATATACACTAGTAGAAAATTATTTGGATTATAATTATATTGTATTACTATTTTTAATTCACCTCAAGTTCTTTTAAATATTTCTATAAAAATGTCGAATGATTTCCGATAAATATATGGTATAAAATAATATCGCATTTGATATGCCGTTGCAAACCGCACTTGATACTTCATTTAACCGTTTGCCCACACTGGAGACCAAGGGATAACGACACACAGAACCAGTCCAAAGGAAGGGGAGGGAATCGCACCTGAAACCCCACTGTTGCAGGGGCACGGGCTGTTGCATGCAACAGCTAGGGGCAACTAGGAAGCAAAATGATGTGGCCTGCGAGCCAGAAAGACCTTGGTAAGGGGCTTGGGCAACGGGCAACTGAAAAGGGGCAAGATGCAACGGCAACCTGCCACACGCGGCCTACGTAAGTGGCAAGATCGCACACAGTCGCCGGAGCTGCCACTGAGAACTAAGAATGGCTGCCAAGCGAAAGGTGGGCAGCTCCACACACACACACGCACACAAGGAATCATATAAATATATATATATATTTTATACATAGGCCTACAGAGAGCAAAAAAATTGTGCTCTAAAATATATTTCGAATAAACTCAATTTGAGACTTTGCAATCTTAACGAAAAATTTTAGAAATAATAAAGTATATCTTAAAATATCGATGAAAACTTTATAAACTTGTATCTTAAAAAAAGAAAAAGATCTATTTTGTATGTATATAATTTAAATAATAATTGGCAGACGCACAGCTCGCGCTGCGCGCTTGTTCGAATAATATTTAGTTTGTATATAATTTGAAATATTCAGCAATGCTTCTTCTTCTTACAAAAATTTAAACTATTTTATAATATTTGAAAAATATTTTTCTAAATTAAAAAAAATTTAAATATGAAAAATATATAAATTTTCTATGGAAAATTACTTTTTTTTATTTTATTTAATTTTAAGTTTCACATAAGCTGCTATCTAGAATTGTAACAAAATCTATCCGCTGATTCTTAGCATTTACTTCTTAGTTGGATTTAAAGTTGAAAATGCATAGTGTTAAGAGCGGAATTCATTATATTTTCTTGCTGTGTAGCTAGTTGCAGGCACATAGGTCCAGGCAGCCGCATGTGGGACGCCATGCCCCAAGTTGTTGCATTGATTTAGCAAACATGCATTTTTATAGCCTTACAACGCGCCCAGGCAACAACAAGTTTCCCTCGACTCGTATTATTTAAACCAAGCTAACGGCCAAGTCCACACAATTGCACTGCTTTTCCAGCTCTTGGCTTAAAGAGAGAGATGGATAGAGAGAGGGAAAAAGAGAGGGAGAGATAGAGAAGTCTGAATTGAAGTCGCCTCTCTGTGCCTACTGCTCCTCCTCAGCTGCTTCTACTGATTATTTTGATAGCGTTGGCGCAGCTGCAGCTGGATGCTGTGTTCCCCTTGGATTAAAGTGTTATTAATGTTTATTACGCCTGAATGAGTTTTAATGTTTGCTGAAGTTATCATTAAAATGTTGTTAAAATTTGAATACCAAGCGGTACCCGGGCCAAAAGCTGACGAGCGAGTCATAAACCGTTCAGGCTCTTTTGGCTCTTTTGGTCAACAATGTCGCTAAAAAAAAAAACAACAGTAAGGACGTAGCTGATCAGTCGGATGCGCCCTGTGCAATACCTTGCATCCTATATTTTCACTGAACTTTAACAATATCATGACAAGCGGTGCAGCAATGCTTTTTCTTATTTTTATTGTCTGCATCAGAGTCAAAATCTGAAATATTGTTTCTTTAATAAGTTCTGTAATTCTTAAACGATTTTAATGGTCTTTTTAGAACAGTTAAATACAATAGTATAGAGTAAAAATTCTGGATAACAACCTTCTACATTTCATATTTTTCTTATTCGATTTGTTTCATCGGGGTGATGGCATCTTATATTTAAAATAAACTTAATCTGCATATGGTAATCACCTAAGTACATTCAAAAAATGGGTGCTCTAGCTCTTATAGTTTTCGAGATCTATGAGTTCAAACAAACCCACAAATCAAGAATAAATATACTTTGTGAAATCTGCCATATCTCCCTCTGCCTGTTACATACATCTGCACAAAGTTATCAACCCTGCTTTCACCCATTTCTTGGGTACAGGGTATAGAAAACATGAGCACACTCCTCTCTCTTTTCACTCCTCTCTTCTCTATTCATTCTACCGTTCTCCTATGCTCTCTCTCTCTATTTAGCCAGCTGGGCAGGAAGAGCGTGTACTTTATTTTGATTGGAGCTGCCATGGAATTTCTTTTGTGTGCTCGCAGAGATTTTTTAATGATCGGTGACAGGATTATTAAAGTCATTAAGCCGCCACTTGCAGTTGTTCTTGTTGCTGCCACAAATTGAGTTTGTTGTTGCTGCTCTTGCTGCCGTTGCTGCTCTCAATGGCCAGGCTAATAACGCTAACTGTAACTGCCAATGGCTGCAGTAAAAATCCGCAACACGCTCAGCTTTTGGTATGCTGATCTTGGCTCATAAAAGGTGTCATTGAACACGCTGGCAGCTCTGTTCTATTAGAAGCTCTACGGTTTCGACCAGCCTTACAGCCAACTCCCACTAAAATTGCTCGCAATTAAATCTAAAACATATAAAAATAGCCTTTAATTTGGCCAAGATTTATGCGCCTTGTTATTAGTTAATGCTATCAAATAACTAAACTTAGTAGACTTTTAACTATGAATTATTTATATTCAGCGCAGGAAATTTTATTTCAAATAATTGTTGCAAATATATTTATTTTAATAAATAAATAATAATATATAAAATATAGTATTATTGTATAATTATATAAAATATATTATTGCATAATTGTTGTTACTAATTTTTTTAAAAATTATATAATTTGGCCAAAAATTATATTTGTGTACAAAATTGGAAAAATAAAATAAAAAATTATCTAATCAAAATTTAATTTCCAGAATATAATTTTCAAAATTTCTAACTATCGTAATTTTGTGAAAACGGTTATCTAAATTGTTCTGTTAAATTGTTATCTGCAATAAAATTAAAATATTTTTGATAAGAGCATTATTAGAACTGAATGAAAGTTCAGACAAAATTTTTAAAATTTAGTAATAAATATTTAAGTAATTCTGTTTTTTTACGTCAACATTAGTCTTTCTTATTTACATTTTTACCTATTTATATTTATTAAATCCTCATGCTCTGTGATATGGGGTTTGGCTACATTTTATATACATACATGTGTTGTTATAGTACATTCTATTGCTGTACTGATTCTATGCTTATTAAAATACATTTATAAAATAACCTATTTATAGATGTCTACCAAAACAATCGACAGTCCCCATAAAAAGCCCTTATGAACTTGAACTATATCCAGCTGCTAAAGTCTCCACACTTGCCGACTAATTAGTGGAAATTAGGCGGAATCAATAAAATTAGCGCGAATTAAAAGCTCATCAGTTGGCAAATTGCAAATTGATTTTAAGTTAATGAGGTCTTATTAAGGGCTATAAAAGCTGCTTCTTCATTTGAGTTCCCATCAGTTATACCAATATTTCCGATGGCCGTGCTGTTCCGACTTATAAGAACCGCTCCGTTGAACGCTCCGGTAAAGTCCCGTGCATGTTGCAGTTATATGAATTGGGTGATGAAGTTGATTGGCTGGATTCCACCGGCGCAGGGACTTCAGAGGTTTTTCTATCTGATTTGGAAGTTTTTATCTTTTTTCGCTGTGTTTTATGTGCCGCTGGGTTTTGTGCTGAGTCTGGTGAATGAAATTGAAAACATGAAGCCCGATGAAATGCTCAATGTGCTGCAAGTCTTCATCAACATCATTGGGCAGAACACTAAAATTATCACTCTGCTGCTCTACCTGCCCCGTATGTTCGATGCACAGTCCATGCTGGATGTTCTGGATGAATTCTTGAGAAGTGGCAGCGATCGTCTCAAAATACACAAGGCTGTGGCACGTTGCAACTACATTTTGCTGGCCTACTATGTAGCCTATCTGAGCTATCCCACAGTGGGTTTTATTGCCGGAGTTTTGAATGGCCGTCCGCCATTTCTCATTTACAATCCCCTGTTTGATTGGCGCTATGGCGCCTTCCACTTCTGGTTGCACTCCCTGCTTGAGTATATCTTCATGATCATCACGGTGTCCACGGGCCTCATACTGGACACGTATACGATCGTGTATATTCTGATATTTCGTGCCCATATCGATGTCCTCAAGGATCATCTCAGCCATCTGCGTCGAGACGCTCAGAAAACCGAGTCCGAGAACTACGATGAAATGGTGGATAGCATCATTTACCATCAGGCGATACTTGGGTAAAGTTATAAAAACATTTGTAATTTATTTGATTTATGCCTATTATTTAATTATTGTTTATTTTTTTACCAAGAATGATTTACAAGTAAGACATTAATGATTTATTTATTTTATTTATGTTTTTATTTTTATATTGATTTTAATTGTAATATTTAGAAATTTATTTATATAGATATTAATTTATTTATTATGTTTGTATAATTTGGTTAAGCATAATTTTATAAATAAATAAATAAATATTTTCAATTTATCCATGTATTTATTTATTATTTACTTGGACAAATATTTATTTATAATACATGTTAATTGTATAATATTATTTTTGGGCAGATGTATTTATTTTTGTTTATTATTTTATTATTATTTTATTATCCTGCTAGATATGTATTTATTTATTACATATTTATTTAGTTCTTCTTTAATTATTTATATCTATTTGAATATACATATATTAATATATTGTTATTATTTATTTATTTTAAATATTTATTATTTATTTTATTATTTACTTAGCAATCATTTACTTTGTTATTTAAAATATTTATTTATTTATATCCAAAATCTCTTTTAAATTTTCAACTTTCCAGTTGCTGCGATCAACTGCGTCCAATTTTTTCTCGCACCATTTTTGTGCAGTTTTTGCTGGTTGGCGTCGTTTTGGGCATCACCATGATCAATATGCTATATTTTCTGGGCATATCGGGAGGTGTCACCTCCATAATATACCTCAGTGCCGTATTATCCCAGACTTTTCCCTTTTGCTATCTATGCGATCTGTTGGCTGATGACAGCGTCGACTTGTCCAATCTGTTGAGCCAATCGAACTGGATCGATGCTGAGCGTAGATACAAGAGTACACTGAGAATATTTATGATGCACTTGCAAAAACCCATAATATACATGGCGGGGGGCATGTTTACCATTACGGTACAGAGCAATATCAAGGTATATTGAGATAAATGTTAATTCAATAAGAATTATATATTGAAGCTTTATTTTCAGATGGCTAAAATTGCATTTAGCGTAATGACGATTGTGGGTCAAATGAATCTGGCAGATCGTTTCAAATAAACGTGGGTTTATAAGTTAGTGAATATTTCTAATGTTTTAACCAAAATTTTGTAATTTAATTTGGGTTTGAATAAACCCAATTAAATTTTCAAATTAAAAATTGAGAATCTTTAATTTTGTTTTAAAATTTACGATTTAATTTTTGAGTTTCAGATATTATATATATATTTTTAGTCAACTAAATTTTATTATATACCCTCTTTTCAAAAATCAGAAATATTGATATTTGTAGATCTTCAGATTTTTATTGAATTATTGATATTTATGAGCGAATTTTAGATTGATTGTTTTTCAATTCGTTGCTTTTATTATTCATTATTTTAGGGATATAAATTCTTTAAAATTCTACAACAATCAAAAAACATTTTTTAAACTTTTCACTGGAAAAGTTCTGAAATGTTAATGGATTTATTTGAAATAATTTGTACCTCCAGTACCTCCAGTATATCCTTGAAATATTTGAAGCTAATTGCAACTTTGAATGCGATTGACAGCTGTGATTTGGGTCTTTGATAGGTACCCTGCACCTATATTTAACAGCGTGAACTGCACATCTGTGGCAATCACATGAACTTTGGTATAAAAGCCAAATGCATTCCCGATACGGCCTATAGTAAAAGCGGAAATGAATCGGATATTCACGCTGATAAAACCCGCACCTCTGGCGGTTGAGGTTAAGTCGAAGCAAGGTTGCAGCTATTTGTATCGGGCGATGTCTTTTATCGGCTGGTTGCCACCGCAGACCGGTAGAGGGCGCTATGCATATCTGATGTGGTCGGTATTTGTGTTATGCATATCTACGTTTTATGCACCCATCGGTTTTAGCCTAAGTCTGACCTATAACTATGCCAGTTTTTCGCCTGGCGAATTTCTGGGCCTGCTGCAATTGACTTTGGAGCAATTCGGAGGCACAGCCAAGGCGATAATTTTATTATTTCTATTCTCACGTCTGCGAGAAACCGAATCAATGCTGGATGAGCTCGATGGACGTCTGTTTAGAAAGGAGGATCATCTGAAGATACATGAAACTGTAGCCAAATGTAATCAAATCTTTTTGACCTTTGGCAGTCTGTACCTGAGCAGCGCCCTGTCCGCCTTTATGGTGGGCGTGTTGAATGGACCTGCCTGGAAGATCTACAATCCATTTTTCGATTATCAGGACGGAGCGCTGCATCTGTGGATGCATTCGCTCTTGGAGAACATCGTCATGAGTCTGGTGGTGATCAGTTTTCTCATTCTGGATACCTATGCGGTAATATTCATAATCATCATAAGATCTCACGTCGATCTGCTCAAGGATCATATACGCAACCTACGTGCAGATGCGTCAAAAACCGAAACTATGAACTACGAGGAGCTGGTGGGCTACATAATCGATCACAAGTTGATTCTAAAGTAAGTAAAATATATAAAAAAAAAAATAACCCTGTTTTTCCCATTTTTCAAATGGGCACAGGGTATAAAAATAACAAAAATATTTGTACATTAACGTACGCCTTGTTACAATATTAAAATGTATTATCTAAATTGATGTAATTCAATAATTAAAAAATTTAATTATTAAATTTATAAATTTTAATATTCAAATTCAATTTAAATATTATATTTTTACACTTCCAGCTGCTGTCAATTGATGCGACCCGTTTTTTCACTCACAATTTTCATACAATTTGTGCTGGTTGGCATGGTTTTGGGCCTGACTTTGATTACCGTGCTTTATTTCTCAGACTTCGTGAGGGGCGTGGCATCGGTTTTCTACTTTATAGCCATACTACTGGAGACCTTTCCCTTTTGCTATCTGTGCGATCTGCTGGTCAGAGACTGCGAGGAATTGTCCAACTTATTGGGACATTGCAATTGGATTGATGCCGAGCCCCGATTCAAGACTACACTGAGAATATTTATGCTGCATCTGCAGAAGCCTATTATCTTTATCGCTGGCGGTATTTTTCCCATCTCCATAAACACCAATATTAAGGTAGAGTATGAAGATAAGCAAGGTGATATATAGTAATTGTGTCTCTTCTGCAGGTGGCCAAGTTTGCTTTCACTGTTATGGCCATAGTGCAGAAAATGAATCTGGCTGATAAATTCAAGTAGAACTCAAGCCAGAAATATCTAATTAAAATGGAGACATATACAGATAAGCTAAAACATCTTAGATGAATAAAGAATTTAATATAATATAATTGAAAAAGAATGAACAAGATTTAGTTTGTTATCAAATAAACGATTTCGATAATTAAATATATTAATTAGCTTTCGATGAATAGATTTTTTTTTAATTCAATAGAAAATGGAATTTTTTTTACCATACTTAAAATATATGGTAGCAATGAACAAATTTGCGATATAGATAAAGGTAGAAAAAGTAATTTAGCTATAAGATAAATCGCATAAAATTTATAATATTTATATTAATATTAATAAGCACATATTACATTACAAAAATAATTGTAAACGAATTTTATCTTATAAGAAACAGGAAGTCTATAAAATAAGGATATATAAATTTTTTTTTTCCAATTTATTGTCAAAGAAAACTTTAGCAAAGTCAAATATTGAAAGACGTTTTAGAAAAATATAGCTTTGGCTGTTCTATTAAGCTGTAATATTGTCTCATACTATTTAAAACCAAAATATGTTTATGTAGCTGAATTGTCAGTGCTTTTCATCATATGTAGATGTAGCTGGATGAATAATTCATAGAATATAATAAAAGCTAAACTGTACTACGGAGTGCTGCATATAATTATATTTTATTACAAGTGCCGCTGAAGATAATTTGTATTGATTTGAATTGATTTCGTAGCCTTGATGGCGCTACGAATGCGAGTGTTTGAAATAATTGTAAATTCGTATTTGATTGACGTTTGACACCTAGGCTTTAATAACAGGCCTGGTAGGAGGGCTAAGTGCTACTTACTGTTCCTACAAATTGCTGAACATCTGCACAAATCACAGGGACTTTTGCTATAAAAGCGAACTCTGTAAGCCCGGGCCGCTCTAGATAAAGTAAACCTCACAATGTGCAAAGTATTCAGATTGATTCATCCAGCGCCGCTCTCAATGCAGGTGAAATCGAGGCAATGCTGCACCTATTTATACCGATGCATTCGATTTGTCGGCTGGAGGCCTCCGGAGCAGAGAAATTGGCGTTATCTCTATGGATTTTGGACTGGATTGGCATTCGCCTTATCCACGGTTTATGCGCCCATTGGATTTACTCTGAGCATGCTGCGCTTTGCTGAAAACATAAGTCCAGGAGAGTTCCTAGGTCTGCTACAAATAACGCTGGAGACCTACGGCGTTACGTCCAAAACCCTCATAATGCTCAGTTTTTTATCCCGTCTACAACAAATGGAATTGCAACTAGACCAACTGGATGAAAAACTAGAACTGGAGGCAGATCGTCGAAAGATTCATCAGGCTGTGGCCCAATGCAACTTCATATTCTTGGTCTACGGAGTATTATTTCTGATCAGTTCGTTGTCGGCTTTGTTGGTCAGCGCGTTCAGTGGATCTCCTTTTCTGATATACAATCCATTATTCGACTATCAGGATGGATTAATACAGTTTTGGATGCACTCGGTGCTGGAGTATTTAACCATTTCCCTAGTAGTTATTTTGGTGCTGATTGCGGATTCCTGTTCGGTTATACTGATTGTCATATTTCGATCTCACCTTGAGGTGCTGAAGGATCATCTACGTAATCTGCGCTCCGATCCGCAAAAAACCGAAGCCGAAAACTATGACGAGCTGGTGAACTATATAATCGAACACAAGCTGATTGTTGAGTGAGTATTTATTGTAAGTATAAAACCTGAACCCATTAAATGGTTAGGCTTAATATTCAGAAGGAGGCGTGGCAGACCCTAGAAATCATACTAAATACTCTTGATCTGACTGTTCGTCAGATTTAAGATAGGTGTGTTCCATACGCATATCAATTTTATTGCAAATTTAGCATGCGACACCTCCACCTTGCCCTAATCGGTATTAACCGAATAACAAACCTAGTATTAAACATTGAAGCTTATTATTTGGAATATATACATATAAATCTATCCTGAAAAGCGCATTAAATTCTTTCAATAAACACAAAACTTATTGAAGGAACAATATCACAGTATTTTGACATTGCTCGTACGCTTGCTCATATTATTTTTATTAATTAATAATATATATTTTATATAATATAAAATATATTATTTTTATAATTTTAACTCCTTTCAGAGGTTGTTCCATAATACGTCCTATGATTTCCGGCATTATATTTGTGCAATTTATACTCGTTGGCGTTGTGCTTGGACTGACATTAATCAATGTCTTGTTCTTCTCCGGCATCTTTCGTGGCCTTGCTTCGATTGCATTTTTTACTGCCGTATTATTGGAGACTTTTCCCCTTTGCTATCTTTGCGATTTGCTTGTCATTGACTGCGAGGAGTTGTCCAATCTTTTGAGTCACTCTCAATGGTATGAAGCTGATTTTAGATACAAGTCCACGCTCCGATTCTTTATGTTGCATCTACAAAGGCCCATTATTTTTGTAGCCGGAGGATTCTTCAGAATTTCTTTGAACACCAATGTGCAGGTAATACTGATATTTATTTATTTATTATTTATTTTTTAATTATTTGTTTTAATAGGTTGCCAAATTTGCATTCACTGTTATGGCTATAGTGCAGAAAATGAATCTCGGTGAGCGTTTTAGTTAAAGGTAAAAAATAACATAGTTTTATAAAATATATTTTTGAACAAATATTACATTTGAAAAATAAAATATTATAGCAAAAATAGTGAAAAGTTAAATGCAAATTTCCGACAATAATAATTCCTAATAGAATAAATTTATCGACATCAAATTTTTACCTAATATCTTAGGTGTTAGTTGTTGGAAAATCAGCACCTGATGCGTTATTACTTTGCCAATGTTAATGGAATTTTCAGTGGCATTTGATAATCCAGCAAAGGAATGCAATATCCTGCAATGTCTTTAATAATCCTAAGAATTGTCCTGACGCTGTAATACGCAAAAGCAGCTCAAAGCACAAAGCCAAGAGGGTAATTTTAATGGCTGTTGTTGTTGTTGTTGCGTCAAATGCAACTTTCACTTGAATTGCAACAGGAACTTTGGAATTTTTCATGTCAAGCTGCTGTAATATTGTCACGTGCCTCAAATTGCAGCTTACAGCGAAGCGAGGGTGGCAACTCTGGCAGCGGAATTACAGGCCGGCAGAACAAGTGTCAACAAGTGCAGAGAAATTTATTGATAAACGGCAGTGCTGCCAGCTTAACTTGTTTAAAGCTAGATCGAGCAATAATGGTATATACATTTTCGCATAATTATAGCATATTTAAAATGTTATTTTTCCTGTTTGGAAATTTATTTTGTAACATATTTAAATTTATTTTATTTATTGGCAACAAATTTCACAGTTTGAAAATTGAATTTTTAGAAAATGGATGGAGAAAACTTGGCCAAGGTCAAGCAGCAAATTATTGAATCTATTTAATCTGTAAACAAGCTTAGAGTCAATGGCAAAAAAAAAAATTAAAAATTGGAAAATACAACCCGCCAAGTGGGTGGCGTCTTGGCAGAGCTGCAATGTTGCAGCTGAAGCGGCAACTTTTTCTATGCAACTGACACTTGACAGCCAAAGCAACAACAAACAAGTACAAGCCAAGTACACGCAAAAAACAATTTTATTAAAAATTTTCCATTGTGTTTTATAATTGCAATAAATTTTATTGTATAATATTGTCCTTGCCGATTTTTAGGATTTTTAATTTTAATTTTATAAATTGGTTACTTTATTTTATAAAATTCCCAGTTCAATTCTAAGAAATTTGATTAATCATGCTATTAATAATATCAAAAAATGTCATTTAAGTTATAGATTTTAATTATATATATTTAAATTGATTTTTTCAGTAATTTTGTTGGTTTTCCAAGTCTATTTCCAAGTATATTTGTGAAAACATAAATTTGATTCTTTCATTTTAACTTTAATTTTAAAACATAGTATTACAAAGTTAGAGTATCATTTTTTTTTAATGTAGAATATGTAATTGCAATGGCGTCGATTTATAATTATTAAAATTTTTCATTTAAGTTGTTATAGATTTTGATTTGATATTTGATATTAAAAATTGTTTGTTTAGTAACTTTTTTGGTTTTCCAAGTCTTTGCAAGTTTATTTGTTGAAAGATAAATTTTTATTTACAATTTTAGCTTTAATTTTAAAATTTATGACAAAGTTAGAGTATCTTTTTTTCAGTGTAGAAAATGTAATTGCAATGGCGTCGACAACATTGTGCTTTTTTATTTTGTGCTCCTTTTTAGAGACCGTTAGAGCAGCAGAGAGCAGCAAGAGCTGAACGATAGCTCATTTGACAAGAATCAGCGACAACAAAATGGAGCACAAACGTGGCTAATTGTAAATTGTTGCAATTTAAATTGTTGCAAACGAACGGTAAGCATTCGCATTCGCATTGGCACTCGTGTCCAGCCCGGCTATAAAAATGCAGTTAAGGCCTAAAAGCGATTCTGGCCATGGCAACTATTGAGCAGCTATTGACCGTCTTGGGCCCGCCACAATCGTTAAAAGGCATCGTTAAAGGGGCAGAGCGCATCATAAAAATTTGCGCATTAATAAACATTATGCAAGTTGCAGGCAGGCCGACAGAAGGACAGTCGGAAAGCTGGACAGACGGAACAGTCGGAGGCAACGGAGGCGACACATTGAAAGTGTCCCCTGGCATAGGAGTGCCAATCAGTGTTGCCAATAACGCTTTTTTCTAGTCAAATCTGACTGCTTTTTAAGAGCATTTGGTAGAGAAATTGGAAAATTGCGGAAAGCGGACGAATAATTCAGCTTTTGGGCAATTAATTCCGTTTTAAAAAATTTAGAATAAATAAATATCTGAAATATCTATTTTATCAAAGATTCGTCAGCCAGGTATAGGTATTAAGGAGCTCTTGAACGAACTTGTAGTGTTGCATATTCGTAGAGTTCATTGCATTCTAAGTCGATGCTGTGAATAGTCTTACGATCGGTTAAGACACAACAAAGATATTCAACAGACAATTTGCACGACTTTGCAGAGAGTGGTAATATCGCATGTGCTAAGTGTTAATGATATTTAAGCTTAATTTAAAGCTATATATCTTGAAAAATGACCAACACTGTTGCCAAGTGACCTCCCCAGTGGTGTGTGAATTTTATGTAATAAACAGAACTCCAGATGCGATCCACAGTTATAACGAGTTGCCGCTGCTGCTGCTGTTGTTGCTGCTGCGGTGGCATTTAACGATGCGTTTATTGATACCGGCAACAACTGTGCCACAAGTGGCCGCATGTGGCAATGTCTGGCATCTTGCGGCTGGCATCGGGCAGAATCATACGCTTTTTATGCCTTTATCTGCCGTGGCGTTATCAATACGCTTAGAAATGTATGTTTTACGATCATGTAATTAATTGGCCAGCGACAGAGCTTTACTAATATTGGCAACAAAGTCTGGCCAACGGTTATCAACCTGGCAAAAACTTTCTACAGTTAGTTAGCCGCTAATCTTTTTTATGGCCCACAATTTATGTACTAGGAAATATTTGCAAAAAGTTGCCAAGGACTAAGAATCAGATAGAAATTTAGTTGTACAGCTTAATGTTTCCAATGAGCATAATTGAGATCTATAATTCAATTCAACTTTTATATTTATGATCAGAAAAAATTTCTAAATTTATTTTATGTATTTATTCGTATTTAAATTTCGTTATAAATTCATATAACTTTAACTTTATAGATTTATTTACGTATTATTTTCACATAACTATTTTCCTTTTTGTTTGTTTACTTTTATTTCCGACTGTAAACGTTTTTAATAAATCAGGTTAATCCAATATTGCTTTCTGGATTTGTTAACCGATTTCAATGCGCTTTTCAGGAAAATTAAATACCAGAGAATATATATTCTGGCCGACAAATAAAATACTTTGAAAAAATATTATTAAAATTAATGGTTAATATAATAGAACACCCATTTACAAACTAAAGCTCAAACTGCGCTGCAGCTGCTGCATTTTTTTTAATTAATCTAAAAAAAAAACGGAATTTTCCAAGATCATTAAAAAATAAGCAGTAAATTAAATAAGGTCCAGAATAGCGTTGGAGTTATGCAGCTGATTGTCCAGGGAGCTGCATTTATACTCGTATTTTAAAAGGCAAAAACAATTTTGCCAGACGTCAAAGTCGATGGCGATACGAATGCCAATGCCAATGCCAATGCCAATCCCAACTTTGGCATGCCAAGAACTTCCATACGCTTCGATTTCCCAGCCAATCGCCAATCGCCAGTCGAGAGGAAAATGCTCCATGATGTGCATTTCCCATGGCCGCTGGCCATTTATGGTCTAGGCGGCATTTTCTAACTGTCCCTCTGACAAAATGCCGCAACCTGCAAGTGTAACTGACAAGCCACAGATGCATGGAGAGAGCGGAGAGAGAGAGAGCGAAAGAGGAGAGAGAAAGAGGGAGATGAGCATAATACTCAAAGTCGAACGCGTAAACTCGTATAAAGCGATACGTGGAGGGAAGCAAAAAATAAATCAAATTTTCTCATCAATCTCATCGAACATGAAAATGCACTTTCAAAACGCATTAAATAAACCATAACGGCACGCATGCGCACCGCTGCACCACTGCACCACCAGAGCAAACACGTAGCAACAACAGCTACACTATTAGAAATAATATAGAATTTTACTCTTTTCACTAAAAACGGCATATGCTACAGATGAGCAAAAAAACTTGTATGACATTTGAAAAATATTATATTTTAGTTTATTTTCTAATTATTTAATTTAAATAAAATCAAGATAAATTAAAATAAAGTAAAATAAATAATAAAATTTAAAATTTTGTAGTGAATTATTACTAAATTTTTTATAAGTTTAATTCATTTCAGAATTGAATATTAAAAAAATTCTGAATTCATTCTTAAAGAAAAATCTACAATATTTTTTCCATTTCCAGGTTTTTTCATGCCTATTTTGAACTTCAATATATATGCAATACTTTTAAGAATTGGAATGAGTATATAAAATATATATTATTTTTGGTCGAATTTTTTATTATTAGTTATGATTTTAAATACATTCTTTGACCAAGAATTTTTGGATCATTTTAATAAATCATTTTTTCATCTCCAGTTTTCATTGTTTCCAATCTCTAAATACCAATTTTTTATATTGTGAAATTATTATTTGCAAAATTTCAAAGGAAATTTCTAAATCGCGTATATTTAAAATAGTTTCAGTAAACATTTTTTTTCACAGTGTAGCAGAGACTGCTCGTATAAGGGAGGGATGGGGAAGAGGCCGCGTAAATCTTTCACTTTGAGCAAATGCAGCACAGCTAACTGAGGCTAACTGGAAAACTAGCGGCAACAAATAACGTAAACGATAAATGCGCATGCGCAAGTGCAACAGCAACAACTTGCAACAACAACTTGCAACAGCAACTTGCAACAACAGCTTGCAACAGGCAGAGGCAAGCGCTTGAGCCGACTCTTGGCCATATTTGGCATTGGCTTTGCCAGCTTGGCCCAAACCGAAACCCAGGCTCAGACACCTTGCCGCACTCTGCTGACAAATTACTGCTGCTGCTGCTGCTGCTGTTGCAGCTGCAACTGTTGCTGTTGTCGCCAGCAATCGCAGGTCCTCCGGCCAGCATGGCGCACAAATTTGGTAGCACGCCGTGCGGCAACAGTCAAAAGCGTCCAATAATTCATAACACAGCCATGGCTAGCCTCTGCCGACCCCCTTCCCCATACCCCTTGCCCAATGCACAGTGGTCTGCATTACACAAAAACTGGCCCAAATTCATATAATGAAGTTACTGACTTGAAATTTGCTAATTTATGGGGATAAAATGTAAAACACCAGAAATAAGTTACATAGCCCATATAAAGAAGGGGGCCGCCCCTTGCGGTATGCAACAAAAACATTAATTCGGTGAATAAAATTATTTGTTCAAATTAAAATTGAATTGATCGTTTGTATGGACAATAAATATATCTATCAATGATTCTAACAAAGCTTTCACAACGACTATTATACGAAAAGTTATGGAAATTAAAAGTTGCCCATAGATGTTAATACCGGTACAGACTTAGCTATAATATCGATAGTTCTTATCGATTATTTATATATAGACTGTTTAATTTAAAAGTGCCCATAGATGTTAATACCGGTACAGACTTAGCTATAATATCGTTAGTTCTTATCGATTATTTATATATAGACTGTTTAATTTAAAAGTGTTATATTTTAATAAAGTTTTATTTATAGAACATTTTGTATTTTGGCTAGTTTTTAAGAGATTCTGCCCACAGTGCGCTGCTCCGCGCTGTTGCCAAAATTGGCAAGTCGCTTGATAAGACGCCGCAGCGTCGCGTTGCAAGTCGAAAACTCACAAAGTCGCGTAATAAATCTGAGCAATTTGTTGCACGCTAATCGCGCCATCGCAGCAGCAGCAGCAACAGCAACAGCAGCAGCGTTGCAACTGCAACTGCAACGTCGACTGCAACTGAGCTTTCAATTGAAAGTAAGTATATCTATCAGCTTTATTGGGTTGCAGGTGTTTCTAAAATACACTGAAACCCACAACGACGCAGTAGCAAATTATTTGCATCAAGTGGGTCAAATAAATCAACAGGATAATTGTTTTCCAGCTCGATAAGAGTAAGTACTAAGCGTTTACACTGTGAACTTGCTTCGTGACATAAAAAAAATTATATCAATAAATACAAATAACAAAGAATATTATATAATTTTTAGACAATTCGTTTAGAGTAAGTAATAATAGATTGTCATTTCGGTCAGATTAAGTACCATGTATTTAGTTCGCAACTACACTGTGAACTTAGTTCATGAAATAAAAACCATCACGTAATTATATTCATAAATATATTCAATGAAAACCAAAATAAAAATTATATTCATAGCAAATAATAATAAATAATAATTGTAAGCAAACTTCAAAGTGTAAACCTAATTTAAGTATATTTTGGCTGCACCTTAAAAACAAGTTAAGATTTTTTACTACTAATCTGAGCGGAATTCAATGATAATTTTTATTGATTGCTTGAACTGATTGTTATCAATTAATTAACTTGTTTCAACTGTTCGCTTGTTTGCTTGTTTTATCGATATGTTATCGTTTAGCAATTTTGTTTATTATAAATTTCTGTTCTCATCTCTTATTCTAAATAAAGTTTAGGTATGATTACGGATTCTTTTATTCATTTATGTTGCTTAAAACAAGAGGATTATTCGTTTGTTTTTGTTATTTGTTTTAGTATTTTAAGTTATCGATATCTTTCTTTAGTAATTAATTTCTGCTATCGATTGTTGTGCTCAACCTATTTGCATTCTGTTATTGACAACTGTTCCCATTCAGCTTCTACGGGGGATACATTTCCATAATGGGCGCCAATCTCTCGTAATTATCGATTTACTTATTTGCCTGTTGTCCATCCGCGTCTGGTTGTTGTTTATGGTAAATATATTTGATCTTTTTATGCGCTTGGCATAGAGGAAAATGTCTGTTAATCTATCGTTTGTGGTAATTGAATATGCATAAGTTGAAGTACCCTGGAAGTGGGACTGGACTCCCCTTAGTTAGTTGTGCCGAGACTTGGCAATAATAATAATAATTTAGCCAGCAAATGGAATTAACATGCATGGCAACAACAGCTAAAATGGCCAATAACGGCACAAACCTGCCATTGATCCTTGGGGCGTCCCAATGGGCAAACTGTAAACTGCAAACTGCAAACTGCAAATGCAATTGCAGTCGCCAAGTGTTCCCAGTTCCCGTTCCCAGTTCCCAGTTCTCGGTTCTGTTCCCTGCGCTTGTCAGACTGCCTGATTGAGTTGGCCCGCATCTTGGCTCGAACTGAACCGGATGGACAAATGGGCAGATGGGCAGAGATGGCGGGGCGCCCAGAATGCCATGGCATCAATGAAACCCAGAGATGCTTCATGCTGCGGCCTAACGGTATCGGCCTAGCTCCAGACCTATCGAGAGCCATGGCACTCACCCGACCAACTTCGACTGCCCATTGGCTCTTTCTAATGACGCACGCATGGAAGCCACACACAGAGAAAAATTGTGTAACACCATAAATGAAGAATGCGAAATCTTAACGACAAATTCTACAACAAATAAATTGTTGTTTTCCAGCATGAAAATTATTTGAAGTAAATTGGAAAAAATAATTAAATATGCAATAAGTGAATACAAATAAGAAAAATTTCAATTTTATGCGTTATTTATTTAATTATAATCACTTTACACACAAAATAATTTTTTAATAAATTGAACAAAATAATAATACAAAAACTTCAATGAATGAAATTTAAATTTAATATTTTATTGTAGTCTCTTAATTCTTTCAAAGGTTAACATTAAATGGAATTTCGAAATTTTGTCGTTCTTGGTATATTTACCATTTTCGTTCTAAGTCAGTTATCAACTGCGCAATTTATAAAAGCAAGTTCTTGATGTTTTTCTCTCAGTGTAGAAAGTACAGATGCAATGCCATGCAATGGCTGAGTCTGAGTCTGAGGCTGATGCAGTCTGATCCTCTTGGTTGGGCGCCATGGCGTATGCATTTTTTATGCAAATTGATTTTTGTTTTGTGCGCCGTTGTTTGTCATTAGTTATGATGGACGACGTTGAAATTATTTAAATATATTCAATTAATTAAAAACAAATGGCGAAGCTAACACTAGATTAATAACAAAGAGCTGCAACTTTATTTATTCACTTAGATATTTACTAATTTAAATTCTAGCATTACGCATACGCCCTGTTGCGGGCAAACAAATAATAATTGCTCTATGCACAAAAAGCAGCTATCAATCGGACTGAAAAGCCTTTTCACTATTGTTTACAGCTGACAATGGCGACAGTTAATAAAATAATTGCCAGATTGCAACGAGTTGACAATAATGGAAATGTGGAAATCCAGTTTGTAAGATCAACAACAACAGAGACAAAGTTACAGACAAAAAAATTTTATTTAAATATTTAAATCTTGTGAAAACAGGATATTTACAAAATATGTTTGTCTTTAATTTTGTCACAAAACCTTTTTTGTTAGTTTGAATTGAGCTTGCCTTTTATTAAATTAAGCACATATAGAAAATATAAAATAAATAAAATAAAACTAAACGAATAAAAAACAGAAAAATATATAAATGCGAGATTTTAAATATTTTATTTCAATTGAAATTGTTTTGTTATACCCTGTACCCATGAGTAAAACAGAGTTTATTAATTTTTATTGTAAATATTTTAAACTACGTTAATAGCCCATTTACTCTTTTTTAAAGGAAAGGGTCTAAGAATGTTTATTTTCAATTAGACAACTAAACGTTTTATTTTGTTTATTTAATATCAGTTTTAATCCATTTATGCACATATTGAAAATAAATATGTTTATTGAAATAAAATAAATTAAAATTCTAATATAAAATTAAAAAAATTTATTTCAATTACATTTGTTACAAATTTTCATATCTAATTATGGATTTTACAATTGGTATTGAATTTATGATTTAGTAAATTTTAAATTTTAAATTAATTTAATTATTTAATAATTTGCACTATATTTAAAAGTATTCTATTTTTTCCAGTGCAGAGCTAGTGCAATGGCAACCAAGTAGTACATGAAAAGCGTGCAACAGACAATCAATAAATTTGGCCAAGTGGCAAGTGGCAAGAGGCAAAAGGCAGTGGCAACAGGTAAATACAATTGGCAATTGCGATTGTTTTTTGGCTAGGGCAACGTCTGCATTTCCATCGAATTATTGTCAACGGCAATAAAATAAAAATAAAAACCATGCCACGAATATGATTTACATGCAGCTCAAAAGGAGTAGCAGCAACTTGCAACTAGCAACTGGCATCTTGCAACTTGCAACTGGCAATTGCCATTGCCGTTGTTCGTGCAGCGTTTGCCACCTGTTCCTGCCTCGCAGTTGCCGTTATTATTGTGCTTTGCTCAGCCTTGCCTTCATATCGTTAGCTAATTTTATTGTTACAGTAACTGTTGATGTTGCTGCTGCTGCTGTTGATGCTGCTGCTGCTGCTGTTGCTGCTGCTGCTGTTGCTGCTGCTGCTGTTGCTGCTGCTGCTGCAGGCAGCAAAAACAGGCAATGCAATGCTGCAGTTGCTGCTTTGGCCTATCTTTCGTGTATCTTGCGACCGGCCTTGCTTATATCAATTCTATTAAGCACAACAGCAGCCGTGCACAGCGAGAAAAAGTGTGAACTATAATTATAATTAGAATTATTATTATTTAGATAAACCATACAAATTTAAAGAACCAAAATATTTTATTTAGAAATAAGAAAACAAAGTCTTTAAATGACAAAAAACTGTGATATAATGCAAAAATAAGCCAAAGAATTTATTTAATTATTAAAACAAATATAGCATGTTAAAATAGAAAAAAATTATTTAATACAAAATCCAAGTTAAACAAATTGTTTATAATTTTAATAAGCTTGCATAAACTTAATTAAAAAATTTTTTAATCGACTCAATTCTATTTTTAGCCCGATTTCAAGTGCATAAAATTCAATCAAATCGAAGCATTTAAATTTGTAAAAATTATATTATGATATTTGCAAAATTCGTGTTTGAAAGAACTGTGATATTTTTTGCAGTGCACTTCTCGCCATCTCTTTTAGGAGCCCAGCTGCTGTGCCGCTCTCCTTTCAGCATGTGACTAATCATGCAGAGCCAATCATGCCACAAGTTTATTTATTTTCACATTGCATTTGCAAGCAGAACAGGCAGAAGAAGAAGAAGAACAAAAAAAACTGGGTAATCCACTTGAAAATTCCTCGATTTTTCTTTTCCCTGTTTATTGTTGTTGTTTATGTATTGTTGCTGTTATTGTTGTTGTTGCTGTTGTTGTTATACCCTGTTATCGCGCATCTATCAACGCCGCTTGTATTCGTTATTGTTCGCTGTTATGTTGCTTGTTGCCTGCTCCGTTCGTTGCCTGTTTTCCAGAGCTTTTCCCCATTTTCCCCCCATTTTCCAGCAGTTTATAAAGTGAGTTATCTGCTGGGCTGTCGTGTGGCATTCGCCGATACATATATATATATATATATATGTATATATATATGTATAATTCTTGCTTCTGCTTCTGCTTTTTGCACTTGATCTGCTTGTGTGTGGTTTTACCGCTAGCAGCGACTGTAGCTGCAGCTGCTGTCACTCGACTGCCCGTTATGTGTCCTTGAAAGAGTTAACTGTAATTGCATCTAGCTGCCCGCTTTCAAAACAATTACAAAATTATTAAAGACAAACTGGGAAAATACTTTAAGGGAAACTGGCATCCCAAAGGAGGTTTCCATTCTGTTGCCTGTCAGCTGGCCTTGGCCTCTATCAATAAAGCAATTTATATTCTGTTTCGACTAGACAATATACCACCATCTATCATTAATCAAACGAGTCAATTGTCTTGCGTATATATCGAAAAATGCATTACAAATGCTTGCACAGAAATAAAAAATCATTTATTTACTGCATTAAATTTGCATTCGGCGTTAAGAAATAAGTGTTTGTTTGCTGAATATTAATTGAATTCTTATTAAAAGGCAAGAAATTTCATTATCAAATTATAGAATATTAGAAAAATGTTTTATTTAGTTTATGTCTATCAATTCTATATTAAGCATTTACTTTTATGCTAATTGTGAAAATTATTTCGAGTGTAAAAAACGCCGATTGTTTATCGGCATACAAAGAATTCAATTATTTATTTTAACAATTAATTTTTTTGTTATGACTGCCTTGTTAATCCACACTCCAGAAATTTAGTCAGATATTTTATTATTATTAAATATGTTATTTGACGTATTTTATTTCAATACAAAAAATTATTGTAAGTGCAAAATCTAAATAAGAAAATATGTGAAAGTATACAAAGAAAAATCTAAATTAATTTTAATTTTAAATTATATTTTTTCTCAATTGAATTTGTATGATTATTCTACTGTAATTATTGTTATAAGCTTGAATTTTAATAATTTTTACCGATATTTATATACAAAAGTATCTTATCTGCTAATTAAATCCTTATGATTTTTTGCTGAAATTGAATTCTAGTTGTAAATTTTATCATATTGAAAAGTTGAGTTAAACTATGTATAAATATAACTGCAAAAAATAAAAAAAAATAATAATAAGAAAAATATAAAAATAATTATCTAAATACCAAAAAATATCTGATATTTTAATTAGATCAGTAGAATTATTACAAATACTGTAATTGAATTCTAGTTGCAAGCTTGAATCTATTGCCGATATTTATAATATTTTATCATATTGAAAAGTGGAGCTAGACAATTTCTAAATTGGCAAAATAAATCCCGCTGTCTGGCTGTCAATGCGGCATGGCATAAGCTGCAGAGAAACAGTTACAACGAGCAGCAGCAGATGCCAATGCCAATGTCGATGCCGCTGCCACTTGCTGCAAATGTGGCAAGGAACGTAATTGATAAAGACCGACAAATCCGTTGATGGCCATGTTAATACTGCGAGGTATGTGTGAGTTGGGCTAAGGCTGAAACTGAGGCTGGGCTCAATGTCGCTGCGAAACGATCTTGTTGATGGCAGGAAAGACAAAGCCAAAGCCAAAGACAAAGACCTAAGATTGCCTCTGGCATAGGCTGATGACGCGTGCAGAACCTGTTGCAAGTTGCTGTAGTTGTTGCAACAAGCAACTGCCTCTGCCTCAGCCTTGCTCTTTGACTCTTGTTGTTATTGAGCAGCGTTCGATTTTTATAATGATTATCGCCATAATGGAGTGAGTTTGTTGCTGCTACTGTGGCATACACAAAAGGCCACTAACAATGCCACAATCCGTTGCCAGTTGCCGGTTGCCAGTTGCAATTAGGCTGGGCGTGGGGCGAGTCTGGCGCGCATAAATTGCGTTAGGATAATGATCGCGCTTTGGCACAGTAAATCGCAATTCGAAATTCAACGGACACGCAGAGTACAGTTGTTGCTGCTGCCTCCCAGCTCGAAGATGTTGCAGCTGCCTGCTGCCTGCTGTTGCCTGCCTCTTAACTGGTTCACCAACAAATTTGACGCGAGCTGCTACAAATGAGCTAAGATAGCGCTAGATTGAGGCAAGCAGGAAAATCTGTGGAAAAGCCAAGAACCGTTTTGGCCACGCATGCTGGGGCGCCATTTAAATTGAGATTTATTGCCAGCGAGCTGTTGTTGCTGTTGTTCTTATTGCTGCAGGTGCAACAGCAACTTGCAACTTGCAACCGGCAACTGGCAACTTGCAACCAGCAACTTGCAACGGTTTTGTGCATCTCGCAGCAAAGACAAAACTGTAAAACGCTCGTCTCTGACCTGGCCAATGCGAAGCGTGTGGCATGTGGCATGTGGCAAGTGGCATGTGCCACCTGCTCTAGTGCACCAAACAGCAGATCGCCTGCCGGCCCAATCCTATCATAATAAAGTTATTAGGCGCATCATTCACTTCGATTCTTCTGCTCTTGATTCCTCCGATTCAGCGACTTAATTCGTGTAAATAATGCCACGATTCAGTTTTATGACAATGCCATAAGATTGCCTTGGAAATTATGTCAAGTGTTGCAACATCATTTCAGCGCTGCAACTACGTGATTTATTTTGAAATAATTTAAAATACGAGTTGAGCTTTTAATTCCATTGCAAAGTTTCATTAAATTTCAGCTAAATGGTAACATTAAATAATATGGGTTAATTTAAAAAAATAGTTGATGGAAATTTAATAAATGACAGCTTATAGAAATAATTTATAATATTTTATAAAACTAAAGCGTTAAAAAATTTAATACATTTAAATAAAAATGCATTTAAAATATTAACTTGATAATCTTGATTTTTCCTTAAACCTTTTAAAAATGTTATGACAGTCTAAATTATATATAATATATTGTATAAATCTTAAATATTTAAGATCTTAAGATATTTATATTCAATCAATAAATTATAAAATTATAAACATTAAATTAAGTGTTATAATCAATCAATAAACAATTCTTAAAGATTTTTCAGTTATAAGAAAAAAACTAGATTAAGCTGACGAGCAAAATAAAAATGCATGGATTATTTTAGGAAAATGGGATTTTAAAATTTAATTGTGAAATTCTTAACTACAAAAGAATAATTATATAAAAAGTAATAAATAAATAAATTAAATAGTTTAGTTGATTTTTCTTGCAGTCCAATTTTAAAGAAAATTTTTTCATGAATATTAAGAAATTTAAAATAAATATTTCATATATTTATATTAAAAAAAACAAATATGATCAAATTTAAAATAACTAATAAAAACTTAATTTTTTTAAAGTCAAATACCAAAGATATTTATTTTTGAAAATTAAATGAAATTTCGTTGAAAATTCTATAACAAACATAATAGAAATAATATATTGAAATTGCAAATAAATATTTCGTATACTTTCAAGTGAGAAGAAAAAACTAACACTGGCTGACAAGAACAGTTAAGCCGGATTATCTTAGGCAAATCAAAATCCGTGGTATTCATTTATTGAGACTGTGCCAATGTTGGAAGCAGGCCTCTGATTACGCCTGACACTGATTAGCAGAAGCACGGAAATGCAACGGGGCGTTAAGTAGCCAGAGGCAGAGCTCCAAAGTTGGCAATGTGGCAAAACATAATTTCTGCATGTCACAGAGACAGGTTGCAAGTCGGCGCTGGGGCTCGGCTGTCAATGCCATGGATAATCCTGCTCATCATCTATAGATGCAGCTACAGCCAGAGATAGACATGGAGTTAGATCCAGAGTTGGAGCTGGAGTTGGAGCTGTGGCTTGTGGATCAACAGACAAATGCAATTTTGATAAATCGCTGAAACCGGTTGCACTCGCCGCATTTGACGGAAAAGTCGGAAAAGCTCAGTCTGAGTTGCGGTCTGAGTGGACGGCACCTGTTGATTTTTATACCCTGTACCAATGAAGTGGGCATAAACAGGGTGAATCATTTTGGCAGAAGGCGGTGCTGCTCAAAAGAGTTGAGTCGATCTAGCTATGACCGTCTGTTTGTCCGGACGAGCGCGTAGCGCGAGCTGTGGATACATCATACCGTCAGTCTTGTCAATATTGGCTCTAAAATCTACACTTTTTGACCAAATGCTGTAATTTTTTGTTTTTTATTTGCATTATTTCGCAATACAATTGCTTAGAGAATCAATTCTTACAAAAAAAAAAAAAAATTTTTTCCCGAAAATTTCATATTTTTTTTAAGGGGGACCCCTTAAAATTTTTGCTAAAATTTCAATTTCTTTCTTCTTCGATTTATCAATTAAATATTAATATCTAACTCAAATGGTAAAGAAAAAGCCACACCGCTTGAAAATCGATTGAGTTTTGGTAAAGCTATGCTCATTTAAAGTTCAGCAAAAACGGTTTTTTTCGTAAAAGGAGTGATAATTCCCTCATGTTACAAATATTCGTTCTAAAATCTAAATTTTTCAACCAAATGCTTTCATGTTTGGTTTTTCTTGCATAATTTTGCAACAAAATTCGATAGTTCACAAATTCTTACGATTTGAAAACAGATTTTTGTTTAATAATTATTTTTAAATTACATGCTGTATGGGCAAGCTCGTAGCGCGAGCTGTGTGTGAGTACAGGGTAAGCCTGCAGTCGGGCTTCCTGCTCTTTAGCGCAACGCGAGATTTTTATCCTTGCTGTTTTGGCTGCCTCTGCATTTGATTGTCTGGCGTTGATTGCCGCTGATGGCAGCAGCTGAATGTTGTTTGTTACTTGTTGCTTGTTGTTTGTTGTTTGTTGTTTGTTTGTTGTCTGTTTGGGAAAATGAAGTTGCTGGCAGGCAGCGCTTACATGTTTGGCTGGCAGCTAGTGATGCCTTAATGATAAGATTTGGCTCGATTGATTTCTGCAGGGTGTCGAAATCGCTTGATCGACAAACTGGTTTCGTTTGGTTTGGATTGGTTTAGCTCTCGCCCATCAAAACTGGCGCAAAAACGTGCCACATCAATCAGGCGCACGCCCACAAGGTCAATGGGTTAAGAAGGCCAAGAAACTACAAATTACACCCACCATGGAGCGGATTAACAGAGGCAGACCGGATGGATTAGAATAATTGTAATGCAATCCGCAAGTGCAACTGTAAAGTGCCACCGTTTGCCAGACGACGATTGACAGTGGAAGTTGAAGCTGCAGCTGCCACTCAGCCTCAGTTGCTGCCTCAGTTCTCAGTTGGAGCCTCGGCCTAGGCGCATGTTGGCCATCAAATGTCCAAACTAAACATTTAGATTAGAGCCACAAACGACAAAGAGACAAGCGACTTCGAGACATGCAGACATGGAGACAACGAGGAATGCATTTTTATGGAGCATCGAGAAGAGAGAACAATCGCCCGTTTTGCTCCATTCCGTTCAGTTCGGTTGCAGGCTAATCTAAATTGTTGCATGCAACAATTGCATTGCATTGCAAGTGTCCGTTGCAAGCGAAGAGAGGCAGCAGATGCTGCAGGTAATTTCGCTGCAGCTAATTGCGAAAAGTGCTCCTGTAATTCCAACGGTGCCACAGACAAGTGAAAGACAAGCACGGGCTGCATGCGGCATGCTGATGCTGCATTCTGCATGCGGCATGTTGCACGTGCAACGTGCAGTGGGGGCAGCTTCTTAACAACAACTCGCTACACTTCCCAAAAAAACTAACATTTAAACCTACTATATGTGCCTAAATAAATTGGGCCTGTTTGATTTCGGGAATATAATTTATTTATTTATTTATTTATTGTCAACTACTGTCAGTCGACATAAAAAATTAAAAATACAAATTAAAATAAATATTGAAATTAAATTAAGTAATTAAAATAAGAGTAAATGATAATGATAATGATAAAGATAATGATTATCTTATTTTGGGTTCGATGATTTGGTTTTTAAAATATTTATCTGTTCGTAGTTAATATATTTAGGTATTTATTAAATTCTATTTTATTTATTTATTTATATGTTTATTTAATAAAATGTAGGCCGCATTAAACATAAAATAAAATATTATTTAAAAATAAATCGTTTACTAAGAATAAATATTAAAAGTTAAGCTTTATGCTTTATAATAATCAGCAAAAAAAAGAAAGACTTTTGTAATTGATAGACGTTGATACTAGAATTGTTGGTTTTCCAAATATCAGGGCATGTATTTATATTTCCATTTAATTTTTTTTTAATTTTCATTCCACTTCATATCTTTTCCTTATAAATATTGACAAAAGAAGGTGCATATAAATGGGCCTCAAGGCTGTACCATCAATTCGTTTATTGTTATTAATTAATTAAGTATGTTTAATGGAAATTTAATTGTAAACTTATTTCAATAAAATAATGTGCTATAGTATTTCTGTCTATTTGAATCCGAAAGGCGCTTAAAAATTAGTATATTTACAAAAGTTATTCCCAAAATATATTTAGTAAATTCTTGCAAGTTATAGGCAAGAATTTCTTTATTTTCTCTGAGTGTAAGTGACACCTACGGAGCGGCAGCTTGGAGGCAAGAGCAAGACAAGGCATCGGCAACTGTCTGCCCACAAATAATAGCTTCATTGGCCTGAGCCTTTGCCCAATCCGCCTGCTCATGTCTGCCATTGGCATGCAGTCGGAAATTTGCATTGTCTTTGAAATGATACGGCATTCGAGGCAGAAACCGAACTGAGCTGCACTTTGCTGACCAAAAATGGCTGCTCGTGGTTGACATTATTGCGGCCATTTAAATGTCCATCAATTGATCAATTAGAGTACTTTTTAATATGCATTAGAATTAATTGTCAGCTCTGTTCTACTCACACTTTAATTAACTCCAAATATTTATGGCTGTTTGTTTGTTTGTTTGTTTTTCTGTTTGACTTTTCATTTGATTTGCAGCGGTTTCAAAGCCACGACGTTTGGCCAGTTACTAAAACCAAAGCGTCAACTCGGCCAACAGCCAAAGTGCTCATAATTTTCGCTTTTTCGAGCCCATAACGCAATTGACAATAAGTGCGATTGAGTAAAATTTATGGCCTGCGCACATGGCAGCGAAATGCGAAATGCGAAAAGCTAGAATACACCATCGGACAGGTGAACCAGGTAACTGTGACAGCCCGCCGAAGGTTAAGCCCGACGCGTTTTGGTTTCGATTTCGGTTTCGGTTTTGGCTTTGGTTTTGGCTTTTTTGGTTTTGGCATAGAAAATGCCATAGGGCAAAAGCAGAGCGCAAAAAGGGAGAAATCACTGAAATGCCAGAATGTTCAATATTACTAAAACCGCTTAGTGAACTGCAGTTTTCTATTACAATTCATACTCTACACTTGAAAGAGTATTTTGGGCAATATTTTACAAGCCCTTTAGAACGAAAATTCGTTTTAAAATAAATATTTTTAAATAAATATTGATGATTATGTTTATGTTTTATTGAAATACAATATTTCTTAAATAAACTGGGAACTTGATTATCAAAAGAAATAAAATACAAAATTATATAAAAATATTTGTGATTTAAATTTGTTGTTAAACAAAGTGTTCTGAATGGATTATTTAAAATTAATTAATGTTGATGACGATTTTCAAATCAATTTTTCTAATTAATTCTCAATAAAAATGCAAACAGAAGAAATCCTGTTCAATATTTTTAAAAGATTTTATCAATTTAAATATTTTGAAGCAATAAATAATTGAATGAAAACAACTGATACATTTTATTAAAAGAGCATATAAAATTCGACTAAGCGTACAAAATATTTATGTCATATATCCCTCATGCTAACGCTTATTGCTTTCTGTCTGGCACAGTAGTTCAAGCATCGAAGCTGACACAAGTTAATTAGATTATACTGCAAATATGAGGCATATAATGCAGGCACATAACATGTACCTGCCTCTCTGCTTTACTAAGTATTTAGTTGTAATGCTCGATTTCTTAAGTCTGGTTTTTCTCTCTCTAGCTCAATGTCAGCTATTTGCGTTTTTGCTGCATACTTTCAGGCCGTCGTTGATGTGTTGCAAAATGCCGCTTAAAAGTAGGCAATGGCTTTTTAAACTTGTTTCTTGCTGTTGGCGCATGAAATAAGTAAATGTTTTCTTTGCCCTGCATTAATTAAAAGAGAAAAATAAAACTAAGCCATTGCACTTAGAAATTCAATAAGTTGCACTAGTCTGCCAGCAAATGGCAAGCAAACAAAACGGCCAAAAAGCAACGACTGCAGTCGTGTGTGCGCGACCTCAAGTTGCTCCATAAATAATGAATAATAATATGAACTAATTAAGTAAATCATTATTTGCTGTGATTGTTATTTATTTATTGGACTTGAAATTCTTAAATATTTAACAATTACAAATATTGTACTTATTTATTTAAAGAAAAGGTCAACAAATCATAGAATACAAAAATTTAATATACAAAATAAATTTAATTTAACTTGTTGCACATTTGCTTTTTAATTCTTGTCAAAAAGCTTGCTGAGATTTTTTAAAAATTGTTATACCCCTTTTTCCACAAGTGCGTGGTATATATTCAAATACTGTGCACCTTGCAGCAGTTGCAAACTGCGACCTGTTTAAAAAAGTTCACTTTTCTCACACACAGACTCTCTCTCACACACACACATACGCCTATTCGGAGCTTTTGAACGCCCACGCACAAAAATGGCGCCCATGCACTCCAGACTGCCCGCTCACGCTCCTCACTCTCCTCTCGACCCCTTACGCATTTTGCGTTACGCCTTTTGCTGGGGTCTGCCGCTTAAGTGTTACGCACATGTATGTGTGTGTGTGTGTGTGAGAGAGAGCGAGAGAAAGAGTGAGAGAGAGAGAGTGTGTGTATGTGTGTTTGTATGAGTGGGTTACATTTCATAATACTCATACGCACTGTTGGGTTATACAACATATCACAGGGGCGCCAGGAGACGTGTGGTTTGTGTGAGGTGCGGGGCAAGGGAAGGTTGGGGGGTTGGGGTGTTGCAAGATGGGGAAGGGAGGTTTCTATGCGTGTGCCGATGGATGCACTGAAGCAGGCAGCGCTTATGAGTACTCAGCTAGGCAATGGCATGCAATATTTTTAATGAAATATGCAACACTCAGACGTAGCCCAAGGGGGTTAAGGAGGCAAAATGGCGTAGGGCCAGGGACGAAGTTGCTGCGTTTCCCCTCAAACCCTCTGTCTATCGGTCGCTTGGATGTAACTACAGCTGCAGTTTTCGTCAAGATATGCACGTAGATGACAAACGGCGTGTTTGTAATTTGCCATTTGGCATTTGGGCATTGTTAGGTCGCCTGGCGTTTTGTCTGCGAATTTAATAACACGCACGCATGCAAATTGCAATCTAGCGCATAACTGTACTTAGCAACAAAGTGACCTAAATTGATGCAATAGAAAGAGCATACACAGCGAGAATAAAACCTCAATTGTCACCAATTATATAGAATAATTAGAGATTTTTCTAGCAAGGTCACATATGAAAAACAATCCAAACTTTTAATCAAAATTTATTCGAATAAAAAAATTAAATTTATTCGGTGTATAACTAGAATCTTAAGCCAGAAAAAACTATCCAAATCTAGGTCAAATCTTAAAAATAACTAAACTTTCTAATCAAGTTGATATAATTGTAATTTCAGTCAGTATAAAGCTAGAATTGGATTTCAAACTTTTTTGACATACTTTTTGTATATTGTTTATTAAAGATTTTTGAATAACTAACATATGTATATTTTATTATTATTATTAAAACTCAGCAAAATAAATTGTTGATGATGCGTAAAAAAAAAAAAAACAAAAATTGTTTTCAATGTTAGTTTTTTTTTTTATTTTTAAATAAATAAACTTTTTTTCTTAATTTTTCAATGTTAATTTAAGTTTGTTTTAATTAAATTTATTTGCAATTTAATTGCAATTTTTGCCACTGTGCATGCTTGAAGAGGGTCTGCCTGCTGCTTAATTGTTACATGCCACGGTGCGTATGCGTAATATGCATCGTGTGTGGCACACAAATCATAATTGCCGACAGCAAGTCAAGTGCAAAGTTCCTTAGCAGGGCTGTGTGTACAATAAGTAATGTAATTAAATTGCCCAGCGTAATCAAAACAATCTTGGCTTAATAATAACTCGTTTTCCATTCAATTAAACAATTGCAATCGCAATTCCAATGCCATGTTTGCTGTGAAATTAAATGCACACATTAAACCATTTATTTGAGCTTCGTCTTGCCTAATGTGAATTGTAATCAGCAGTGAATCAAGCGACCCCAGGTTAGTGCAATGAATACACTCACTTGACACTCGAAATGCCAAGACGAAGCTGCAGTTCATTTGCTCTGCTGATAATTTGCCAACTGTCACAACTGCAAATGCATATTTAAAACATGATTTGTGCCTTTGAACATGCTCAAAAGTATTTGCTCTTACATTTGCAGACTCTTGACTCCTGACTCCTGACTGGCTTTGTTCCTCACACAAAAGAGCCAGACATCAGCATGTGTAAGATGTTTGCTCACAGTTGTCAAATCGTAATTATAAAATGTATTTCCTTTTTGCCTTTTAGGGTTTTTGGCCAAGCTGCCATGTATTCTGCAGTTTATTAAATATTTTAAACAATTTGAGCATGCCAATTAGTCACAGCACAAAAAAGTTGATTTCATTCATGTTTAGAATTTTCTTTCAAAATGTTTACAATGAAATGATTGAACTGAATTTTCTTTAAGACAAATAAAAACAGAAAGCAAATTTGTATATGATATCAAGACTTCAACAGTAAAACATCCTGAAAAAGATCATAAATAAAAGTATTTCCCGCTGAGCGCCCGACTGTATGTTAATCCTGTAATGATTCACAGCTCGCGCTGCGCGCTCCTTCTCTAGAGTATGTAATTTAATACATATTTTTTCTTCACAATATATTTTTAATAAACACTTAATTTATATATTTTTAAACCAAGTGAAGAACTTAAAATTTCATAAATTTCAACTGTTTATTCATTTTATCTATCCCATCCTTGAATAAGATTTCACAATAGGTTTTGAAATCTTATAAATTTCCATAATTGCATGCAGTTTTTTTTATGCACCCTAAACAATCAATTTGAGGCTTGTAAAATACCAACTTAATTCATGGCGGAACACTGTCATTAGCAGTTTTAATTGTGCAGCGTGGAAAGTGTCCAGGCAAGCCTTAATTTTTGGTAAATGCAAATGCAAATGGAAGTGTGAGCGTTTAACAGGCGCCACGCCAAATAAACGAAACGAAGCGGAAGCAGAACGGAAACGAAAGCGGAAATGCCACTGCAGCAAAATATGGCGTAGCAGCAAAAAACGGAAAACAAAAAGCTGTTGAGCAAAAACTTCTTTTTTTGTTGTTTGTTAAATACGCCAAACCTTGACACTGTCGACAGGAGTTTGCCAAGTGCTAAAGCATGCGTGTTTAAGATTTTTTTTGTGCTTGGAAGTCAATTTATTGACTTGTCTTGGCCGCAGGTGCTCAATGATAGCTTCCGCAATGAATACTCGTAGCTGTGGCAGCTTTCAGTACTGTCCACATCCGGCAGCCTGAACTTATCTGTGCTTTTTTTAATATGCTTCTTGTTAGCAAGCTTTTTAGCTGTTGCACTCTATATATTAAACTACTGTAGCACCAAGAAGTATGCAATAGTTTTTTTAAAATTCGCATAAGGATGCTTGGTAAGGTTTATCTAATTAAGAAACACTCTTCAAGAAGAATAATAATAATTTATTTTACTTACATATGGTAATTAATTATTAATTTTTAATTTAAAAATATAATATCATTTTTTTAATGAAGCTCTTGCGAGCTAGCTATTAAGCTAAGCCATTATATGGTAATATATTAAATAGCTACATAGCACCAAAAAGTATGCTACAGTTTTTTACAAGCAATCATAAGGTTTGAAAGGCTTTCTCTTTAAGTTAGCTGCTTTTAGTTTAATAATATTAGATGTCGCTTGAGTATGCTGCGAATAGTTTGTGTAATCTGTAATCATATTTGCTGTGAAGTCGATTTATTGACTTCTCTTGGCCGCAGGTGCTCAATTAATACCTAGTGCTGTCCACATCCGGCAGCCTGAACTTGTCTACGGTTTTTTAATTACAGCACTTGTGAGCTGGCCATAAGCATTGGCAATTTCTCTTTCAAATACGCACAATATGGAATGGAAGCCACTTAGACAGGGCGGAGGGAATGCAAACAAATGGCGACATTACTTAGCCTATTCCCCACACGCATTGACTGCTGTCGTTGTGGTCGTTGTTGTCGTTGTGTGCGTGTGTATTGGTGTCAGTGCGTGCTTCCTGCCAGCCCCCTTTCCCTACAAACGCTCCCCTTTCAGTCGAATTGAGAGTCTCAGTCTTTTGTGTTCTTGCTGCTCTAGTTCCACAGTCTGCTGCATTCATTAGACCAAGCCAAGTGGCATTCACTCTTTGAGCCACAAAGTGCAGCGTAGAGCATTAAATTCCTTTAACAAACTCAGACTCGTTGCGCTCACATGACTTGAGGCCATCAGGCCATTACTGTTATTATTATTATTATTATTATTATTATTATTATTATTATTATTGGTATTAGGCTTAACCAGAGCTCCTGCAATTTGTTCAATTAGAAATTTGCCAATCGACTCTTTGGGATTCGCACATGTTGACAGTGCGAAAACAAAGAACTCTCTAAATGCCTTCATTTGATTTATCTGACAGCTACATGTGTTATGCAAATGCAACGCTACAGGCAACAAAAACTCCATGTTCACACTGCACCGGAAATGCATGACCAGCTGCATGGCTGCTGAACTTGCCACACGTTCATGCCGCACGATATAGGCGGAAAAGCTCTTCATGCATATTGCATGAGCCCTAAAAACTTTATCAATACGTGTGCCAAACTACTTAGAAAAATGTAAAGTCTTCACCAGCGCATCGACTTGGATATGCACTTTGACATTACATAATAAATATATAGCTTGCATTAAATGCAAATAACTCCAATTTAAATAATACAATGCAAAATTCTTATAATAATAGAACTGCAAAATAGTGCTTACAATATTGTCCTTGCATAACTTTATATTAAATTTAAACCTAGAATTAATAAAATATTCATTAGTTTAAAAAAAAAAACAACCATATCCCTCGCATATGATAAAATAGTTTATATAATTTACCAAACAATTCTGATTCAAATTAAAATTACACAAAATTACAATATCGCCCTAAATATTATGCTATATTATTTAATTGATAATTTAACAATAAAGCACGTAAAAGTATGCAACGAATTTTTTAAACAGCCATTATTTATCCATCATTATAAAGAAGAAGCCTTTTACATACCATCTCCATACGAAATTTTCTCAATTGGCAAAGCACAATATTTTTGAAAATCCAAAAATAAATTTCTCTTGTATACAGACCGTATGATCTATATATTATATAAGTATAAAGCGCTTTGCCCAGGCACTCTATATATTCTATATTATTTCACTACTTTTTCTATAATATTTTTAGAGAAATTTTTAAGTAGAATAAAGTGTATTAAACAAATAGCGTAAATGCCAAGTTTTGGCGTGCCTGAAATTATTTGCATTGTACCGACTTGTAAAAACATTTCCGTTAAATTGTTTTATAGCCGAGGGTCTTGAGGAATTTCTTAAAATCGTAAAAAACTGGCCGGGTTGTAGTTGTAGTGCCTAAATATAACTAAATCTTATCGGTATATCAAAGATTTAAATTGCTTAATACTGTGAAGGGTGTATTTAGTTATAGTTATATGCTCGCATGTCAACACTGGGTAATAAAAGCATATGCACAAGTTAAAGTTGAATAAGTTAAGGGGCAAGTTGAGAAACCTAATTCGCAAGTTATTTTTTTTTTAGATTTTATTTGATTGTTAAATTGGAATGAGAAATAGTGGGATTAAAATGAGAATTGATTAAGATTACCCACTGCATCTTTAACTAGCTTTCAGCTTAGTTTTTACCACTGTAAAAAAAGCATATATATTTTGTTTTTGACTGAAATGTCTGTCAATTTCTGCAGATTGCATGTTGCTGAGGGATTAGGCGATTCGCATTTATTTTGAACATGCTCACAATGCAGCTAGATCTTAAGTCATCCGCACTATATGGTAGATTCCTGGGCCGATATTAGCTATAGCCATGCATGCCCAGTACTAGGTTGCTTTTCTACTATTTTCTAGGCACTACTTTTAGATGTCTAGACACGTGAGGGGGAATTGGTAATACGCTTAGATATGTAAATGGCTCTGGACTTACCGCAATCGCTGACAGTTTTGGGGTGCATGTTGATTGTAGTTTGGGTTGGGTTCGATTATATGATGTGAGAGTAAGGTCAAGTTAAAGCTAAGCTAATAAAATTTATATTCAAACTACGTTTTTTCTTTGTTTTTTTCGGATTGAAATGTTGATTGATGTTTGCTCCAAGGGGTTTGTTGATTGAAGCTCCTTTGCTGGCATCCATCGTGTCACAGTTTGCTTGATTCGGCTTGACTTTTGCTCATAATATTTATACGCGTATTTGTCACTTGAAAAGTGTTTGCTTTACAATTGTTTTGACTTAGCTTAGATAGTTAATTATGCTTGTTAATTGCCAATTTATTTATGTTTATACAATTTGTACTTTAGGCTTAAAATTTTGCATTTTACAATGTGCTCATTAGGTGCGTGTTTATGCCCTGGCTTAAGTTGGAATAACAATAGTAAAACTACAAATTATCTGCATTTCCATGCGGTATACTTTAGCTTTATTTAATAAAATATTTGTATATTTAGTGGTTATTGTATTGCATTATTTATTGTTTGGTTAAGTTTATTGCTTGCGCTGAACTACTTAGTTGATTTTGGAAAATTCTTTAATTTCAAGAGGCTATGCTTGTACGTATACTTTTAGTTAACACTGTGTCGTATTGAAATTCATTCTCGAGTATTGCGTATTTTGATTAGTTTGAGTAAATGTTCAACTACTTAGTAAATGCATATGCTCTACAAAATATGCGCTAGTTTTGGTTTTAGTAGCCTCGCTGGACCCACAATTTTAGCTGTTTTTTTAGTGTATATACTATATTTTATAGATTAGTTAGAATATTTGCTTTAGTGTAAGGCATACTCTAGGCATGCACTGTTTCGTAAATGTTTATCTTAACTTTATATTTTATTTTCAATAAATAAATGTTGTATTTTCTAATTTATTGTACCCTTCTCAGCTGGGCCTGTCTAGCAGTCTACAATGTTAGCAAAGAGTATACTTTATAAGGAAGATATTGTAGTATTTATTTAATAAATATTTAAATATTTTACTTATATGCTAAATCAAACTCCCTCAACGGTACAAGTGCATTTATTTTTATCTGAACTGCTCTGCAATAGCTTAAATCTAATTGATTCTAGCATGGAAAAACTCTTACTTCTATATCTTATATTATATTAAGATTAATTTAATTTATTTTATGCACATTTTCAGCTTAATGAGCTAAGTGTTTAAATCTGGTTTTTAATCTAATTTACAATCGAAATAGCGTAGCAAACACTTTTTTGTATGACTTTCTCTCATGGGTTTTTTAAGTTTACTTTGACTCTGGCCGTAACTAGTTAAGGGCTTTTTACTTTACCATAAAAAATGAAGTCAAACAAATCGTAACTCAAATGCAAATTGAAATGGAAATTCAAATCGAACTTTTCTTTCTGCTGGTGCGCGCTTTTCTATCAGTTTTTGTTGATTGAAGACTTAGCATAGAAGTGTTGATGTGTTGCTGATGATATGCATCAATTGGTAATCGTATTCGTAATCGTAATCGTATTCAATTGATTTCTTTGCTTGTCTAGCGCTACCATGCCCGCACCTTGACCTTGGCTTACCTCGGCGATGTCGGCGGCAGCGGCAGCGACAATGGCGGCGGCGGCAATGGTGGCGGCGGGGCGCGCACATCCGTTTCAATATGGCGCTTGTGCGGCGTCTGCAGATCGAGCGCCGTATAGCCCACGTGCGTGTGTGCCACGCCCACGCCCACGCCCATGGGAGAGCTGCGTGGGCGCAGCGTGGTGGGCGGACCACGGAACAGCGCATAAGGATTGCCAAAATAATCCTGTGATGTGGCCATCATATCGATGGAGCTGCAAGAGACAGAGAAAATGCAATTGAGTTGCAGCAACTGTCGCAAAGTGGAATCTTAAATTTTAAAAATTCATTTTGATTTTTTTTAATCCAAAACTCCATTAAGGAATCTGATCAGCGGGAAATCTATGTAACATATTTCAAGAGAAGCTTTAAAATTAATTTTTTGATATTAATACTATTTTGCAAAATGACATAAGATAAGATAATATTACAGGATAACTTTTTGTCAATAGTTTCGGAAAGTTTATTTATTTTTTTAATTATAGTTAGTTAAATACATTTTTTTTATTTTATTTAATATTAACATTATGATTTTCGGATAGCTTCAAGATAAGATAGAATCTAGACTCAGCTTTTACCAAAAGCATATATACTACCTTCTACAATTTATATTCTTCAAATTGCATATATTTTAATTTTTTATACTTTTAATTATAATTCATTAATTACCTTTTAAAATTACTTAATACGATAGCTTTGTTTTGAATCACTTTGTATATATATTATTTATACTTCTTTTTTCATTGTATTTATATTTATTTTTTATTTCATTTATATTAATTTCATATTTTTTAACATATATTTTACACTTATTTATTTATTTTATTTATCAATTTTATGTATATTTTATTTATTTTAACTTGATTTATTTTATTTATTTATATATATTATTTGTAGTTGTTTTGTTTATATTTATTTACTTCAGTACTAATAAAGACATTTTCAACTATTGCCATGACAGCAGGGAATCAATCAAAATTGACTAAACGTTGGCAGCTCATGAATATTTGTACTCTCTGTCTGTCCGTTCGTCCGTCCGTCCGTCCGTCCATTCGTGTTTTTTAATTTAATAGTCATGTAAATATGGCCGGCATGCGAGTGCATTTAATTTTGTTGTGGAATGAAATTATCGTAACATGTCCATTTGATTGATACCCAGAAACCATGCATCAAGCGAACCCCTGACCTGAGCAGAACCCGTGTCGAACATGCCATAATTGACAGCCTACAGGCGACAGAGAACAATGGACAGAGGGATGGAGGGACGGAGGGATGGAGGGAAAGCCCACCCGACTGTATTGTAATTAAGTGTCCTGTCCGCATGTCGCTTAAGTGCCAACTCGACACGGGTTGTGGCTGTGTGCGTGTGTATCTGTGTTTAACAAGGCGCTGAGAGTGAGCAATAAAGGCGACAATTAGTGCAGCTCAGCTAGGGTACAACAATTTGCCGAAATGCCAATAAAATTTAAGCTAATTGCTGTTAGTTTTGACTTGTAATTAACGCATTTGCTGCTGATACTGTTATGATTTTAGAAATGATTTAAATTGTTTCGATTAGACTTTAAAATCGTCTGTAAAAAATTGGAAAAATCTTAAACTTTAAAAAATTGCATTGTTTTGCTGCAGCTTTTGTTTGATTTTATTTGATTTAAAAAATAGCGAAAAAATTTAAAATTTATTACAAGTGAATTGTAATTATTCAATTATTATTTAATTATTTAATTATTCACATAACAATAATTTGTAATATTTGTTTTATGTCGACTAAGAAAAGTGCATAGAATTTTATTGAAATAAATTAAAAGTAAATGATATAGTTTATTAGATTTACATCTTAATAATTGTTTTGCGATTTCAATTGGGAAATTTATGGAGCAATCGATAAATTTAATAATTAATTACAACGTCTGCAAAGTAATGAACTTGATGTAATAAAAAATTCCCCAGAGCACAGTTAACGAAAGTGCCTAATGAATTGAAATACTTGAGAGATTTGCCAGATTTTCTGTTATACGTAATTGGCAAACATATTTTGTGAAATTGACCAAGAAATGTCTAGTAACGTTACTACAGTAAACTATGCATACAATGAACATTTTTTTGTTTTTTTTTTCATTTTTTTGTGAACTTTGCAAAGGAATTTTGCATAATTTAACATGAAAGCTCAAGTGCAGACGGATTTTCCAAGCGGCTGGCTGTCGAGACGTTTAACTTTTGCATAATTACGTGTAAGAAAAGCGGGAGAAGTGGAAGAAAATGTAGCAAAAAGAAAAGCACATGAAGATGTTGAAGTAAGAAGTTCGTGCAAGAACTTTGCAATAATCCGCAAATAAAGGCGACGTGTGTGTGCGTATCATGTCCCCAAGAACCTACCTGACTTGACTTTTTTCGTTGAAATTAAATCGTTGAGGTGTTGCCAACAAGACACGCCCCTGCCCTAGAGTATTGTTGACTTTAACCGCACACCGAAATCTGGAGCACGTGGCGTAGTCTGGCATGCTTTCCTTTCAAATAGGCCAGACGATTCCCGACGTCACCTACTGAGGCGAATACCTTAAAGTGGATACTAGCTGCACTCAGAAAAAAATTATATATTCCAAATTGATGCTGGAATCTAAAATCCGCCCTACCTACCTTCAATTAAATCAGCTTTTTCTCAAAACAATGCAATTTTTTCCTAAAAAAAATTTTTTTTTAATCAAGAAATCTTTTTTGTTACGCAAAAAGATTCAATTAATTGTACAAGAATTTATTTTTTAACTTTAAGTATTTCTTTTTACCCAAATTAAGAAATATCACTTACTATAATGTGTAAAACTTTTTATCTGATTTTCTCTGAGTGTACTCACAGTAATCGCTGCTGCGACTGAAGGCAGCTCTTAATGAGTTGAGACTAACAGCAAGTTGCGTGGGAATCTCTAAGTGCATTGGCATCGACCTAAAAAACCCGCAATCGCACAATGGAAAACAACCATCAATTTCATGGCAATTTTTGATTATTTATTAATTAATAATTCTGCAAAATTAATGCGATTATTGTAAGAATTTTTTTTTTTTGTAGATATTAGTAAATAATAGAGAAATAATTTGTGGCTTTAGGCTTTTCTTCGCCAAGTTTCATAATTTTTCAGCCATGCAGGTTTTAGGAGAAAAGAAGAACTTTTCATCTTTTGGATATATTAGCATATTACACTTCGATTACAAAAATTTAATGACAACAAGAAATTGAAATTCGAATGAAACGCTGCTAAAAACAGTTGTTTCGCCCATTGTCAACGTCAATTTGAATGGCAACCAGAGCAGGTAAGATGGCGTTGGCGTTGGCGATGGCAATGGCGTTGGAGTAAGCAATGGCGATGGCAACATCAACGCTTTGCTTTGTCTATTTTTGTGCGTTGCCTTGATTAAAGTTAACTCTTAAGCTCAGCCAAAGACTGTGAAAATAAGTCTATAATGTTGGCTGCCAAGTTTCGAATTTGAGTTCAATGCGTAGGAAATTTAAATTGATCTAATTAAATAAGTTGTTAAGTTTGAAAAAGTAAACGTTAGATGTTCTTAAAAATAACATTATATTTAAATATTTTTATAAACTAACAAACTAATTCATTTATTGATTTATTTAAATTTATTTCACCAAATACTAATTCATAATATTTGATGAATATTGGGTTTTATTTAATCTCATGTAAAACATTTTTAATTAATTTCTATTTTGTAAAGTAAAACAAGTGAATGTGAAAAGTATTTTAAACCAGTAAGGATGAAACTACTGTCGGACGCAACCGACTGTAGGAGACTCTGTACTTTGTTTTTTCTTCCCTGTTTCTTATCCGACCGTAATGTGATTTACAGTATCGATGGGGATTGTCATCTTTAGCTTTAAAACTGAAGCTTGAAAACTGAAAAAACCAATCATGGATGAATTTGGTGAAAAAATGTAGATTCTAGAGCCAAAAACGTGTTTTCAAGAACTTTTAATCTCATCAAACCCTTTTTCTTGACCATACCAAGGACCAAAAATCTCGAAAATTTATATTTGTCTACTTTTAATCTTAAATATTTTTTAATGCAAAATCAGAAGGACGTTTATAGTTCCCAACGCAGTTGTTAGTTTCAGTTAAATGCCAAAGTTAACTTATTTTAAATGGGAGTTATTAATTTCAGCAGCTATTGGCATATGGTAATAAGCTAAATTATGCGAGGGAGCTGAGAATAACGGAAGGAATTCTGAATTCTGAAGTTGCGCTTAATCTTTCACCTTTGGCTCGTTATGGAATTCGCCTGACTTTTAATTAATTGTACTACTTACTGGGGACTCTGATGACGGCAGAGTGGGAAGCGGAAGGAGGGAATGTAAAACTTGAACGAGAGCATGACTTTTTTCTGTAAATATATTCTTATAATTTTAATTTTCTTCATTTTATTCGTTGCTGGAAAGAAGTTGAGAACGTACGCTATCTAGCAAGTTTCGCTGACTTTTTATTTTGTATTTTTTTTTTGCTCCCTTACAAGTTGTGTATATAGTTACTTTTCAACTGGATGACAGAGCAGATAGATGGATGTAGAAAGTGCGAGAGAGGAGAGAGCACAAAGAGAACAAGAACAAGAGTTAGAGAGATAATCCTTTTGTTGCTTTATCGCGTTAGCCTCGTTGTCGTTCTGTGGTTTAGCGCTTTAAGACAATAAATTGAATTTGGCTTGCGGCCAAATGGCCTCAAAGGAGCCAAAGCAAAGCCAAAGCAGCCAAAGCAGCCTCAGCTGTCCGCATGCCTTGGCCAAGTTTGTTTAGTCAAATGCTGTCACTGAGTTTAAGCTGATTTGTGGCAATTGCATATAATGCACTCAGTCGCTCAGTCTCTCAGTCTCTCAGTCGCATCGCAGTCTCAGATTTCGGCTATTAGCTTAACAAAAATGTTATTTTATTTCTGTTGTTTTCTTGTTTACACTAAGTAACAGTTAGCTGACATAATGTGGGTTGAAAGAATTTGTTAATTCTGCACAAGTCTTGCAAGGTTTTGTAAAAGATTCTATTTTCTATTTGCTTTTCAATGATTATATGCTTATTTTGATATACAGTAGAATCCGGTTATAACGACGCCGCTTATAGCGTCCGTCCGGTTATTGCGACGAAAACTCGATGGTTTGGTTGGTCCCCATACAAACTTATATGAAACGGCCTCCGCTTATAACGACTCCGCTTTTAGCGACAAACCGCTTATAACGACGAGATTTTTCAATTTCAATTCAATTTTTCATTTCAATTCAACCGGATATTGCGACGTGCCGAACAAAAAAAAAACTTTAAAGAGGAAAATTTGATTTCTTTAACAATGCTAAAAGAAGCAAACAAAATCATGGATTTTGTGTTTTTTCAATACGAAAAAGAAACAAAATCATGGATTTTGTCTTCCGGATATAACGACGTCGGTCCCTTGAAAGTCGCTATAGCCGGATTCTACTGTATTAAATTTTTTGTTTTGATTAAAAAATTAATTTGTTTTATTTTAAAACCTATTACGAACATGGCATCCATAATATAAAAAAAAAATTTTTTTTTGCTCCTTTCGGATAGTGCGTCTGCCGGATATAACGACGTAAAATCGTCGGTCCCTTGAATGTCGCTATAACCGGATTCTACTGTATTTGCTTCTATATATGACTTCTGCACAATAGTTCTGCAACAGAAACTACATATTTTTAGGTAAAAAAAACAAGACTGTATGAATAGTCTGTGTATCTTTTAAAAATACAGCTCGCGCTACGCGTTTGCTTTGAAGTAACTTTCTTGCTTATTGAACTTTGGACACCACAAATTCTTGATTCAAATAGGAAATATATTGACTTTTTTTCAGTGTACTTTTCTAGAATACTTTAGAAGAACATTTTGCTTACGCTTATGCAAAATAGTTATATAAATTACTTTATTTACAGCCATACAAAATTCGCAGGCATCAAGTATTCCGAAAAAAAGCTAGATTGTTGCATAGTGTGATTACATAATGCTATTACTTAATACGCTGCCACGCCCCTTGGGCGCCGCCAATGCAATTGAGCTGCAATTGAGCTGAATCCCGTGCAATCTATGTGCAACACTGCTGCCCCCCTCCCTTTTGGTACTTGCCACACCCCTTGGGCACTTGGCGCATGCATTGCCCACGCTGCACTTTGTTTGCGTGCAATTCCGTAAAGTCCTGTGCGTGCATTCAGGTTATTCCAGCAGCTCAGGCGTTTGACATGAAAAATGCATTTTATTGGGATTATTTTTATATCGTGTTCTGGCCAACACCGACACGCCCACACACGCATTGCGTCCCCTCAATTAAATCAGCTTTGGCGCATTCAAACGGCCCCAGTGACAAAAATATATATAAATAAATAAACAAACAGCGCACACATGCTAATATTATGCAAATTCAATTAATTTTACATTTACGCTTTTTGTTTAGTTTGATAAGCCAAGTGCCCACTGTACTCCCCCCTTTTTAATAATTTTTTTTTTTTAAATTTTTAATTTAATTTTAGCGCATTTTCGCACTTTTAATTCAATTAACGCGCACCATTTTAGCAGCATTTTACAGCAATAACAATTAGCCAGCTCCTCTATGTCTGTGTGTGTGTGTGTGTGTGTGTGTGTTGGCCAGTGTTAATAGCCAATTACGTGCCGGATTTCCCAGAGTCACACGTATGTGTGTGTGTGTTTTGGCCAGGTCGAGTTCCTATTTTAGGTTGCTGCGGTTAGTCGCATCGCAGCACAGTGAACGTGCTCGACTTTTAAGCTTTGCGATTTCGCAGCGACAAACTTTATTTAGTTAGTTTATAATTTTCATTCGGTAAACAGTTTGTTTTTACCATGGTATTATCAGCCTTAGGCATCGTATGCTTAAAGCCCAGCAATTAATTTTTATTTACTTGTAATGTTTTGTTTACTTCATGTCAATTAAGTGCAGTCTATAAAG